>CM068376.1:29348443-29775484 GCA_034769895.1 Magicicada septendecula | reverse complement strand
GGAAAGTTTTGGTACGCCGAAAATGTTAAAGTAGGCCTACCAAGGAGTGTATTGCAGTGCAAGACAACAGTATTAAGTCTTACTCAGTGTTAACAGTTTTTCGACATTGAAAACGTGATCGTTTGGTGAAGGTTTCATGACATAATGGGCAACATCTGGAAAACACGTGCAGCTAAGTACAGTGACAAAGTTAATCTAATTGTCCAAAAGTGTGTACGGTAAAACATTTAATCATAATGAGCTCAATAAACGGGGAGTAAAAAGATATGTAAAGAGTGAGAGCGTGTGAGAAAAAGGGGAGAAAGAATAAGTAAAAGAGAAGTACTGGTTTGTAGATAAAAAATTTGCGTAGGGAATTTCTATTTTATATTTTATAATGGTATATAGTATTAAGTAAAAGAAAGTAAGAGAAACAGAAAGAAGTTAATTTTTGATTATAATAAATAATATTTGTTTAGTAGCATAACCATGTGTTACAGAGTAATTATTACACCAGAACCATACCTTATTTTCTGTGCCAAAAAACCCGCCTAAACGAACCTGTGAGTTTCTGAATTAAGGGAACAAATTAACTCAAGTGTTTTAAATGGGAATAGTGTTATGGTTTCGATATTTAACCTCAAAATATCGTGGCGACCTTGAATTTGGGATCTTCTGGTTTAAGAAGGTAAGTCGTAAGTCAGTTTGTCAAAATCGGGGGTAGTAGTCTTTTTGTGTATCTGTAAATAAAAGTTACACCCTCCCCCACCCTCTCTTCCACTAACTCAACTACCTATTGCAACTAGCAAACTTTGGAATCACCAGCCGCCACTGGGATAAGCATTGCAATTATAATCAACATATAAACACCAATATAAAATAAAGATGGAACTATTGACTTGAAGGAAATTTCTTTTAATACACTGTTCTGCAATGCCATAGTTAAATTAAAATACAATCTTGACATAATGAAGACTTACACCATTTTCCTTCATCTGATTCTCTTTATCCATGACATGTGACCAAACTGTTACTAAATAAACAGTTCACATCCACCTGAAAAACATAAAGCTAATTGCATTAATTCAGTACTTGTAGTTTTTCTTATATCTAAATATTTTTTTCCTTATGATTGTTATAATCAACATACACGTTACATTTTTATATAAAAATATTACATAATTCAGGTGAAAATTAAAAACTTGTATTAAATACACACTATATATCTTCATTTTAGTTTCATGAACAACTTCTTGATTAACTAGATACTTATTGATAAAATAAAACAACAGTTTGCTACCTAGCAAAATTAATCTGCTCTCAAACTGTACTAGTACATACTACATGATTCTCTGTTCAATCTTATATACCAAGATCTCCCTGCGATTCTGTTACTAGTTCTTTGAACACTTCTCAAGAGTGCTCTGTTCTGGTATCTTGCATGGTACCTCTAGGTTTTTGTCAAAATAGATTCCAAGAATTTTCTGTCCAACCTGATGCATCTGTATCTTCTCTCAGTGCACCTGTACATCTGTGTGTCCAGTTCTGAAGAATTAACAGCAATGTTTCCGTTATCCTGTCACACGTCGGATATTTCTTTATGTAGAATATAACATTGTTTTCCTGTACATACACAATTTTACAAAACTGTTCACAACTGGTTCCAGCCAATATTTATTTTCAACTTTACAGTATTCAGCACAGGAAACAATCAACTTTTACCAGCTCACATGACATCTTAAACATGTTCCATTTCCAGTAAAGTTGTAGCTTCACATAATTCCTATTACTACGTCCATTTAAAGTAAAGACATGAACCTAATTCCCCTTCTACAGATTTTCCAACAATCCTTTCCTTTGTTTGCCTACAGCGAGCAATGTCTGCACTCAGATCCTTCAGAACACGGTTGATCAAATTAATGTCCTGTTTGCCTACAATTTTCCTTTCAGCGAGCAATGTCTGCACACAGTTCCTTCAGAACACGGTTGATCAAATTAATTTCCTCTATCTAATATAATCATGAGACTTCCTTTTGTTACTTGTTTTAGTACTTCCTCGTTCATGAATTTGTTGAACCACTCAATACGTTTTACTTTACTCTGCACACTAACCTTTATTCTTCTTTAACACTATATCCCAACATGAGCCCTGGCCTCCAACATCAATCTTCACTGGCATCTCCTGTCTGTTGCCATCTCAACGTAACCCCTCAAGTCCATTCTTCTAAGATCCTCCAGCACATCATACAACCAACTTGTCGTAAGTCCACCTCTCTTTTTGCTTTTATACACCTGTGTCCTTACAATTTTTTTTGGCATATGCTGATCATCCATCCATTCAAAGTAACATAACCATTATACTCATTGTGCTTTTATGAATCTTACACGTATACAAATTCTTCACGTGAAATGATAAAGAAAATTATATACAAAATGAATTTCAATCTCAAATCTTGTGCTATATACATTCTGTTTAAATTCGAACATTTTTTAATAAATAATAGATAGCTTTCAGAAACTGAATATTCTCATGTCTTTTCATATGAACTACTTCTCAAAAAATTTGCTAAAAATAAAAAAAAATCTTTTATTGATATAAATTATCATGCACACACATCATGGTTTATCTAGATAAATTAACAAAATACAAATTGTGAAAAAGATTTTGTTAATGCATATATTTGTGGGTATAAACCAAACCCATTCTCCCTTATTTGACACTCTTTCAAAAATTAAGAATATTCAATTGTCCAATAAGTTGAGTTAAATCATTTTGATATATTCATATCTTGTACAAATAGCAAGTGTTAATATACAAAAAGCACATCCAAACCGTCATTCACAATCTCCTGCAAGTTCAAGTGCACACAACTTGCTGCTCACAATTTCTCTGTCATGGAATTTCAAGTCTGATAAACCAACTGTGATTAGAATTATCTAATATTCCACACTATTATATGTTAACGAATTTACCAGTTACTATAAAGTAATTTGACGTGCTGTAATTCAATAATCTTGGTTAACATTGATTTCTTAGTCACTCTTATTACAGCATTTCAAACAATATTAAAATTACATTCAGTTCTCTTGAGATTAAAATACTTAGTAGGTATTAACAGAAATAATTTATACACTTTTCTAATTTTGACTTTTCCAGTACGCAATGTCCATCACCACAAGAGCAACACGATTCTCTCAATGGACTGAGTGTACTGAAATCAATTCACTATTAAAGTGCATCCAAAATGTGCAGAATGATATTAAATGTATGGTTACCACACAATCCAATACTATTACTGTTTCAGAAAAACTTAATCCCAATACTTCCACTAAACTTCATACCGACAGCCGACTATGTTTGGCTAATTTGTAATTCTCATCATTCCTGAAACTAATTTTATTCCCCATTCCTTGGCATCTAGTTTACAATTCCCACAACGCTGTTATTTTTTCAGTACCAAGAGATTTTCTTGTCCTAACTGCAGCAGAAAAAAAAAGGAAATTCCTTAAATTATGTAGTATTAAAAAAAATCTTCCATATGCAACACAACTTAATATTTTTAATATGAAACACAAGATCCAGTATCGTACTCCACGAACGACAGCACACTGTTCGCAGCCGTCAGTAATCAAGTAATTATTGGTTGATTAATAATTAATATAATAATTAACAATCCTTTAATGATCCCCACAAGATTAAAAAATTGTAATAAAAGTGACTTGTCATCTGCTTTAATTCCAATCTATGTTTTTATACAATTTTCCATTCATAAAAGTAATAATATGAATTTTATGAACATTCTTACCTGCTTTGTTGTCTTAGTAATGGCGCTTTTTCATCAACAGAAAATTGAAGCATTATTGGTGTTGCCTTAATTTTTTCTTCTATCCAAACATGCACAACAGGAAAGAACCATACCCTCAACCATTTTATTATTTATAAACTGACTTCTTAAAAGCAAAGTAATGGTTTACTATAGACAGATGTAATAAATATGAGGAAACTGCTCTCATGAGCATTCTATACTATGATCAAGTCTGAATGAAGTTATTAGTCATGTCAAAAGTGACACAAAATCTCAAACGTTCCTTAAATAGATATATAGTGGTTCTTCCCTATATACGCATGGGACACTCTCCACAAATATGGAGGTATCTGACAAATAAAAATTAACTGTGAACGGCAAATATTATTCTGTAGGAAGTGCAATCTACTGTCTATAGGAGTCATTAATAACAGAAAATTTTCTCATGCAATGTGAATACAGGAGACAGTGTTATAGGAAATTAGCATTCTGAATTAATTACACTCGGGGCCAAATGTTTATACAGAAAAAGCATAAACGTCCATGCCAAGCCACATTAAAAAATTAAAATAAGAACTGCAAAGCAACCCATACTTTCTGCCTACACGTTTCTCATACTATAAAATTAAGGTACCATTAATTAATCAGACCCTATGCAATTATAAAGTTATGTCTGTTAATACTGAATGTCTCAAGTTTTTGTCCACATATTTAGTAACAACTGGGAAAGAGCAGTCACTTTGTAGATTTAAAAAAATCATACTGAGAACAAAGTTCTATTACAATACGTTTTGTTTTATATTTATATCATTGTGAAAAAATATTCACAGCCAAAATCACTAGTAAAAAAGCTACTGTAACTTATTGTTTCACTAAAAACTCCTTACATCACATGAACCAACAATGTCTCACAATCGGAATATGTAATCCTTGAAAAATATCCTTTCATTAATGTTAAGTTCCTTGTGAAATATAATCCCATTACATTAAGGGTTCCTCCTTGCATCTGATATTATCCATAAGCTGGCATGGACTAATGTGCACATCCTTGATACAGACATTCACTATTATTCACAAAACGTTAGTCACAATACTGGGCATCACCATTTGCTGGCAAATTACAGAGTACCTATTTCATATACATAATTTTAAAGAAAACAGCACAATAGGGAAGCAGACCATCCATTTAAACTACATACAAATTCCAACCCAATGGCACTGACTTTTGTAATACTGGACACAGATATAATAAAAATTCTCTTGGAACACGCATCCATTACAATTCCTCTTCAAAAATTTAGTACCAAAAAAAAAAAATCTCAAGTCATTTCACAATAAAGGGATCCTCGTGGATTGGAAAGGGTCCTCAAGGATATCCTCTTCAAAATATTTTATTTAAATCCTTATGGGAGAAAGGAATCCTCCAGGAAATGTTAATTATCCACAGGTAGTGAGAATCCTCTTGGACAACCATTTTGACAAACTGTAGCATCCTCTGGCACAAATTATACGATCCAAAAAAAAAACCGTTTAGTTAAATGCACGCATATTATTTTTCACTTTAAAGTTACTATTTATCACACAGAAAATTCAACTAACAATGAAATATAAAGTAAAAACATAACTGTTATTGTTTATAATAATAAATTTTGATTCCCTTTTAAAATTTAACTATCCTTACAGCAGGCATTGCTACAGTCAATTAATGAAACAAATCAAATCATGTATTGCCAGTAACAAACGATTCAAGATGAACTATTCCAAAATGAGTTGTCCAACATATGATCCACCCTTCCTCAAACGGATTATCCATCGCAGAATGAATGATCCGCTTCATCCATCAGTAATATCCTGAAGAAACAGTCCTCGCTTTGTGTTGATTACAATTTATTTTAATTACTTTTTGTTACAAATAGCATACAATCATATTTTCACAATGTATGACTATTACAAATTATTCCATTATATTTTATTCCATGTTTCCACCAGCATGTTCAATCAGTACCACTACAATTATACAAATTTAAGATTACACTACAGTTACAAAAGAAAACCTCAATTTACAAATCATCTTGAGATCAGATTTATTTATATATATATATATGTGTGTGTGTGTGTGTGTGTGTGTGTGTATTATATCTTTAATATTTATAATGATTTACCTCAAGATATTTTTTCCTTGAGATAAAAATATTTACCTCAAGATATACATCAAGAAACGGACTGTAGCAAAAAGTGTTTGAATATGTATGTATATATGTATGTATGTATGTATTTATTTATTTATTTAGACTACAGTAACAATACACGTAAATAAATGGAACACTAGCTGTATAATACAAATATGACTCCGAAATTACCATAATAAGCCACAGTTAAAAATTATAATAGTCAGTGCAACACTGATAAGTTACAATAAAATAAATAAAACCAGAAAGTACTGTTAAAACATACCATTATAGAGCTATACAATTTTATAATTAAAACAAATATTGACTTATCTCATCTATGATGATCTTAATTAAAATATCATACGAATTCATTTAATTAATATATAAAATGATTTAGTCTATAGTTTACTCTAAACAATAAGTTAAAAATACAACTAAAGTTAAAAAAAAACTTTTTTGTTACTTATAACACAATTATAAAATGGCCTTGAAAGCTTTTTTTACAACTTACAAATAAATCTAATGCAATTCTGTACAATACAATTGTAAAGAAATACTATATACCCATAATGTTAATACAAAAAACTAATTTAATAATGCAAGATAAAATTGTATGGAAAGATTATAGTATATAAAAGCATCATAATATATAACAAAAAAATCTAATTCAATTCTGAAAGGCAAAATTGTATGGAAAGATTATATAAAACATAATGTAGCAATTAAAAAAAAAATGAATTCCATTCTTTAAGATAAACCAGTATAGAAAAATTATACAAAACATCATAATGTGGCACACACTAGGTCGTCTTCAAAAGACTAAAATATTAAAACACGTGTCACAAAACTGGAAAATATTATAAAATATTTGAAACTGTTAATTGAAAAATGTTCACACATTGTGGGAAAACTGTTAATAAACAATTTCAAAATAAAAAACTTCTGAGATATATAAATCAAATGTGTGTGTGTATAAATAAAACCTGGAAAAACAATAGACGGAACTAAAGTGACCAAAATCCATTTATGCTGAAGTAGTTCAACTCGTATGAATATATTATTCTGAAGATTCTGAAATACGCGAATCTTACAACTTTCTAGTTAAATTCACGAGCGTGACCTTGAACGTGAATAGCTGCGTCGAACTGGGGAGTAGGTTGGAGAACCTCGACGACGTGGCGAGTAACTGCGACTACGTGATCGACCCAAACCTCTCTCCAGGCTACCTCCTCTATCAATGCTGTCTCGTCCACCACCTCCTGAATAATCTTCCTTCACTCGGATGTACGATGTCTCTCCCTTGTTCAAAAAAGCAAAGAGATCAAACAATCATATGGTAATATAAAAACTTTTACCTGCACTGCAGGATGTCTGGTAGAACATAAAAAAAGTAATACCATCTCCTCACCACTGCACCTACTAAAAAAAAAACTTAAAAATATCACAAGATAAGCATTGTACTTTACACCAAAGGTAAAGATGAATACAAATATTTTGAGTAATTATGAGTACATATGGCTGCACATGACATTATTATGAGGGTGGTTCAAATGAAAATCATAATTCTTGTCCAGCATCTGAGTCACTTAATGGAGCCAGTAACATCACCTTGAATGGAAAGTCATATTGGTGGAGACATCTGAAGTCGGCCCCCCTCCCACACTCGTGGTGTAAGACTTACATTTTGTCAGTATCACAACACTTGAGCGTACATTCATGTCATGTGCACATCGCATCATAATTAAATTTCTCACCACAGAAGGCATTAAATCTACAAAAATTTTGAGGAAACTGAGCACATATGGTGAACAAACTCTTTCAAAGACTCAAGTGTTTCATTGGCACAAAAAATTTTTTACCAGACAGAAATCTGTGGAAACGCCACCAATGACAACCACGAACAAGTGTCACAGAAGAAAACATTTTTCTTTTTTAGCACTACAGCCCAACGTAAGCCCTGGCTTCCAACACAAATCTTCTCCAATGTCTGCTATCCATTGCCATCTCAGTGTAACCCCTCACATCCATTCTTATTAGATATTCTTAGCACATCATCCAACCATCTTATCCTAGGTCGGCCCCCTCTTTCTGCTTTCATAGACTCACGCCCTCAAGATTTTCTTTGGCATACACTGATCAACCATCCATTCTAGGTGACCTAGCCATTATATTTGTGCTGTTCATAACTTTATTGATTCAGATGAGCATATAATGATTTCATAAATTGGTTCAGCAATGAGAATAAGCTACGGAAGTGTTCAATATGTCATAAAAACTAATTTAAATCATAGGGAGTGTCTACCAGGTGGGTTCCTCATCTCCTTACCCAGAAAGAAAAACATGTTTCTCTGGATGCTTGTGAAAGCTTCCTGCCTCACTATAAGGAGGAAGGGGAAAATTTTCTGCAACATACTCTCACTTGTGATGAAATGTGGGTCCATCACTACACCTCTGAATCGAAACAAGTGAGCATGGAGTGGGGGAAGAAAGGGGAGCTATGCCGATAAAGGCCAAAAAAAACACCTGTCAGCTGGAAAGGTGCTTGCAACCGTTTGGGGGGACTCAGCAGGAGTTCTGCTGATAGATTAACTTCATAATCGAAGAACACTGAATGCTACGTATTACTGTAAGCTTCTGGAAGATACAAAAGCTGCTATCGCGACATTGGCATCGAATGCGTGATGTCATTTTTCTTCACAACACACAACCCTATACAGCTACACTAATGTGTGAGAAGCTGAAAATATTTCATTGCTCGGCCCTAGAATGCCCTCCTTACAGTCCAGATTTATTGCTTTTTGTCTGGACCACTTAAAAAAGCACTGGGAGGACGCCAATAGAGGAGTTCGTGCGCAACTGGCTGCAAACACGCACTTCTTCATTCTTCGAGGAAGGAATTATGAAATTGCCTGTTCAGTGGGAAAAAATGTATTTCCAAATCAGGTGATTATGTAGAAAAATGATACAACTTTGTATTTTTTTTATTGAATCAATAAAATGTAACAGAGAAATTCTGGCTTATATTTGATCCACCCTGTATTATTTCAGGAAAAAATGTTGCATGTTGCAAATGTGTATTTATTAAATTTAATAACTTTTCAAATCATTTTGTTTTTGTCTTTTAAATTATAGTGGAACTTGTTTGTGATATTT
Organism: Magicicada septendecula; assembly: GCA_034769895.1. Taxonomy (NCBI): domain Eukaryota; kingdom Metazoa; phylum Arthropoda; class Insecta; order Hemiptera; family Cicadidae; genus Magicicada; species Magicicada septendecula. The sequence continues at coordinate 29,766,375 of CM068376.1, read as the reverse complement.
ATTTATTTTTTTTTTTTGTAAATTTGTATATAGAGTGTAGTTGATGTACTTATCATATATTGATGTAACCCGACACCAATATGATATAGGGTATTTAGATAATAAATAAATAAACTTTTCAAATCTTGTGATACTTCAAATTAATCTTTAACATGCCTTCTCTGTCCAGCCCAATTATAATTCGAACTACAGAAATAACAAAATACATGACTACTGTACCTCATGTGAACGGAATCTAGAGTCATCAAGTTTCTTGAAAGCATACTTCATGTCTTCATAACGTAAGAACTCCACCACTCCTGTCCCATCCTTGAAAACATCAGCAAAACACACATCGCCGGCTTCACGCATATGATCTTTTAAATCCTGCCAGCTTCCTGAAGGTGGCAAACCTAAAAATATGATATTTATGTTCATCAGCACAGGTTTTTTAAACCATACATATACTTTATGTTGAGCTTGATATAGTAGCTGAAGAAAATTTAGGTTCATATGTATATACATTCTCATAGTGAGAAATGAATACGATATGTAGTAGCATAAGTCACTGGATGGGAGTGACTGGGATTCATACCACTTCAGTTTACCTTGCAATTATTACACAATTATTATTTAATGAGGAATCATGAATCAAGGGGTGATTATCATTTACAATTTTTTTTTGTCACAAAAATCTTTTTTTTGATTAAGAAAATATATACTTTTATAGACTTCTGCGATCTGAAAATAGTTCCAAACCTATAGACACTCAGAAAAGCCAGTGTCAAGTTTTTGGAAAGGCTCACCAATATAGCCTACTCTTACAACATGTATTGTATGTGCTATGGAATACCGTATTGTTCCGAATACAACCCGCAATTTTTCTCCTAAAAACAGGGTCGCTAATTTAGCCTGTGGCTTGCATTTGTGTGCTAATGAAATTTGAAGTTATACCTAACTTCTGGTGGGACGAACGCTTTTGGTGTCTATGAGTTGTTTACTGCCTAAGCAACAGCAGTTTGCCTGGCTCTTGTTAACTCTGGCATTATGATTTATGACTGCAACCGTATGTTCTAACAGCAAACTGAACAAAGAATAGGAAGAAAAAGTGTACATGCATGCACACGCGCACGTGCTCGCAGCCTTCTGTAGGCGGCAAGACAAAGGATGAGCAGAGGGGGGTGTGAGTAACATGTTTCTAAATACCAGGTAAACTGCCAGTGTGGTTTTCTGCTGTAACAGCGACAACATCGCTTATCTGTACTTTTCTATTCATTTGGAGTTTTTGTAGTGGTTTTGCGGTATGAGTGATATTGTGGAGATTAAAGGCACGCAGTCAAATCTAATTCCAAAAAATGAACATAATACGTATGATGAGAATTATAAATTAATTGTGATACAACATGCAGAAAAAACATGCAATCACGAAGCCGCAAGAAAATTCGATAGTGATGAATCCCGTATTCGACGATGGAGGAAACTGAAGGAACGGCTTTTAAATGCAAATACTGTGCGACGAGCATTCACAGGACCTCAAGTTGGGAGTGTTGTAGCAGTATAGTCCCAGCATCTGTGAATACGTACGGCTTTTAAGAAGACAAGGACTCTTTGTCACTAGACATGTTTTAATAAAATTAAAAGCTTTAGAAATCGCAGAAGAATTAAAAGTCTCCAGTTTCAAAGCCAGCTTCAGGTGGATAAGACGAATGATGGGGTGAAATGGATTTGTGCTTAGACAACGTACATCACTCGCGCAAAAACTAACGAGTGACTACGAAGAAAAACTCAGTATCAGCGGTTTGTCATTAATTTACGCAAGAAGCATAATTATTCACTTGAACACATGGGAAATGCCGACGAAACACCCGTAATTTTTGACATGACCTCTAACTTTACGGTGGACCAAAAGGGAACCAAATCTGTAACAGTAAAGACTACGGGAAATGAAAAATTACGTGTCATTGTAATTAGCCGATGGACGAAAACTTCCACCTTATGTAATATTAAAATGGAAAACCATGCCAAAAGAGAAGTTACCATAGGGTGTAATTTTTCGCTGTCACGAAAAAGGTTAGATGACAAACGATCTTATGGCAGATTGGTTAAAATGTGTATGGAATAAAAGGCCAGGAGCATTGTTAAAACGACACGGTTTGTCAGTGCTAGATTCATTTCGTGGTCATACTACGGATGAAATAAAAAAGCTTCTTTACGAAGAAATGAACACTGATATCGCCATTACAGTTGCGGGTGATGGATGTTGTAGTAAATAAACCTTTTAAAGATAACCTGCGGCGTTTATATAATAATTGGTTGGTGGCAAGAAATCATCCTCTGACTCCTACAGGAAAAATAAAGAAACCATCTGTAACAGAACTCGGCAACTGGATCAAGAGTGCATGGGAAAGCATCCCACCAGAATTCATAATTCGTGGCTTCAAACAGTACTGCATATCGAATTGCATCGATGGAACGGAAGACGATGTCATTTATGAAGAGGACGAAGTGACCGTCTCAGGGACAAGTGACAGTGAAATTGAAGACCGTGACAGTGACAGTGATTAAGTATGGGAATATTTTAAAGTGCACAAAATATAAACTACTGTACACTACTATAAAATAATTTAACAATAATGTACTTTTATGTGCTATTTCTTTTGTCATCTTAATAAAATTTAATAATTTTTATTGAAACGGTGACTATACTTTTTGCAAATTTTTAACCTTTAACCTACGATAATTTTTGGGGTGCAGCTTATATTCGCAACAATACGGTAATTATTATGTTTACATTGGCAACAGTTAGCTGTTCATCTAGTTAAAACATTTCTTCAGGTTTCAGCTGTAAAAATTAGTGAAAATCTTTGTAAATATTGTTTAATTAGTAGACGTTATTAGTTAAACTCTTTAAAACTGATATAAAATAATACCTAGAATTAAAAAATTCAACTCTAAACATCTGTTTAAAGGAACATGTATACTGTGAGTAATAATAGGCCGAGGTCTAGTGTTGATGCAACTGCTTCATCAACAAGGACCAGTAATAATTAGGACAACAAATTTTCTTCAACTTCTATACGACTTTTGAAATCCAAACTATCTCATTTATCTGACCATAACAACAGTGATCTGAATTTAATTATTAACCTAAAATTATTATCATGCATCATAAAACGTAAATATTGCAGAAAAAGTTAGTTTTACTTTCAATTACATTTTCCTTTTTCTTGTATTTAGGTGGTTTGATTAAAATTTCTTGATAAGATACATAGTAGATACATAATAGTGAGATTTCTTGATTTCTTATAGTAGATATATAATACTATTATATTTATAAAATGTACTCGCTGTTCAATATTCACCTTAAGCTGATTATTAATTTTTTTTTAATTTGGTGTTTCTTTCAGGGGTAAAATTACAAATTTAAAGCTTTTATTTTAGAAATTTTTGTTTTACCACGATAAATCTAGTACACCTTAGCAACTGTTTATTGTGATTGTTTACATGTTTACATTAAATTTCAATGTCCTAGCCCTAATAATTTTCAAAATAACGATACCTAAGTGTAGCTAAAACTACCATTTAAATTACATAGAAATGAAAAAGTAATACCCCATTAAGAGCCATCAATAACATAACCTGACTTTACACAAAACAATATATTCATGGCATGCTTCTGACATATCTAAGTATTTATAGTCTCGACTACTTGAAACTCACTGTTTAACTTCATAGCCGTGATATTTATTATATTTGAATGTTTTATTAAGACAATGATACTGAACGTGATTACTTCTTTAATTCATTACTCCAAATCTTCAATACAGTTGTCTCTTTCTGATTACACTGTTTCTCACTAGTTTAAATATTCTATCAAACACTTTAAATGTATCATGCCTTCAGCTGTAAAGTCCTCTGATTCCATGCTTGACAATGTACCTATTATCCTAAACATCCTAATTAGAAAAACTGTGTCTTCTTATTACCAACTTTGTGTACCAGCAGCTTACAAGATGTGCAGGCCTGATGTCTCTAACGTGGTCAGAATCCCAGAATTTTCCTGACATGAATTATACTTTTATTCGCAGCATTCTCTATAAATCTAAATCCAATTTTGTAGCTTACTGTGTAAATTAAGTCATACCTGGTCCCATTCTATCTTGTACAACAGGCTGCCAAAATGGAAACTTTAATGTTCTTTCCTGTGCATCATGCTTGTTTTGCTTCAACTCTTTGCATATGAAATCTTTTAACATGGTTCCATCTGTTATTTTTATCCAACTTTTCTTGTTTTTTTACAATCTTTAAAAATGTACATGGCGTAACGGTACAAACCTATGAGGGCTTGCAATTTAAAAGCTTTTTCAGTTTTATTTAAACAGAGTATATTTTTGGTAATGGACTGTAGCTCCGTGTAAGGCACAGCATATTACCAAAGCGCAAGTTGTCAGCAAGGGTGCGCATTCCCGCGGACAAGCGCACGGTTCGGCCAATGCTCACACGGAGATGTCATGTCCGAATAAATTCCTTCTCGCCTAGTGCACAGAGAACAAGGTCAGTCGGCAGCCAAACTTAGGAACCGCGCAGAGGCGTTGGTGCACGTTCCGCCCAAATTACAGAAAAAATGTAAATAAACTAGCCGGTTCAGCATGACCAGGCTCGCGAGCCGAAATACAACAAAATTATTAAAAATGTGTTTAAACCAGGTGATACAGTAGTGAAACGACAGTGAGATCACAAACAACCACCAGTAATTAAAATTTAATCAGTGCAAACGTTTTCGGACTACAACAAGTGACTAAAAAATATAATCAGTGCCACACGTGGGTCTACAGGGACGCCGACAGAGAAGTAATCAGTAAAATATAAACTAACAAATTATGACCATTTGAATTAAAAGCGCTAAATTAAAGGGGTTGTAAGATGTGAGCGTGTGTGTGAGCAAAATGCTGGGTTGCCTTTAATTAATTAATATAATAAATAATTTAATTTAATTATAAGAAGTAAGAGATATAAGTTTGTTGTTTTGGTCAGATGGGATCGTTACCTCAGTATTTAACTTTGTTTAATTGAAATGTTAACAGAATAGAGTAGAAGCCATGATTGATTGATTCATAAAAAAGAGAATAATAAAAAAGAATAAATGAAGTTGAAATAGTTAACAGTAAATGAGAGTAATTATTATGACATATAACCCTAAATCACTTATAGGTAACGAGTCACGTGAAGACTCTGGGACCCGATGCAGGTAAGGGATTTGTAAGAGGTGTATGTTTATTAAATATTATTTTGTTAGAAATCGGTGAGTTCTCAATGGATACGCGATCACAGTTATTTCAAAATTCCTCATTCATCCCTTGCAGCCACTCCTTCTACATATATGCATAAGAAAAAGGCTACAATTCCCAGTCTTTATAGCCTTTACTACTAGTCTTGTTCAAAAATATTGTCAAATTCTTGTTCTATGCAACCTGGGCTAATTTGAGGCAATCTTCTTTACTGTATCTCATGCAAACCCCTAAGAGATTAAACAGAATTAACACTGTTGCACACTACTATAGAAAAATTATTCCGATTAACACTTTCAAGCTTCATAGCTCGTCAGATCTGAAATTTTCGATCTGACAATGAGCTGTGAAGCTTGAAAGCGCTGAACAGAATAATGTTTCTATAATGGTGTGCAACAGTGTTAATTCTGTTTGTGATTATAACCACTAACACAACTTTCTAAGTTAAATTCCTAAGAGATTACTTATAATTCACCACTGCAACAACTATTTAATCATATTTTACTTATTTTCATGTACTAACTTAACATACCACGTAGTATTTATACACAAAGTTAGGAATACCACAATGGGAAAGCAGCTTCTTTGTTCACCATACTATTTCACAAATGTTACTTCAATTTTAATACCATAAGTAACAAAATTTATTTTGAATATTCTTATATTCAATGATGCAAAGAACACAGAAAAACAATGCAAACCTATAAAACTGGTAAGCTCCCAGCGCTTGCTCACTATTTTGAATGAAATACACTTATTAAGTTACATAAATGTCAATATCACACAATTTTTCAAATATCAGAAAAACCCAAAAACGTTACTACTCAACTGTTTCTTTTTTTTGTGAAATAACACGTGTAAAGCAGACATTCATATAGTAAACACAAAAAGGTTCAAACTAATGCATTGGATTTTATTAACACCTTCCAGTCTGGCATTTTTTATAAATTTATCCTGCTGTAGACTGGGCTTTTTTTATTTTTCTTTATAAATCGGCTACTCCGTTCATAATAAAAATGCAAATATACCTCGTCTCTTCTATCAAAAAATATGTGTTAATTTAATAAATATAAATGAAAAATATTTTGTTTTATACTTACTGTTTGAGACTCTTTAAAAAAAACCACACACACACGCATTGATGCAGTTTACTTAAACCAGGCTGAAGCTTTTTTACAACACATTTGTTTTTGCATTTATTATAAACAAAGAAAGATTATGCTCTGTATGACGATGATGGTTGGCGTGTGGACCCTTGGCTTACCTGCTGCCTCTCCCCCATTGTAATACTTCCGCCTGGGCTCAACAGCAGCTAATTGCCACGTGAGTCACCTCACTGTGCATCCAGTATAACAATGTTTTTCCCTCACCCAATACTGGTAAAATTTTGTTATATTTGAAATCAGCTAAATAATACGATGAAAATGACACCAAACACAACTAAAAAATATTAAATTTTAAGGTGTTTCAAGGTAAAAGCTCAACAACTACTTTAATACACATCTTCAGTGCATAGTGCTTTATAACGCCCAATTTTTAATATTCCTTAGTCGTTTTTGGTGTCATTTTAATCGTATTATTTCGCTGATTTCAAATATAACAAAATTTTACCAGTATTGGGAGGCAAAAAAAAATTGTTTCATACTGGATGCACAGTGAGGTGACTCACGCGGCAATTAGCTGCTGTCGAGCCCGGGCGGAAGTATTATAATGGGGGAGAGGCGGCAGGTAGGCTAAGGGTCCACACGCCCAACCATCCTCATACAGAGCATAATAAAGACTTGATTATTATTTTTGAAGCTAAAATAAAATTTTATGACAACACTGGCATACCGAATTACACTGTTACAAATATTTACTTTTCACACAAATTCATTCACCAGTTTGTATTACTGAAGCCATTTACAGTTACAATCACCATGATTTAACAACTTTTTCACAAATATAAATGAACTGATAAGTTACAAAACTGAATTTTACAATAAAAAACATTGTTCAATAAAAATAATTTATATATCATAAATATCTTACATAGGCAAAATAGTGAAATTCAATTGTTTACACACATAAAAAAACAAAATGTTATGTTATTTGTTTTAAAAGTTTCAAGCACATTTTCAATAAAAATATTCATTATGAAATACTGTGTTCTGGTTCAAAATTCAGATCACTGTCTTCATTATCGACAATTTTGGAACCAATGTCATTCATAAAATATTCACGAATTTGTGATTCAGTGAGATAAGCCTGCTTGTGACGACTGGCCATTTTCTCATATAACGTCAGCTAAAGATGTTATGGGATAGCTTCACAGATATATCGTTGCCACACACGTTTGGATTGGTGCAGCTCGGAGTTTTTTTTTTATAGGAATCTATCTTTCAAATGGCCATCAATACAGCTCGAGGGAGGGAAGTTATAAGTGTGTAAACCCATGCCCAAGTGACACATGAGCATTGGCTGATGCCGATAATATGTGCTCAAACTAGATTCAGGCATCGACCTGAAAGTGTTAAATCTACAACCGTATTGCCTAAATGACAAGTAATTTAGTCTTAGCTTTCAAGTTTATTTATATTTTCATAGATTTCTACAGATCTATAATTAATAATATTAAAAAAAAATATATATATATATATAAAACGGATGTTTTTTTAAACACAGCTTATGTGAACCTTATGAAACCTATCAAAATTTGCAATGAATATTCAAAGATTATTTCAGATACCACTTTTATATTTTTTGAATAAAATTCGTTATAACATGATCCCCTCCCACATAGATTTTTACATTTGTCTTAAAATTCTGAGTTCTATTTTTCGCCTTTTGTACCCCCAAATTAAAACTATTTCATAATACACAATACATTCAAATTTGGTTTAGCCTAACGGCCAACTGGATTCTAATAATTTTTCAATATTTTAACCCATTTTTTTGGGCACTGACATCCCAGAATTTTGAAATTTTCAAAACTGAATATAGTATTCAGATTTTGGTCAAAATTTCCTTTAATTTGATATCCCACATGGATTTTGTTGACAGTTTCACAATTTTTAGTCCCAAACATTTTTGCCTCCAGGATCAATCTCAAAAATTATAGTGGACACTATAAACTATAAATTATTTATTTACTTATATAAATTGTGTTTATAGTGGACACTATAAATTATAGTGTCGTGTGACACTATGGACACCCTTGGCGAGTGTTACGAAAACCTGTTGATGATGAATTTGAACGTTATCATGAGATAGACCCAAATAGACACAGACAAATGCCAAACAGTTAAGTTAAAACTGACAACTTGCTTAAATCGATCAATAAATATTTTCCTTAAGGGTGTATATTATTTCTTACATTTTTCTAAAATTACTTTCTTAGATACTTAAGTGGCAATTTTTACCATTTTCCCTACATTTGGCTTCATTTCAGGATGACATAACTTCCCATGTTCAAATATTTCAAGTACTCCCTTTTTAGCTTATTTCCACCTCAACATTATCTGTGGTTTCATATGAAATATACATGTCACACGTAGCAATATGGTCAAATTTGCAACAACAGACAAACAGTCATTAAATGTGTTGAACGATTTTCATCTCTCCTTTGAAAAAATTCAAACCCTTAGACCTATCAGTGAAGTCTTAGAAACAACATATCACCAAATACATGCCAGAAAAAAAAGAACCTCAATCCTCTATAAGACTACTTTGGGTGATATAAAACAAGAAGTTATATACTTCTTCAACAGATTTTTAGGTTACCCAGAATCACTTTTCACTAGTAAAGAAGGGAGGTTTACTGGATACGTTGCCTTCCTTAGTCCCTATACTTGACAAGCTTCCACTCTATTTCTCCCAAATTACTTCGGTCAATGTAAATAATAAAAAGTAATTTATCACTTAGAAAAAGTAAAGATTATTTTACATTGCTGCCAAAGTTTTCGTTGGTACACATTCTCATATGAAGAATCCCCCTGCACCCATGTGCGCGCGCGCACATACAAACACGGCTTTCTTACTAAACATATCCTAAAAGTAAACACAATCCTGGTTTCACCATCCATTTAGAATGAAGATGCATGTTTGATGTACACGTTTTGCTTGTAACATACAGTCCATGTTTAGCACATTCACTGCTAACGTTTAATATGTTACAACCCTTAGGTGCTCATGTGTTTATTCATGTTTTCTTAATGTATCTCTGTATTTCTAACTCATGAGGAAATGCAAAACTAAGTATACAGAGAAATTTTGTAACGGTTTCACTACACGCTAACAAAAACTCAACCTCTCATGCTCCACACTAACTATATACTACAACATTACAACTAAGTGAGTGAATGTAATAGATTGGGTGGGGGGGGGGAACACCACAGGGAACATGAGCCATGATACAAATTGGTGACATCTGCACCAAATGTATTAAAATATGAATGTCTAATAGAGATATTATAACTTTATATATTAAATGTTTGCAATAAATTTAAAAATACTTATTTTAGATTTTTAAAAAAGTACAAAATTGTTAATTTTGTTATGGCCTGTTCATACAAATACAAAAACTGATGTGCGCACACACAGACACACACACAACCATCATACAACATACCTGTAACCAATACTCTATACTGAGAACGTCTGGCTGGTGGGCCTCTGCCACGACCCATACTGCTTCCACCATTTCCTCTATTTCCGCCACGGAAGCCACTTGGACCACCACCTCGGGGGAATTCAACACGAAGTCTGTAACCATCATAATCGTAGCCATCTCGTGCATGCACCGCATCTTCAGCATCTCTGTAAACAATTAAATATTATTATAAATATCTTGTTGATTCATCCTCTTTGTTCACTTTTACTAATATTATTATATATAACAAACTTTCACAAATGAACTTACTTTTTGTTCTCACTTTCACAAACGTTTCAAGGTGTTGTGCCTCTTCCTCAGTGTGAGTAAATACTGAATGTCATTGTTGCAGAATAACGATTATGGACTATAGGTGTGTGTGGTGGGAATTGATGATGGGAGGGAATTGATGCTGAGGTTCAAATTTTGTGTTTGGATCAATGTATCAAATAGTGTATGTGATCTGTAATGTACTTGTTCATTTAATATGTTGTTTGGTTGTAATGTGTGATATCTGTATATTTCAAATTGTTCAGTTGTGTTTAATTTTCTACTTTTTGATAAGTAGTGTAATATTTCCATGTTGTGTTCTATGTTTGTGTAACTATGGTTTTCATTTTGTAAATGTGTGGCACATGTGGAATGTATGTAATTTGTGGTGAGGGCTTTTATATGTTCTGAAAATCTGGAATAAAAAGATCTTCCCGTCTGGCCGATGTAGAATTGGTTACAATCATTACAATTCTACATCGGCCAGACGGGAAGATCTTTTTATTCCAGATTTTCAGAACATATAAAAGCCCTCACCACAAATTACATACATTCCACATTTGCCACACATTTACAAAATGAAAACCATAGTTACACAAACATAGAACACAACATGGAAATATTACACTACTTATCAAAAAGTAGAAAATTAAACACAACTGAACAATTTGAAATATACAGATATCACACATTACAACCAAACAACATATTAAATGAACAAGTACATTACAGATCACACACACTATTTGATACATTGATCCAAACACAAAATTTGAACCTCAGTGCCAATTCCCTCCCATCATCAATTCCCACCACACACACCTATACTCCATAATCGTTATTCTGCAACAATGACATTCAGTATTTACTCACACTGAGGAAGAGGCACAACACCTTGAAACGTTTGCGAAAGTGAGAACAAAAAGTAACTTCATTTGTGAAAGTTTTTTATATATAAAAATATTATTAACAGAAACACAATATACACCTTTACCGACACATACCAGCAAGATTTTATTTAAACAATCGTCAACCTTCTTTAAACTGAATCACGATTTGAGGACAAAAGTACAATGTCCAAACAGGATACCTTGTAGTGTGGGCAGGTGTCAAGCCACCAAACAGGTAAATGTACATGTAAGATAAAACCGTATATTCTGTAGCTTTCTGGATAGTTTGCATGTAGTATGTAATGTTTTAAAATTATTACAGCCTCTTATATGAATACAAAATCACAATTTAAAGGCAATCAAATCTACTTAGATAATCAAATCTTTTGTTTCCTAACAAATGTCCACCATATACAGTAGTCTGAGTTATGATACATTACATCCCAGCAGCACCATCCACAATATATCAATTCCCCCCCCCCCGCACAAATTCAAAATGAATTATTGGAACTTTTGCAATATACTCCACACAAGCGCCAACATTCCATACTTGAACACCTACAAGTATGCATAATCATACACACTTAAATAAGATGTAAACAATAACAAATAGTTTATTTCCTTTTTTTTAATATTGAATCTTCATGACTTTACAATATAAGTAATATTCAATAAAAATACATATCCACCCCACCACCACCCACATTTATCTAGGCCCAACCTGAATACTTAGTAACCCTCCAGAACTATCACAATGTTATGCTCTATATAGACTTTCTTTTTAATTTTGACTTTCATTTTTGGCCCATCGTGCTCCTAAAGTTAAAATATCGGTAATAGAGAACCATACACGACTTCCATGTTCTAAGATTTATATTTAAAATCATTTTCGAAATGAAATATTTCTATAGAAACTACTTCTTTCTACTTACTGCTGCGGCCTTAACCACAGTACTGTGGTCACTAACATTACACCTCACGTTATCGCACTCGATTTTCACTGATAATGGCAGTCAATGGCACTGCGGAAACGTCTGGTTTTATAGAAAACATTGGACTACGGCCAAACAGCCCAGGAAGGAATATTAACAACAAACTACTTCTTTGTTGCCGATCACGTAGTACACATAAAAAATTATCCCCTCCCCCTTCAACTATAATTTTCATTTATAGAAACTTATCCCCACTCCGTTCAACTAGCCTCTTCATTTATACATATTTCATCTGCGTTTCTACAGTGGATTATTCTGATCTCTTTATCAGGATACTTTATTTATCAAAATTAAGTACTTTACTCTTGTGAAACTTAAAATGTTGCAGGTAAACTACCCCTTCTCCTTAACTGTTCTTCACCAAAATCAACAAGCCTCGAGTCCTTTACAGTTCAGGAACGTATGCAAAAAATTATTTGATTATGTTTGACTTTACGGCAGTTATCGTTCGTCATAGAAAAAATTACCCTTGTTAAAACAAAACGTTGCAGGTAAACTACCCCTTTCTCTTAGCCGATCTTCACCAAAATCAAAAGACCTTGAGTCCTCTACAATTTAGGGATGTATGCAAAAAATCATTTGATTCTGTTTTAATGTGTGGCAGTTATCTTTCGTCATAGAAAAAATTACCCTTGTTAAAACATAAAACGTTGCAGGTAAATTACCCCTTCCCCTTAACTGATCTTCACCAAAAACAATAGGCCTTGAGTACTCTACAATTCAGGACTGTGTGCGAAAAATTATTTGATTCTGTTTGAATTTGCGGCTGTTATCGTTTGCCATAGAAAAAATTCTACACACAGACACACACTTTTCGAAAAACTACTTTTCTTCATGTTTTGAAGGTACAGTAGAACCTCACTAATCCATCACCTGTGGGACTGGGGGTATGGTCGGAACGCAAAAAAGGTCGGATTATCAGAAGAATACAAAATGTGTATTATTTCATTAAATGAGATATTGTATGAGATATTTGTAAACACTAAAATTGTCACCAATTACTACGTACACCAATTCAAACAGGACGAGTAATTAGCAAGCACTAGTAAGCGTGCTTACACTGAAAAAAAAAGTGTAAATGAATTGGCTCTATCTATTGTGAGAGCGCCCGCAATTCTAGATATGGAGTTCCACGAATTTGATGTTTTGAACAGTGTTGGCTTGATGTTTTCGATTTGCCAGAGCTCGAACGTCAGGACCGCAGAGATGTAGACACAACAACACCTCAACACTCTTCATACCCAACACAGTTAAGCCACCAAGTGTAGTACCCTACTTTTATTTTCAAGTTTATCATGGTGACTTGACATTATTATGACCTGGCGTAGGCTAGACATTATTACAGTATCTGTTTATTCAGGTGCAGTCATGTAGTGCGATTCTGTCAGCTTGAGACTAAACTATAACGATTAGTCACTCTTATTTGAATAGCAGTATGGTACAATAAGTCGACATTGCAAAATGCTTATTACATCAATGTGTATGGGTGGTCATAATTGTTGTTTGTGACAGGAGGAAGGAACTACAGTATAATTTTTGACAAGACCTCTTATAAACTTTTATTGAAAGCAATTATAATTGCGGTTCCAATGAAACACCAGATTTGACGTCACATCATACGCAAAAACAAAACTCTAGAAATGCGACATAGCACTGAAACGAGAGTAGGAAACAATTCGGAAGCTTTACATCAAATTTCGTATTTTCTGGAACACTAAAAAAAATCGGAAGGTCTTCCGAACACTGCGCACTAGACACTAGATGCCAGCTCACTGAGGCAGCAAAACAACTGACAAGTATGTAAACAAGCTGGTGAGTCATCAACAAGTCGGTGCCTGAGCCGTGGTCAGACCAACCGGAGTGTCGGACCAGCCGGGGGTCGGACTAGAGAGGTTTTACTGTAGTACAATCAGAATCAGCCGTTATTTCGAACACGATTTTTTTTGCCATGACCATACTTCCATTTCCTTATGGAACATGGAAGTAAAAACGTTCATAGTAAGCACCACATTTTGTATTTGGCATAAAATTCCATTGTCTGATACCCAGCATGGAGTTTTACTTTTTTAAAAATTCTGATCTTTTTTTCTAGAGCACAGTGTTCTAAAATATTGAAAATTTGAAAACCAAACACTGCATTCAGATTCTTGTTAAAATACTTCTTATTGATACCAAGCATGAACATTAAAATAAAAAATATATTACCGATAGTCAGGATCACATTCATTTAAATAACTGTCTCCTTATACTCATTTTCCTTAATGTTTTTATTATTCTAATTCCTTTGGTTTATTTTCATATTGCATCAATGACAAACTTTATTGTTTTGCATGATCATTTACTGGTGTACCTGCAATTGCTGTTTAAATTTTAAAATAATTTCTATGTTTAAAATGGCATAATTACAAGGAGTTCACCCCCCCCACTCTACCAATTTCAGCAAAATTCCATAATCATTTTATGTAGGCCTATTTTTAAGCCAGTTGTGTATGTTAAAATTTGATCCAACCTTCAAGCCCCCCCCCCCCATGCTATGAGCAGCTCCTAGTATGCCTCTCTCTGTCGTGTGTGTGTGTGTGACAGGTATATGTATGTTTTCTGTACCTATTGTAATATATAACTGGTGATTACTGCTTTTATAATTAATTACAAATACCATTACATTATGAGTTATTTAAATTTGTAATATTGTATAAATTATGTTCCGGGATATTATAATTTTCTCGTTGTATTTAAGGAAAACAATATGTAATAATGCAATTATTTTGATGATATAAAACAATTGTTTCAACTCCTTCACATATACATAGACACACGCCCGCGCACATACACAAACACGATGACTCAAATATTTGAACTGTTGTGTTTGATATTTTCTCTTGTATTCATACACATGTCCTGATGTTGACAATAAATATTGTCGAAACGTCGACACAAATAATTTAAAATTTGTGTTATACTTTTCTGAACGACCCTAGCAAACCATTCATCGTTAAAATTCATTGACTGACGGTCACTACGAATTTAAGGATTTACATAAAACATTAAAAAATTATTTTACACCGGTTTATTAGGGGAAAAAAAACAAGATATATCATCCCTCCTTTCTATTTTGTTCTCCCTTTGAACTTGACTACAGATTTCCAAAGCTTCGCATTTGGAAAATTAGTAAAACATACTATGCAATTGTTAAACATTTTAAAATACCTACACACTATTAATTACCAATTACATCATTATATTTAATTACATTAATAATTGTGTTCATTTATTCGCTGATATGGAACTCTAAGTTTTACGTTAGTCATAATTATTATCACCTTATGTAATGGTACACGACGCTAAATTTTTTTAGTACTGTATAACAATTGCCGTTCATGTCATTCGCGGCACTCGGGCCACGCTATAAAAATGCATTTTTATTATTTAAACAAAGTGCGTAACTAATTACAATCCATTTAATCTTTTCGAAGCTACGCTTAACAAATTCATTTCATTAAGTTTTTTGTACTAGCAATTTAAGGAAGAACACTCATACGCTGAACGTATGAGTCAATTAATGTAATGAGTCAAGAAGAAGTATCGCAGTACGCTATGTGAAAGTGCGCGCGGTACAAAGCCATTTCATCCTGTAAATATAGAGTAACATAAAACAAATGATTAATTAATTATATTTCTATTAAATATATAATATTTTGCATTTATTTCATACCTTGGGTCCTCGAATTCCACAAACGCGAAAGGCGGTCCCCTGCGATTCTTCAAATCCACAAACGTGACCTTGCCAAACTTGTAAAACAGATCTTGAATGTCCTTCGTGCGAATATCTGGAGGCAGATGCCCAACGTAAATTCTGCATTCATTTCGGCCTGACATATTAGCGTGGTCCTACTTGTGTAAAGCAATACAAAAGCGTCAAGAAAATTTAAAAACGACCACGCGTATGTAAGCGCTACCGATTACAGCGTAAACCGGAACAGAAATGGCCGACAGCTTCGTATTGAAGAAACACTAGCGCTATATATGGCATCCGGCGCTTACTTTGTGTTTCGGTTCATCATACCGTCCATTTACTAATATTTATTTATTACTAATATATAAATAATTCATAAACTAACGTATGAATTAATTTGTGGAATTCACATCAAATGCATGGATTCTACAAATGGATTCCACGCCTGTAGACACAAGGCAACAAAATTTAAATTTTATATAAATTAATGCTTTCTAAATACTATTACTTTAAATAAATAATATTTACTTAAATAATATAACATTTAATATAATAAATATACATCATCTAATACATTTTACATGTGTACATAATCTTTAATATATATTTAAGGTAATATTGTGTGTACGCGCGCGCGCATTTTGTGTGTGTGTGTGTATGTGCGTGCGCCCGTGTTTGTTATACTTTAATAATATGATTTAATATTAAAGTGATATTATTTTACAATGGATATTTCAGAATGTGTACACTTACAAATAAGATGTGAACACAAATTTATCGTTACCATGCTGGCAAACAATTTAAGTTATTTTTTAATTAATTATGGTAAAACAACAAAAATTACCTTACGTGACTGGTATCTCTGCTTCTTTAGGTTATAGTACGCATTTCCTTTAGCTTAGAACATTTCCTTTCCTAGGCTTATTAATATTTAAATAAATATTTAATATTGGTTATTTAAATATTTAAGTAACCAATATTTTAAAATTAATATTTAATATCATTTATCAATGGCTTGGCATTTATACTGATGTTGTAATTTACAAGTAAGATATTATTTAACACTATCATTATTCATAGTTCAATTACAGTAAAATGATTTGTTTTTCTTATGAATAAAATAAATAAGGCGAGTTTTGTATACAACTTTCAAAAGTTTTTACAAAAACGCTTTCCGCCAGATATATCTGTGACGTCAGCTGTTTGATAGATTACAAATATACGTCTCCCAGCCTAGGTAAAAGGTACGCCGGAAAACCGGTTCCTTCTCGGTTCATTGTTGTATATTTGTTAACAACCACTATGCTATTTATTTAATCCTAATACTGTATTCGTAAATATTTTTACATTTCCAGTTTTATCATTGCAAATTCGTTCACCGACTAAGTTAATCATCCGTTGTACAAGTGCCATAGTTTCTCCTGTAATAAAGATAATTATAATTAAAATATTTGTTTATAATGTTAATGTATTCTTTGGTTCCTGTCCTCTACCTCTAAAGTCGACAAAAAAAAAAATATTGATTTCCCGTGCACGCCGACAGTGGAACATCGGGTTTTCTCCAACATAGATTCGGTTTTTCTAAAACGGATTTCACAAAATTTATTTACTTCCATGTTCCATAAGGAAATGGAAGCGTGATAATGGTGATAAAAATCGTGTTCGAGATAAGGGTTGATTCTGATTGTACTACCCTCAAAACATGAAGAAAAGTCATTTTTCGAAATGTGTGTGTGTGTGTGTGTAGAATGTTTTCTATGGCGAACGATAACTGCCATAAATTCAATCAGAATCAAATAATGTTTTGCTTATGTGCCTCAGTTGTAGAGGACTCAAGGTCTATTGATTTTGGTAAAGATCGGTTAAGGGGAAGGGGTAGTTTACCTGCAACGTTTTATGTTTTAACAAGAGTAAAGTACTTAATTATGATAAAGTATCCTCAAAAGAAGGTCATAATAATCCACTGTAGAAACGTAAATGAAATATGTATCTATAAATAAAAAGGCTAGTTGAAAGGGGTGGGGTAATTTTCTATAAATGAAAATGATAGTTAAAGGGGGAGGGGATAATTTTTATTTATATGTATATGTACTACGTTATCGGCAACAAAGAAGTAGTTTGTTGTTAAAATTCTTTCCCAAGCTGTTTGGCCGTGGTCCAATGTTTTCTGCAAAACCAGACGTTTCAGCAGTGCCATCGACTGCCATCATCAGTGAAAATCGAGTGCGCTAACGTGAGGTGGTACACGTTAGTGACCACAGTACTGTGGTTGGGGCTGAAGCAGTAAGTAGAAAGAAGTAGTTTGTATGGAAATATTTCATTTCGACAATGATTTTAAATTTAAATCTTAGAACATGGAAGTCACGTATGGTTCTCCATACCGTTATTTATTAAAAGTACAAATGTTAATTAATGTGTACGGTATGGCCACCGCATCGTGTGTGCACTTGTGAAAAGTCAAGTGGCAGTGTCACATGTGAAGATTATTTAAAAACACGTAAATATTTAGGCGCTTGCTCACCGCAAGTGTCAACCGTTACAACAGGCAATAGTACCAATGTGCCTGCGCCTGTACGAGTGTATGTGTGTGTGAATATGACGGTTAAGAGCACTGTCAAAACATTGTAAATTATATACAAAAATATATCCTTTTATGAAACAACAAATATTATTTGTTATTTAATTATAAATAAACAATATTTGTCTTTACAATAATATATTTGTATTTTTTAAATATTTACAGTGTTTCAACAGTATAAGATGTCATCTTCAGAATCGACAAATTTGTCGTCCACAATATATATATATATATATTTCAATCACGTTCTGCTACAGTCCGTTTCTTGATGTATATAATACATTTAATATTTATACTAAATTTACCTCAAGATGTTTTTTCTATTTGGAACATGTTTCGAGAGTTCCTGTTCTCTCATCTTCAGCCTTTGCCATTTTGTTTCTGGTGAAGTATTTGTGTGTTGGCTGCTGGATGTTATTAAGGTTGTTTGTTGGTTTTTGGTCTTTTAAAGTTGTATTATTGTGTGTGGTTGTGGTATATGTTTTTGTATTTTGTGTATTTTCGATGTTGAGTGCTTTGAATATTGTGTCATGTATTGTACTGATTTGTATTTATTCTGGTATTAGTTTGTTTTGTGTTTTATGTTTGTATATTTGTAAATTTTCCCAAATGTTCATTATGGTGCCTTTGTGTGGTATATGTTTTATTAGTGATACATTGGTTATGTTTGGGAATTGAATTCGTGTCCTGTGTTTATTGCATGTGTGGCTAAATTGGATTTATATATTTCTGGTTTTTTGTATGCGTTTATTTTGAACACCTAATGAACATTTGGGAAAATTTACAAATATACAAACATAAAACACAAAACAAACTAATACCAGAACAAATACAAATCAATACAAAACATGACACAATATTCAAAGCACTCAACATCGAAAATACACAAAATACAAAAACATATACCACAACCACACACAATAATACAACTTTAAAAGACCAAAGACCAACAAACAACCTTAATAACATCCAGCAGCCAACACACAAATACTTCACCAGAAACAAAATGGCGAAGGCTGAAGATGAGAGAACAGGAACTCTCGAAACATGTTCCAAATAGAAAAAACATCTTGAGGTAAATTTAGTATAAATATTAAATGTAATATATATATTGCGACAGTACAAATAAATGATGTACTGAGCATTGAATATAAAAATTTAAATTTACCTTATAAACTGTAAATAATTAATAATGTATTAGAAATAAGCATGTCAGGGATTGCAAGCTTGGCTCAGACAAAAATATGAACAGGTGTTTCGACCTGAATCGATGTGCACACACACACAAATGTAACTGAAAGTGTGTACACCAGTATTTTGCTAGTGTGTGTGAACGCAGGTCTATGCAAGCGAGTTTGCCACCCCAAGATGAATAATTGCATAATTACTGTTTTTCCGTAATTATTCATAAACTATAATTAAGAAGTAAAATCCAAAACCACAATAAAATGTAATAAAATTTACTAAATACTGTGTACGAAAACCACGTGAAAGTGACACACCGTATGAGTGTAATAGTGAAATAACTGTGTACAAATCGAAAGGGTTAAGTTGCAATGTCCAAAATTACAGTGAACATGTGTTGTAAAAATAGTTATAAGATAAGTATAAGAGTATACTTACAGGACTCTGCAATTCGCAGAAATATAAGAAATAGCGAAATTGACAAAGAGTGGGGGAACTGAATCCAGAGACAGTTTCTGACATGTCGATTTCGTACCACTGCAGGTGTTAACAAAGACATGGGTATAAATAGGACACACAAGCTACAGTGGTTCTCTTTCTTAAATCATCCACGGTGCAGCGGGAGCTTATGCCTGTCCGCACGGCGTATTTATTTTTTTGTAAATAATTTAAATTTTCCAGTTACATACAACTATGTAACTAAGTTATAAATACAATCATTTTTAAATAATAACAGCAGTACATAAGAAGAATTACATAAGAAGACCCATTGACGTCAGAAACAGCACGAGAAGAGTTCCAGAGAGTGATACGACGCTGGACAAGAGAGAGTGATACGACGCTGGACAAGAGGAGAGTTCCAGAGAGTGATACGACGCTGGACAAGAGAGAGTGATACGACGCTGGACAAGAGGAGAGTTCCAGAGAGTGATTCGACGCTGGACAAGAGGAGAAGAGAGACAGCCGACGCTGGAGTGCGAGACGAGGACAACTACAGATGTATAAAAATGATCGAGTATGACTGACGACAATAAGGTGATAAACAACTTATTTATATCTTAATCGTACAATGAACTCAAAGACAATTAAAGACATTTCTATTTTATTTTAAAGTAAGAGCCAATGTTTCTTGTAAAGTAGAATTAAAATCATAGATGTTTTAGAAATACGATTAACGTAACAAGAGCTCAAATTAATATGAAATAAAATGAATACAAAGCATTTAAATGAAAACAATTAGTATTTGAGATAAAACAGTACTGAGAAACAAAAGATAAATTCGATAACTATTAATATTTTGAGTACATTACAATATATAAAAAGAGATTTAAATATTGATATTTTGAAACACATTAATCGACTGAGTAGTCTGAAAATGAGATTTTTCTGTAATACAATAATTAGTAGAATAGAATATTTAGTCAGTAAGGATGTGTATAGCATAAGCCTTACGGCATAATAACAATTAATAACGAATGTTTTAAATCGAAGTCAGCGCCATGTGCACAATTTTTAATAATATCAAATAAATTTGAAATACCGTTACAAGTTACATAGAGTTCTTATTGCAGATACACCTGAAACCCAATTTAAATGTTATATTGTTACATAATTTGTCAATTTTGAACGTGAGACCGGTCACGCTAAATTTGTGTATATGTATATGTGTTTACGTATATGTATTGTTGCATATTTGGCTCCCAAAGAACGTGGGGCTATACAAATTAAGTACATATAAAAATTCACACACATAAATACGTTGCATAAATTTGGCGCTCCAAGATCGTGGGGCTCCGCAAACACAAATAAAAGTGTATTTGTATTTTAAATTAAAGTCAACTTCATTAAATACGTTATATATTTGTCGCCCTGGACGTGGGGCACGACATGCCTAAATTTATGTACAAAAATTTGTTACATAAATTGTAGCCCATGAACGTATGGCCCGATCCTCATCATTTAACTATTAAAATTTTTTATGTAGCTAAATGGTTGCTCTAAAATATAAAGAGTGTGTTAAATGAAAAACGTATAATATGTAATTATTATTTATATTAAACAGTAACTGAATGTAATGTTAATTGTTGTGTAATCACACAGCTGGCGCCCACGAATAATATTATTTGTCTATGTAACAGGTGTAACTGTAATGAGTATTAATAATAACTATTAATAAAAATAAAGAAATAAATAAATAAGTAGGGAACGGTTATCAATAATAATTGTTAAATAATAACTACGAAATAAATATTTTAATAATACAGTAGACTCTCAACTATCCGACCTAATGTGGCGGTCGGCCGGGTCGGTTAGCAAAAAAGTCGGATACACCGGAGCCGCAGGCATACCAGCCTCTGTAAGGTCAATGACCGCCACCCTATTGCGTTGAATGTACTTGTTGCTATTTGGATGAGTACGTCATATCAGTTTGTCCTTATAAATGACGTACAGTAATAAATGAATTAGAAAGAAATGAAATAAGAATTCACAACTACAGTATCTTTCACAAAACCTTTATTTGAAGGACGAAACAAAATGTGTAGTTAACAATAAGTTGAATGAGTTTTACTATGAGTTTTAATTTATACGAAAGCTTTCAACCAAATTAGTTGTTAATATAAATCAAATTATAATAACCTAAAACTATGTACTGTATAATGAAAGAACAAGTGAAACTTACATTGTCTAAGGTTTGAAAAAGTCTGTAATTGAGACCTGCTTCTTTCCTCACATTAATTTCCTCGCCGCTATATCCTTCCACTTACGTAAACATATGATGTCTGCTGGTGTTGCTTCTTCTTGCTGGCCAATGTATTCCACTGCCGTCTCGATCGCCTTCAGGCCTTCGGAGTGGGTTATACGATCGGAGGGTTCATCACCTTGTTCCTCTTCAATCGGCTGTTCATTTAATACCATCGCTACAATATCTTCGTCTGCAATTTCTTTGATTTCGTCCTTTGCCAACCATTCTGTGATGTCTTCCAATGAAGCTTCCTCACATCCGGGAACTTTTTCTAACAGCGATACAAGCGCAGTGTTATCAGTTGCATTTTCCACATCACATTGCTGTTCTACCTCTTCCCACTTATCACAGGCTCTGTGATCCAGCAAAATTTTCCATGATCGCACAAGTGTTAAAGATGGAATTTCATCCCATGCCTCGGACACCCATCTGATGACGTCAAGCATGTCTCCTGACTGTAGTGCCGTAGCAACTTCTGTATTATCAATTGTCGCGATGATATAGCTTAGTAGCCTACGTCGATATTTCTTTTTCAAAGCTTGGAGCACTCCCTGATCCATTGGCTGACATATAGATGTAACATTTGCAGGCAAGAACAAAGCTTTTATGTCTCCATCTTTTAATTGGTCATTTGCTGGATGTGAAGGAGCGTTATCCAAAACTAGGATTGCTTTTCTTGTTAAATTGTTTTCAGCTAAATGTTTTTCAACTTGTGGCACAAATTCCTGTTCAAACCAATTTTTGAAAATTTCTCCATTCATCCACGCCTTTTTTTGATGGGTATAATGCAGGGACAAAGAACTTAAATCTTTAAGATTTTTAAAAGTCCTAGGCTTGCGAGATTTTCCAATCAAGGTCAGTCTTAACTTGTGGTTTCCCGTTGCGTTACTACAAGCTAAAACTGTAACGCGGTCCTTGCTCTTCTTGAACCCTGGTGTGGCCTTGTCCTGTTTAGACGCTAGTGTTTTAAGACGGCAACATACGGTAATTCAAACCCATCTCATCACAGTTGTACACTTGTTCTCCGGAAATACCTTCCTTATCAAGCAGGTCAAAAAAGTGTTTTTTAAAGTCAGGGACAGCGTCCTTATTAGCAGACAATGCTTCACCACTAATCGTCATCTGACGAACACCAAAACGTTTCTTCCAGCGATCAAGCCACCCGTCACTGGCAGTAAACTCACCATCGTCTCCTTCGATTGTTTTTTAAACTGAATCGCTTTTTCTTGGAGCAAGGGGCCTGAAACCGTCAATCCTTTCCCCCTCACATTTTCATACCACAGATATAAAGCCTCTTCAACTTCCACATGTTTTCCTTTTTGCATAGTTTTTCTAACTTTCACGCCACTGCCACTTGCTTGCTTAGAACACCATTTTTCAATCTCTGCGCGATTTCTTCGCCAATCACCCACAGTAGTTTTTCCAACTCCTAACTCCAGTGCAATTTTGTTTACCGACTCACCAGAATCCATTCTTTTTATTGCTTGCAGTTTTTCTTCCAAAGTTACTACCACTTTCTTTCGTTTGTCACCCATATTCACTTAAAAATAAAAGCCACCAACAATACTGTATACACACTTTATAACAAATTAACAATCCACGAACGACTGAACCGCACGGACTGACTTATGGATACAGACTGACTGATGCACCTGTTACACACTCAAGTAGGAACACGAAACTTTCCTGTCACAACATGAATCAATTGGCGTACTGTATTGGTAACTGGTGATTCACGTGTAAGCGCCTTCACCCGCATGGCGGGATTGCTCACATGACGTTTGAAGGCGCTAGTAATCGGATCGGAAATACTGCATACGTACCGTACACTTTTTTTTTTTTTTTGAGTAGCTGGTCGGATAGGTCAGAGGTCGAATAGTCGGGAGTCGGATAGCCGAGAGTCTACTGTAATTCATCATGGCAATATCAGGAAGTTTAAGGATGGGAGAAGCACTTCAAGCTATGATGCAAGCCGTATTTGGTGAAGTAGAGAACAAACAAACAGAAAAAGTAAAAGAAAATAATATTGGAACGCAAATAGAAGAGTTAACAGAATTTTTTACAAAACAGACCGAAAAATTAAGAGAAGAAAGGAAAGCAAAAGAGGAATTAGTAGAAAGAATTGACGCTTCTAATACGCACATTGCGGCAGTAGAATATAAACAAACCATAAGAATTAAAAATAAAAGAGAAAATACGTGTGTAATTATTAACGATAATTATAAAAAAAGTAATTAACATTAAGGAGGAGAACCAAATAAAGGTTAATAAAACATACCTTATTAATGGCGATATCCCTATTGTGAGGCACACACACAATAGTAAATCACACAAGATGACACATTTGAAACACATAAGACACCACACTTACGGAGATAAATATCATTGTAGGTATAACAAGAAACGTAGTAAGTTATCTAGACGAAACACTACACAAAATTGTGGTAAGTATAATGTTAGATATACACACGATAATTATAAAGCGAACGATAATTATAACTGTAATTATAATAACTATGGTGAGTATTATCATAAACGACGAATGAAAAAACCGACGACAGCTGTTCAGGTAGGTTCACTCAACCAAACTAGTGACGAGAGAATTGAGAAAGAGCGAAGCATTTGTAACGAGAGAAAGAGAGGGAAAATGTTACCCTATGAACAGGTGACTTCTATGATAAAAACAAACATCACAGTAATACAATGGAATGCGGACGTTGTTTACACGAGGGTGAGAACAATGGTAAGCACGGCGACTACGCTACAAAGGAACAATATACGTCCGGTAGACGACGGACAATGCAATTGTTATAATGAGGGGTGTAAGATCAAACTACACACTGAACTCAGAACTCAATACCCGAATGGAATGAATAATTATTTTTAAAATAAAATAATATTACTATTAATTATTAATAATAAGATAAGAGAATATAATTAAGGAATGTTATTTATTAAGGATAGCAAATAAAAAAGAAATATTAATAAAAAGAAATAAGGAATATTATTTTAAAGGGTTAATTAAGAAATGTATTATTGATGGTAAGGAATGCTAGCATAGAGAAATATTTAAGAAAGTAATGGTAAAAAATGTTATTGTTGTTATTAATATAAAGAAAGGGTTAGGAATGGAAATAATTGCCATAATTGTTAGAACGGCTGATCAAGCGAACACTTAATGGAGATACAAGGACACAGAAGAAAGCGAGAGTGAAAAGTCAAAAGGGCAGAGACTACTTAGGATTAAGGACTTCGAGAAAAATATCGTTGTTTTCCAAGACAGTTCCTCTGTAACCGATCATGCGACACACTACAAAGCTAAAAGAGTATTCTGTTACAGAAGTGTATTTCAGGAAAGTAGTAGCGATCAGAAAGGTAATGTTAAAGAAATGTAATAAAAGGTAATGAATGTTAATGTATTGTATAAGTAATGTATTAGATAAAGTAATGTCATGTTAAGAAAAGAGTTAAGGAAGATTAGAAGCGAAGGTAAGAATGTATGAGTAAGATAATGTAAAATTAAGGACCGAATTTACACACATATGTAGGAATGCAGAGTATACAGAAGGAGAACAAAGGAGAGCTAATTGCAGTGGATTTTCTGGGACCATTACCACGATCAAGTCGAGGTGTGAAGCACATATTGGTATGTATCGATGTGTTTTCCAAGGCAGTCCGACTGTACCCAATTATGCGACCCACAACCAAAGTTGTTCTAAAGATACTACTGCAGAAATATATTCCGTCATATGGAAAAATGAAGATGGTACTCAGTGATCAAGGTGTACAATTCCAAAGTGAAAAATGGGAGAGGACGTTAAGGGAAAATGGAATACAACCTGTACTCACATCCATAAGACATCCTCAAGGAAACCTTGCTGAGAGAGTTAACAAAGAATTAGGTAAATATTTACGAATATATTGCCATGATCAACACAATAAATGGGCAGAATATTTACCATTTCTTGAAAAAGCCATTAACGAAAATTATAGTGAAGCAACAGGATACACTCCAATGGAATTAGAAGAAGATAAGAAGCCAACCAGATTTTGGACTAAGTATATAAACAAACCGAATAACCAAAATATACCTGTATCAATAAGTGTGAAAATTGAATACGCAAAGCAACGGATAAGAGAAAGAGGTAACAAGAGAGTAGAGAGATTTAATCTAACTCACAAGCTGCAACAATTCAACGTTGGAGAAAGTATACTACTCAAAGCAAATCCAGTGGGAAAACGGAGTGATAATACGGCGAAGAAATTCTTCAGACTTTATAATGGACCGTATACGTTAAGACAGCGAGTAGGACAACACACTTTCATCGTATATGATGAGATACAGAAGAAAGAAATAGGTAAATTCCACGCAACGTCATTTAGGAAGTTCTACACATGAAAACGACGAGGTCAATGAAACCAGTCAGATCAGCTGTTTGTTAAAGCCACCCTACTACAAGGTCACGAGCAGTAAGCGTGTGAAGAGGGGAGGTAAGACATTTGTATACACTCCAATTAAGGGTGAAATGACGAATATTATTCTTTATTATTGGTTACATTTTTTTAAAATGTAATAATAATAAAAAAAAAAATTATAATAAATAAATTTATTAAATTTTTTTTTGTTACCAATCAGAGGGATAATGCGACAGTACAAATAAGTGATGTACTGAGCATTGAATATACAAATTTAAATTTACCTTATAAACTGTAAATAATTAATAATGTATTAGAAATAAGCATGTCAGGGATTGCAAGCTTGGCTCAGACAAAAATATGAACAGGTGTTTCGACCTGAATCGATGTGCACACACACACAAATGTAACTGAAAGTGTGTACACCAGTATTTTGCTAGTGTGTGTGAACGCAGGTCTATGCAGGCGAGTTTGCCACCCCAAGATGAATAATTGCATAATTACTGTTTTTCCGTAATTATTCATAAACTATAATTAAGAAGTAAAATCCAAAACCACAATAAAATGTAATAAAATTTACTAAATACTGTGTACGAAAACCACGTGAAAGTGACACACTGTATGAGTGTAATAGTGAAATAACTGTGTACAAATCGAAAGGGTTAAGTTGCAATGTCCAAAATTACAGTGAACATGTGTTGTAAAAATAGTTATAAGATAAGTATAAGAGTATACTTACAGGACTCTGCAATTCGCAGAAATATAAGAAATAGCGAAATTGACAAAGAGTGGGGGAACTGAATCCAGAGACAGTTTCTGACATGTCGATTTCGTACCACTGCAGGTGTTAACCAAGACATGGGTATAAATAGGACACACAAGCTACAGTGGTTCTCTTTCTTAAATCATCCACGGTGCAGCGGGAGCTTATGCCTGTCCGCACGGCGTATTTATTTTTTTGTAAATAATTTAAATTTTCCAGTTACATACAACTTATGTAACTAAGTTATAAATACAATCATTTTTAAATAATAACAGCAGTACATAAGAAGAATTACATAAGAAGATCCATTGACGTCAGAAACAGCACGAGAAGAGTTCCAGAGAGTGATACGACACTCGACAAGAGAGAGTGATACGACGCTGGACAAGAGGAGAGTTCCAGAGAGTGATACGACGTTGGACAAGAGGAGAGTTCCAGAGAGTGATTCGACGCTGGACAAGAGGAGAAGAGAGACAGCCGACGCTGGAGTGCGAGACGAGGACAACTACAGATGTATAAAAATGATCGAGTATGATTGGCGACAATAAGATGATAAACAACTTATTTATATCTTAATCGTACAATGAACTCAAAGACAATTAATGACATTTCTATTTTATTTTAAAGTAAGAGCCAATGTTTCTTGTAAAGTAGAATTAAAATCATAGATGTTTTAGAAATACGATTAATGTAACAAGAGCTCAAATTAATATGAAATAAAATGAATACAAAGCATTTAAATGAAAACAATTAGTATTTGAGATAAAACAGTACTGAGAAACAAAAGATAAATTCGATAACTATTAATATTTTGAGTACATTACAATATATAAAAAGAGATTTAAATATTGATATTTTGAAACACATTAATCGACTGAGTAGTCTGAAAATGAGATTTTTCTGTAATACAATAATTAGTAGAATAGAATATTTAGTCAGTAAGGATGTGTATAGCATAAGCCTTACGGCATAATAACAATTAATAAAGAATGTTTTAAATCGAAGTCAGTGCCATGTGCACAATTTTTAATAATATCAAATAAATTTGAAATACCGTTACTAGTTACATAGAGTTCTTATTGCAGATACACCTGAAACCCAATTTAAATGTTATATTGTTACATAATTTGTCAATTTTGAACGTGAGACCGGTCACGCTAAATTTGTGTATATGTATATGTGTTTATGTATATGTATTGTTGCATATTTGGCTCCCAAAGAACGTGGGGCTATACAAATTAAAGTACATATAAAAATTCACACACATAAATATGTTGCAATATATATATATATATATATTACATTTAATTATTATAAATAAATTTACCTCAAGATATACCTTTTTTTTCCTTATTAGGAACATGTTTCGGGTACCATCTTGTACCCATCCTCAGCCTTCCGGTTTTTGTGTCTGGTGAAGTACATATGTGTTGGTTGACTATTATTATTGTGGCTTCCTGTTGGCATCTGGTACTTCAAATTGGTTTTATTGTGTGTGATTGTGGTGTGTGTTAGTTTTTTTGTCTATTTTCGATGTTGAGTGCTTTGAATATTGTGTCATGTTTTGTATTGATTTGTATTTGTTCAGGTATTAGTTTGTTTTGTGTTTTATGTTTGTATATTTGTAAATTTTCCCAAATGTTCATTTGGTGCCTTTTTGTGGTATATGTTTTATTAGTGTCACATTGGTTATGTCTGAGAATTCATGTTCTGTGTTTATTGCATGTGTGGCTACATTGGATTTATATACTTCTGGTTTTTTGTATGCGTTAGGTGTTCAAAATAACATTTTTTCAGCTGTTTTTTTGTTTGTCCTATGTAACATTTATTGCAATCTTGGCATTCAATTTTGTATATACCGTTAGTTGTTGTATTATTTTTGTTGTGTGGGCTATTTAGTTTTTGTAAATTATTTTTATTAGTTTTGTATGCTATTTTTATATCTGTGTTTTTAAATAGTTTTGTTAGTTTTGTCATTTTATTATTTATGTATGTGAATGTGGCCCATTTTTGTTGTTGTTATTATTTATGTGTTGTTCATTTTGATTAATTCTTAATTGTTCAGTTTTTATTTTATATTTGATTTTATTTTCTATTTTGTTTACAGTATTTTTATTGTATCCATTTTCATAACCAATTTGGTATATTATATTTCTTTCTTTGTCAGTTTCTTGTTTGTTTAGGGGAGTTTTGTACATTTTGTTAAATAGCGAATAGAATGCTGCCATTTTATGTTGTGGTGGGTGATCAGAATGGTTAGGTATAATGATGTTGGTAGAAGTTATTTTCTGTATATTGCATATTGTATGTGGTTGTTGTTTCTTGTGATGGTTATGTCTAAATAGTTGATTTTGTTATGTTTTTCTTTTTCTTCTGTGAATTGTATTTTAGGATGTATGTTATTGATTTGTTTCAGTACTGTATGTTCTCTGCATTTGTGTTTTTGTTATTTGATACATGTAGCCCATCATCTACATATCTTATCCATATGCCATTTGGGTCATATGATTTTATAATATTTTGTATTTTGGTGTCTATGTGTTGTAGGAATATTTCTGCTATTATGCTTGATAATGGTGATCCCATTGCTAAACCTTCTTGCTGTTGATAAATTTTGCTATTAAATTCAAAGTAATTTTGTTTTAGTATTAGTTGGAGGCTATTTTTTATTTCGGTTATATATTGTTTGTTTTCATTTTGTTCTTTAAGTTTGTTTAAATAATTACGATGATGTTTATTATTTAAAGTTACTCATCACAAGATATGTTGAACAAGCGACGCGATAACCCACTTACATAGTCACGATTTCCTTTCTTCGGGGGGGGGGGGGGGGAGTTTATTGTGAATAAAACTACAAAAATATAAACAAAAAATTATTCGTTATTTGTTATTTATTTTGTTGCAATCAAGAAGGTGAGTATGGGAAAACAAGGGCTACGTTAATAGGTTTTAAAAATTTACTAAAGTTATGAAACAACAAAGATGAGAATATAAATAAAATAAATGATGCCAGGAAAACTGGGTCCCCCCCCCCGTTTACAGATCCTTCTTCTTCTTCTTCTTCTTCTCCAGTGCGACAACCCATTACTGAGTCAAGGCCTCCTTTAACAGCCTCTGCCAGTTGTCCCGGTCAAGTGCAGACAACTGACTGGCTGAGAAACTGATAGGTTTCTGCACATAAAAAAGTTTCACAGATGGGATGTGTGAATTCTCCGATCTAACTCCAAACCTGGAGGACCAGGAACTTCAATTCAGGGTGCTCTTTCCCTAGAGAGTTGCTTTCACCTCAGCTGATGACCTCTCTCCGCCCGGTCGCAGTAGGCTAACTGACTCAGCCCATGTGTGCAGTCGTTGGGCTACTATAGCCTCCTCTGCCTCCACACTATATGCACATCCTGCTGCCAATATGCACCATCCTGCCAGGGCAGGGCTAGGATACTCCCAGACTGCCCTGACAGAACTCCCATCTCTCGTTTGCTTACCGATCGACTCCGCCAAGGGATTGGTTACCACAACCTTGGAGTGGGTTGCTCGAGGTAACAGGGTCCACCAACATGTAGGTGAGAGTAGAGTTGGAGTGGAAAGGGTGGTGCATTTCTCTTCTATGAAAGCATATGTTTGCGTCACACCCCCTTTGGACCCCACCGTCTACAGACGTTGGTAACGTGAAATGTTTAGAACGGATTTCCTGGAACTTCACCTCAGTGTGTAGGCTATAAATATTTCGGCTAAATCGAATGAAACTGGTTTGCTCGTTTTGCCGGGAACGAGTTAAAAGGTTTCATAAAATTATAATTACGGGACACCCACATATGTGGTCAGTCACCGGCTGGCGGTTGTTTACATTCGACGTTATTGTTATTTTCATATACTCCAGTGGCGTATCTAGACTTTGGATTGGGGGGGGGGTCCGGGGTCGGGTCGGTTTCATACAAAAGAGACAAAAGCTAAAGACTAATCAACATTACTATCGCACTCGTTGTAAGCATATACTAATCCGATGTATATAAAAAGAATTATAAAAATTAATTTAAAAAAATTACGTGGGGAGAAGTGGGTAAGTGGCTGAGATCTAGAGGTATGTTGCTACATAGGGGGAATGTAAATATGCAACCCCTTCGTACTTTAATTACGTGGGGAGAAGTGGGTAAGTGGCTGAGATCTAGGGGTATGTGGCTACATAGGGGGAATGTAAATATGCAACCCCTTCGTACTTTAATTACAATTTTAAATTATTTGTGTCGACGTTTCGACAATATTTATTGTCATCATCAGGACCTGTGTATGAATACAAAAGAAATGTCAAACACAACAGAACAATTATTTGAGTGAAAGTGTTTGTGTATATGAGTGTGTGCGCGTGTACGTGTGTATGTGTGTATCATTGTATATGTGAAGGAGCTGAGACAGTTTGTTTTACATCATCAAACGTTTTCTTTAAATATAATGAGAAAATTATAATATCACAGAACTTAATCTATACAATATTACAATTTAAATTACTCATAATTTAATGATATTTCTAATTAATTATAAAAGCAGTAATCAACAATTAAATATTAGAATTGGTACAGAAAACGTTTATGCATATACCTGTCAACCTATAGCATAGTAAAACATATTATAGCTAAATACAGATAATAGGGATGTTCAATTAAGTAATTATTAAAAGTTATTTTTAATAAATACTTACCGGACTTTATAATAAATGAATTTAGTGAAACATGATAAAAATAACATAGAGCGTCAGTTAAAATAAGCTCTATAAATGATTAAAGAAATGAAAGGAATTATAATATTTGTAAATTAATAAAATAAAACAGAGTTTTTTCTTAATAATGACAATAATTTGACATTTGGTAAATAACGTACATGTTGAAAAGTGATACGTGCGGGGCCAGAAAGAATTTCTTGAGGGTGCAATACACAAGAAGGGTATTTTACAACCTGACACAGTCATCGTTGTAGAAACAATTTTAGTATTGAGACATTACAAAGTAATAGTTTCAATTGACGCTCAATATGCATGCGCGCGGTTCTCTCTCTATATCTCTCTCTCTCTCGCACGCGCATGCACATACACACACACACACACACACACGTATAGTAGTGTAAATACGTATTTTTGGAAATACGTTTTATCATTGTTTCACTAACAACAACAATACACAAGAGTGAACAGAATGAATGTTTCAGTTTATGAATGAATTAATTTGAATAATTATTTTCTAAGACAAGCTGTTTTTAGTTATTAAACTTTTTACTGAATCTATTGCTTATTCAGTGTAGTATTTAAAATTGTACAAAACAAAATTTTTCTAAATTATTAATAGGCATAGTTTAAAAAAAAATTAACTCACTTTTGTCCAAAACATGTACATTTTGCAGTTTCTGCACAAGTTTGGAACTCTAAATCAATGTGATTGGTAAACTCTATCATTTCAATATAAGAACGTTACTTAGTGAAAAATAAATGATTAAGAATAATTAGTGTAGCTCATACCGTTAGACTGAATCCCGCATGTGTGAATCCGCATGATTACCTTGTATAACGAAGATAATGTTAACAAAAGCCGTAGTAAACTTACAGTACCTACAGTTTGGATTCTTGACAAACTATGACTCTAACAGAGGAATTTTTTTTCTTTACATGTCTATTAGTGGGCACATTATGGAGAGAGAGGTGTAGGTATGTAAGTTTGTGCATTTGTAAACGGTACGTGATCTGAAGAATGATATCTGAGCCATATATTCGGACCATCGATGTATAGAGGAAAGTTGTTCAAAATGGAGACGGCAGGTCAAATGGGGACGTTCAGTTTCTTACTGATTAGTGCTGCTTAGGGTGGCCAAATGTGGTACTACTACACCAGACTGACTGCAAACCAGTTTGAGAGGAGTTGTGGATGCGTGTGCTTGTTATCGATTTTTTTACAAAATTTTCAAGTTTTTGTTGAAAACATCTACGATTTCATCTACCTAGTGTGTTGGATCTTAACAAGCTACTTTTTTCATTCACTTTTGGTAAGTAAAGCATTGATTCTCCTAGTTTTAAGGTAGATTTTAACATACAATTTATTAAGTTATCTTGTAAAAAGATTAAGTTTATGCTTGTAAAAAGACGCCATGTTTTCTAGCGTTCGTCATGGCCTGCTCAAATGGGGACACTGAAGTAGCCCAAAACGGGGACGTCCCCGTTTTGAATGCCACCGACCAATATTAAAATATTTTTATAATGCTTTAAGTATTAAACAAATATAAGCTATATTTTTTGTTACACATCTTCTAAATTGTGTTTAAATGTTTATTTGTGAGTACCGGTATTGTTCATGTAAAAAAGTCAAAATATAAAAAATAATTAAAAATGTATACATCATAAAAAAAAATTCTTGTTAAAATAATTAACTGTAAACATTAAGTCAAATTAAGTTATTTATAAAACTAAGAGGTCTTGTTTATTATCAGATTTCATGATGGGGCGCTACAAAAGGACGACTGACAGACAGAGCTGGTGCACTAAGAGCATGGCTGGAGCAATACAAGAAGTGTTGGAGGGTAAAATGGACTACAGGAGGGCATCGAAGGCCTATAACATTCCACAAACAACTCTAGAGAGGAAGGTAAAAGAGGCTCGACAGAAGGAGTTGTCTTCTGAAGCAGCTGCTGAAAAAAGGTTAGGCAGGTATAAAGCGAGCAAAAAATTTCAAATTTTCTTCTCGACTGATTTTGTTCACACGCAGTTGTGTCAACGACTTCAAGTTAAAGCAATAAATAAGGCTTAATGTGAAGATGTCAAACCAGCGTCGCTAGCAGACAATAGAAAGATGTTAGACTCCACGCAACAATAGATATGAAAGTTCAAGATGACAGTAGAAGCTTGGCTAAAAATTATTACCCCACAACAAACTACACAATGCAATGCTAGGGCACTCACACGTGTACAGAGAAATAAGACGAACGTCCGCTTGGGTTATGTCAGAATACGATGGTACTGCAAAAACAACAGGGTGTCACAAAGGAGTTGAGGGTGCTGCACTTTACAGAAACAATGAAAGAAATAACTAGTTAAAAAGACTCGAGGATGCTGCACAGCTGGAGGTGACGTTTACGTGACGGACACAATTTACGGTTAGAAAGTCGGGGTGGCTTCACCAGCCAACGCATGTCAGAAATTATTAATAGCTACAAAAAAGGGGTGTAAGATAGAACAATACCTCAAGATGACCAAGGAAACAGATGGGAGAAGTCAGAACAACATTGCGTATGTCCCAAACAAAAGGGTGACTGACAGGCATGCAACGACCAGAAATTCTGCGAAAAGGATCAACATCCGAACGAAGAAATCTGGCGATGTCTGACAACCTATCAGAGTACAACGTCTTACGAAGACACCGGTGGAGAGGAGAGCTTCTATGGTAACCAGGAGTCAAAGCGAATCATTGAACAGAAACCAAAAACCCCGAAGAAGTGGGACAAAATATTCTAAGAAAATATCGAGCTGACCTATCGCAAGTAAGGAAAGGCGTGGACAGGCTCAAGACAAAATTTGGGTATGGACGAGTTGATAAAACTAACCGTCTAACACGGAGGAGAGGCAGTCTTATTACATTTTTTGGAACATATATTTTGACTCGGTATTACTGTGCTCAGTCTTGCAATATTTATCAGTCTTAGTGAAAACTCAGTGCTATAATATTCGGACTTAGTAATTTCAACTGCAAGATTCAAAGTGCAACCGGAAGTAATACTCGAACACAACAGTATAAAATGTGTGAATTAACGAACTTAGTTAAGCATTAAGATTATTACGAATTTCTGAGTGAACAATTTGAGCGACTCAAGCGATCTATCATGTAATCTCGGCACATACACGAAACATTATTACTGTACAACTTAGACAGAATTACATTTAGCCAGTGTTAATGAATTACACTAAATGTAACAGAACATTTAAATACTTGAACGAACTAATCAACCAAGTAGTATAAACGCATAAACATCAACACAAAGTCAAGTGAATTTCTGTGATGAATGGACATCAACATTAACTTTGCGAGCATGAACATACACCACTCATTTTAGAATGATCACACATTATAAAGCGAACTGATCTATATAAACTAACATTGAAAGCACATCATATCAACACTACTCCATAAATGACGCGAGTTCACGTGTGTGTACAAGTGACAGTGCATTCAACTTTATTCAACAAGATGTGTTCTTCAGACTTCACCACAACAAAGAGGCCAAGCACCGCTGGACCATGAGTGGATATTCTTATCTCAAGTAACAATTATTAATCTATTAATTTAGTAACTACTGCTGTCCTGACTCTTTCAAAGAATCCCCACCCTGGGAGTTTTTAAAATAAATTTGATAAAAGAATAAATTTAAAGTTATAAATAATGAACAAGTAAGCAAAACTATCTGTAATTAATGAATGCATTAATTAATTATTATTTGAATTTATTGTATATCATGATTTATGTATGTATGTCTTTTTCAGCTATCGTATAAGCTAGAACTTGTTTAATGATATATGTGTTATTTGATGTATTTACAGGTCTAGCAAACTTTTTATGTGTTATGAATATAAATTGACTTAATGAATAATAAATTAGTCATTTAAGTACATTTAAACAAATGCGTTCATTATTACTGAAACCTGCATGTTAAAGTTTTACTTAGGACACAAGTACACGAATATTTATAATTGTACAATTTTCATGTGTAACAAAAGAACATGATTAATTTACTAAAGAGTCTCTTGTCTATTATGCTAATTGGTAATTAAAATTGATAATTGATCTAATTAATTCACATAGTAATTAGCATAATTAACACCGTAGGTACAAAACTGTCTTTTCAGAAGTACAAGAGCGGGAGTTGGTAGAACATATTCTATTTTTAGAAGAGAGATTATTTGGTATTACGCTCTCAGATTTGAGAACTCTTGCTTTTGATTTAGCTGAGATGAACTGTATTCCCCATGGGTTCAGCATGGAGAAAAAAATGGCAGGGAAGGAATGGCTCTACGGCTTTTTAAAAAGGCATCCCACTTTAACTTTACGTGGCCCTGAAAGTACCTCAATGGAACGTGCAAAGGGTTTTAACCATGTAGCAGTCAATAAATTCTTTGATTTGTTGAAGTCCATGCTCACAAAACATAAATTTTCACCAAACGAAATCTACAATGTAGATGAAACAGGCATCTCGACAGTCCCCAACAAACCGTCTAAGGTTCTTGCTCTTCGTGGTAAGAAACAAGTGGGCAGTTTGATATCAGCGGAATGAGGAGTGCTGGTTACAACGGAAATATGTATGAATGCTGCAGGCAATTATATGCCAACAATGTTTGTGTTTCCCAGAAAAAGAGAGAACCCCCTCTTAATGGATGATGCCCCTCCAGGATCATTTGCAGTGTATCACGAGAGTGGATGGATTAACAAGGAAACGTTTATTGTTTGGTTCAAGAGGTTCCTTGATTATGCTAACCCAGGACCCAACAAGCCGGTGTTGTTGATTCTTGATAGCCACAACTCCCATGCCAAAAATTTAGAGCTAGTGAATCTTGCACGAGAAAACCATGTTGTCTTGCTATGCTTTCCCCCACATACAACACACCGGCTGCAGCCCCTGGATCTGTCTTTCATGGCACCACTAAGCACTTTTTATGAACAGGATGTCAGGATATGGCTGACCAACCACCCAGGATGCTGTGTTACAATTTTTCAAGTTTCAAAATTATTCAGAGACGCATTTTCAAGAGCAGCTACTGTCCAAACTGCATTGAAGGGGTTTGAAAAAACAGGAATTCATCCCTTTAACAGTCATGTATTCCCTGACCATCTATTTGTGCCTTCAGAGACTACTGAAAAACCACTTGATAACGATCCACAGCAGTAGGAAATGGTAGTAGCAGGAAAAGTTCCAACTGCAGACCCCCAGCAAACCATCTCTTCAATGATGACGGTGAGGCCCCAAGCGTCTTTAACCTCTTGTGGAGCAACACTAGCTACGGAGTCACAACCCTCTACGTCGACTTGTGTAGCAACATTGGCTACAGAGCCCCGAGCCTCTATGTCGTCAGGAGGAGCAACACCCACTAGGCCTACAACTACAGAAACCCAGGCCTGCTCTTTATCTTTTAGGATTTCACCAAAAATATTAATGCCTCTTCCTAAAGGAATGGAACGTATAAAAAAAAAAAAGAAAAAATGACAAGAGGAGAGGAAAAACTGCCGTCTTAACTTCATCACCTTATAAAGCAGAACTGGAAGCAGAAGAACGAGTGAAAATTGAAAAAGAGAAAAACCAAAAACAGAATAAACCGAAGAGAGCTTTTTTAAAAAAATTCAGTGAACATAATGCTGTGAATCCTAAAGTTCATAAAGGGAAGAAAAGGAAAGTTGAGGAAACCATGATACAGTGTGGTAGCTGTCGAGGTTGGGCACATGAAGCCTGTTCGAATGCTGAAGAAGGGAATGACATCTTCATTTGTGACTTTTGTGCGCGATTTCGGCCCTATTTTGTTGCTGTACAAACTAGAATGTTAGTAAAAAAAAAAACTTTTCAAAGTGACAAAATGTATTTTAGTATGTTTTGTACTTGTCATAGCCTAGTTAATTTGATTTTTCTGACTTTTCAAAATGTTTTGTAATAAATTTCTCCAATATTTGACCATTTTACATTTTTTTATATGAGTACCCCATTTTAGCCAACCGGTTGTCCAAAACGGGGACATTGCACATTTTCAAGAAAACATTTTTTTTATCAAAGTCAATATTTTTTTAAACACAAAAACCATTATTTCTGACAGTCTAAAACCTACATAACGTAGAAATGTTTTTCAAAATTGTGTTTACTGAAAATTTAGTTTTTGATATGTTAAAATATGTTAGCGTCCCCATTTTGGACGACTTTCCCCTACTATATGGGTCGCGTGCTATACTAACGGGACCGTCCCCAGGAGTCGAAAAAAGTTTACGAGGAATTTTTTTAGTCTCTTAATTTTTATGTTGTTTTATTTTTTCAGCTGTGCACGGAAATATAGTAGTAACTCTTTTTACTTCCATGCTCCATAAGGAAATGGAAGTTTGGTGATGGTGAAAAAAGCGTGTTCGACATAAGGGCTGATTCTGATTGTACTACCCTCAAAACATGAAGAAAAGTCATTTTCCGAAAAGTGTCTATGTAGAATTTTTTTAGCGAACGATAACTGCTGCAAATGCAAAGAGAATCAAATAATTTTTTGCATATGTACCTGATATGTAGAGGACTCTAGGCCTATTGATTTTGGTGAAGATCGGTTAAGGGGAAGGGGTAGTTTACCTGCAACATTTTATGTTTTAACAAGAGTAAAGTACTTAATTTCGATAAATAAAGTATCCTAAAAAGAAGGTCATAATAATCCACTGTAGGCAGGTAGATGAAATATCTATAAATTAAAAGGGTAGTTGAAGGGGGAGAGGGTAATTTTCTATAAATGAAATGATAGTCGAAGGGGGGTAATAATTGTTTATGTGTGTAGTACGTTATTGGCAACAAAGAAGTAGTTTGTTGTTAAAATTCCTTCCCGGGCTGTTTGGCCGTAGTCGAATGTTTTCTGCAAAACCAGACGTTTCGGCAGTGCCATCGACTGCCATCATCAGTGAAAATCGAGTGCGCTAACGTGAGGTGGTATACGTTAGTGACCACAGTACTGTGGTTAAGGCTGAAGAAAGAAGTAGTTTCTATGGAAATATTTCATTTCGAAAATTATTTTAAATATAAATCTTAGAACGTGGAAGTCATGTACGGTTCTCCAAACCGATGTTTTAAATATACGAACAGGTTTATTACACAGCGTTTGCGTATACGTTTGATATACGAAATATAGGAAAATCTATTCAGTCGGTAAGTATCTTGTAAAAAATGTTTCAATAACGTGAATTTTTATTATGTTACTACCGTTTACTTTAATGGGACTGACTTCAGCCACTTTAAAGATAGTAATATTGATTGTTCTTAATTCGTTTTTTCTTTTGTGTGACGCTTACTCGACGCCACCCCCAGACCATCTTTTAGATACACCACTGCACACCTGTTTAAGATTCGATTAGCAAGTAAGTAACTGTTTAAGACAGAAATTTCTGTAAGTTGCTGTGGATAAATTACTGTGCTACAAACGTGAACCCAGTTGGATACACTGTGGGTTGAAGGCTACCTCTTCCCTAGGACGTAACCTCAAAAAGTGCTATAAAAGTTTAGACCGTCCTTCAACACCAGACAACTGTCAATGGTTACACGAAGCGATTTCGAAATCTCAAGACGACTATAGATAACCTCAATTAAAAGTGTTTGTACTCACGCACAGGAGGGGGGGGGGTCAGAGCTATTGGAAATTCCAGCAAAATTTGTTAATCATTTGACGTAGGCCCACATTTATAAACTAGTTGTGTGAGTTAAAATAAGGATTGTAGCTAATTGTAGAAATAAACGGAATTACTAGTACTGCTACTACTACTACTACTACTACAGCTCATGAAGAGCCCTCCCTCCAGAACGGCGTGCCTCCACTCCTCTCCATCCTGCCACCTTCTGATCCCCAGTCTTCTCATGTCTTCATCTGCATTGCCCACCCATCTTCTTCTTGGCCTCCCTCTTGCTCCTGGTCCACCAGTGAATACTTTTTCATGCCCTTTCCTCTGTCATTCTTTGTACCAGACCTGCCCACCTAATTCTACCTTGTTTTTATTACTGTGACAATCCCCGGTTCCTTGTGCAGTTCGTAAAATTCGGCATTTGTTCATACGCTACATTCCGCCATCTAGTATACCTCGATATACCCTCCTCAGAATCTTTCTTTCCCATCTTCTGATCATATCTTCTTGGGCAGAGGTCATGGTCCAGGCTTCTGAACCATACAATACTAGTGGCCACAATACGGTTTTGTAAATCTGGACCTTGGAGGTTCCAGACATGTTTCTGGACTTCAGGTTAGGCAGCAAAGAAAAGTATCACCTACTTAAAGCGAATTACACTGTTTGTAAATTAATCAAAATAAAGGGGATCCAACCATCAAGCAAGTCTCACCACCACTGCAAACCTAATGATTTTATTCGAAATATATGACTACATTTTTAAAGGCACTTTTTGTTTTTAATTTTTGACATTACCTTTTTTCTTTATCCTTCTACGGGGGGGGGGGTTAATCCCCAAAAACTCTCTCATTAAGCACCTACATTGCCTATGACTTACCTCACTTAAAGAAGTGGGCTACTGTTATTCTTGAAATCGCTTTGGTGTTTGCCCTAAATACGATACCTCATCTACAGGTGTTAGAAACAATTTTGCGATAAGCGACATTAAAAACTGGCGCCTGGAAGTGTTTAAGCTGGAAGTGTCTAATGCTGTAGTTATTTGTTGATTGGTCAGATCATTCGAAACAGATTGAAGTTCCAATGGACAATAACATACTGAACACTGTCCACATTGCTCACCGTCAATCAGATAACACTGTTGCACAGGGGTGTATTTACGGGGGGGGGGAGACGAACGGGACCCCCCCCCCCTATTGAGTCGAAAAAGTTGACGGATTTTGTTAATCTCTTAATTTTTAGGCTGTTTTATTTTTTTCAGCTGCGTACACTAATGTAGTAGTAACTCTTATTTTAATATACAAACAGGTTTAGGCCTATTACACAGCACTATGGTATATATGGAATATAGGAAAATCGACTCAGTCAATAAGTATCTTGTAAACAATGTTTCAATAACGCATATTTTTATTGCGTTATTACCGTTTACTTTAATGGGAGTGATTTCAGCCACTTTTAAGATAGTAATGTTGATTAGTCTTAACTTGTTTTTTCTTTTCTCTTTTGTATGAAGCCGACCCGACCCCGGACCCCCCCCCCCAAATTCTATATACGCCACTTATGTTGCATCTGCTTCAAAGCACTTGTCACTACATTCAACCATACACGTAGGCCTACAGTGTTCAATATTTAATTAATGCGTATAACATCAAATATACACTACAGTTAACCATCTCGTATGTACTTCTTCAGTAGAAATAATAACAGTATCTTTGTAGTGTGTGAGTGCGCGCTCGAAAAATTGTATGTGTGTGTGGGGGGGCATTATTCACACAAAACGCGCAGAGGCGTAACTATGAGATGATCCGGGGGGGGGGGCTAGATTGAAGATTGGACCCTCACTTATTCTTGCCGTATCTATCTGAGATTGAGTCAAATGTTTTAACATTTTGTGTGCGAATATTTGCCGACCATGTACATCATGTTCTATTTCACTTATGAATCTTCGTCTTCTTTTCCTGAGAAATGAATCTCCGTCCCGACAAATGAGAAACTCCGGATTCTTCCCATATAATTTTATAAATACATTTTATAAATTCGTTGCGTCTTATAGTTTTCAGTAAGCTAACGTGAAGTAAAAGAGTTGAACAAAATTTTTAACGGCTGATTTCAAAATATTCTATCTTTGATTAATTGTTGTTCAGATAAGAGTAACAAATCTCGTGTCTAATGAAGAAAGTTGTGTTAGTGGTTAAAATCACAAACACAATTATCACTGTTGCACACCGGAATTCCGATCTGACGATGAGCTGAGAAGCTTGAAAGCGCTAATCGGAATAATTTATCTATAGTGGTGTGCAACAGTGATAATTCTGTTTGAAATCTCGTGTCATTAGGAATCACTTTAATTTTTCTAAATTTGTATTCTTAATAAATCTTGTGAAATGAGTCTTTCTGAAGATGTTTTAAGAACTCGGTTACG
Organism: Magicicada septendecula; assembly: GCA_034769895.1. Taxonomy (NCBI): domain Eukaryota; kingdom Metazoa; phylum Arthropoda; class Insecta; order Hemiptera; family Cicadidae; genus Magicicada; species Magicicada septendecula. Next base: position 29,724,124 of record CM068376.1, on the reverse strand, counting down.
GGTGTATTTGCATTCCCGCTACGAGTTCAGCCGGTGGCGTGTATAATGGTCGGCGCGCCACGGTCTCAGCTAGCTACTAATAGTGCTGTATTCTGCCTGGCACTTGGACAGGAGGCAGCATAAAGCCGCGTTTACACCGGAGAGTTGAAAACACATGTTGTGAACAAATGATGACAACATTTCGAAAAACAGTACTAATTTGTTTTAAACATCTTGTGTTGTCAACAGATTTTCCGTGTTTAAAACATAAATTTTGTTTTCCAATAGAAGTCGGTAAAGACCAAAGGAAGTTGTAAACGTTTGTTGTAAATTTGTGTTGCAGCGCCTCTATGGTGTTGAAAAGATTGAAAACATTAAAAGAAATTTTTAAAACTACCATCAGATCTCATTTTACCTGACAAAGGATCAGTGTCATCTCCATTTAAACCCTTCAAAAGCTCACTTCCACTATACTTAGCTCTCGCTTTTAATGACGGTCTGACCCAGTATCTTCTTGGTGTCCGTTGTTTCGCCAAAATCACACAAGCTGCTGCAGCGAGTACAACATCCTCTACACTCAACATCTTGAAGTGAAACTGGAGCATGACTGAAGTGAGGTCAGGTCAGGTTTGAGTCCATGCGCGTAAATGTTGCAAACAAAAACAAAGACAAACTGGTACTGTGGTTGTCAGCATATAACTTTACAACACAAAAATTGCAAACGTTTGTTCACAACAGTCGGTGTAAACGCGGCTTAAGCCGTGTGGTTTATTAAGACAATTTGGTTCAACTTGATCCAAGTGCCAGTTCGCTCATCAAACGTAAACTTGGACGTTCATCAGTTTCAACCATTTGTCGTTTTTCAATAAAATATTCTATTGAGCCTCTTAAGCAACTATTAAGTTTTAATAACCAAGTTAATTTTATTGTCTGTACAATAAATTATTTTTATACAGCTTAATAATGATTTTTTAACGAGACATTTTTGTTCACCTTGATCCAACTTCAGTGAAATGGCCATTGAAGTTTGAAAACCTTAGCGATTCCCCTCGAAAGGAAACTTCTCTTCCGTCTACGGTTTACTGGTGGAAGAGGAGGTTGAAATTCTCTTACCTTCTCTTTACTTCCATAAATATTTATTTTCAAGCCTTCTCTCTTATTATTTTCCATAAAAAAACGGCACAAAACACGCCTCGTCATTTTTCACTTCTAGACGCCATTTACGCATGAAACAAAGTGGAGCGTACATTAATTGTAAGCAAATACTAGCCCGATGTATTTAAAAAGAATTATAAAAATTAATTTTCAAAAATTACGTGGGGAGAAGTGGGTCAGTGGCTGAGATCATAGGGGGTATGTGGCTAAGTCTACTACATAGGGGGGAATGTAAATACGCGACCCGGTTTTATTACCACTTCGCAATGAATTCAATATGAAAATAAATGAACAAAAGACCAAAGTCCTAGTCTGTAGTCGGAAGGAAGAAGATCCACTCAGAATAACTCTTGGAAATAATGTTCTCCAGGCAGTTAAAGAATATAACTATCTAGGAAGTAAAATCACAAGTGATGGACGTAGCAGTAAGAGAATTATAAGCAGAATTAACCAGGCTAAAATTGCTTTCAACAAACAGAAAAACCTCTTCATTTCAAACACTATCAGACTAAAAATAAGGAAGAATCTAGTAAGAACATACGTGTGGAGTGTTGCCCTATACGGGAGTGAATCTTGGACAATTGGAGAAAATGACACGAAAAGACACCAAGCACCTGGTGCTACAGAAGAATATTCAGGATAAGCTGGAGGGAGAAGATAACGAATGAGGAAGTCTTTAGAAGAGCTCAGGAGGAGAAGAGCTTTCTACGAAATTTAAAAGGCAGAAGAGCTAAATTTAAAGGGCACATACTACGACACAATGGGTTGGTTAAGAGAATAATAGAAGGAACAATTGAAGGGAAGAATCACAGAGGACGAACCCATTTAGACTACATGAAACAGCTTACGGTCGATATGAACTGCACATCATTTTGTGAGTTGAAAAGAAAAGCAGAGAACCGTGAAGAATGGCGAGCTGCTGCCAACCAGCCTATGGGGTGGTAACCTAGAAGAGAGAGAGAGACTTTAATTTAAGCATGTTGTCCCGAATATGCTTTAAACAACGTGTTGAAGTACGTCATTTTCAAAGTAAAATCCTCCAATAAAATCTTCTCACATTTTCGAATCAAAGTCAATAAACTGCTAGTTTACCTGTGCGTAGAGACCTAGACAGCCAACATTTTGTACACATACTATTTATACACGTCCAATACCTTCCTTGCCAGTGGTGTATTTAAAAGTTGGTCTTGGGGGGTTCAGGGGTCGAGTCGGCTTCATCAAAAGAAAAAAAAGTCAAGACTAATCAACATTACCATCTTTAAAGCGGCTGAAAAACGTGCGATAACATCCTGAAATCAGTGCCATAAAATTAAACGGAAATAACACAATAAAAATAGTAAACGGGAAGTAAAAATGGCTTTGTTCCAGGTGTTAAACTTTTGTACAAACTTGGAAGTACTAGTGGCGACTATCAAGAGCAGATGAACTATGAAAATTTAAAAAAATGGGTTGAGAATAAGTTGTTGCCAAATATTCCGCCGGAATCGGTAATAATTATGGAAAATGCGCGGTATCATTCTGATTTAGCTGAAAAGATTCCGACAAAGTATTCTATGAAACTTGATATGATACAATTTCTGAAAAATAAGGGTATTACTTGTGATGAAGGTACCAAAAAGGAACATCTTTTTTAAATTACAGAACTCCATCAGCCCAGAGAAAAGCAATACAAGATTGATCAATTTTTATCAAGCAAGGGTCACATTGTTGTACGGCTTCCTCCATATATGTGCGGCCTCAGTCCTATTGAGCTTGCCTGGGAAAAAGTTTAAAACTACATACGAAATTGCAACAATCATGGAAGTCTTTAATTTTACGGAATTGACTGAAATAACTGAGCAAAGCAGTAATGTCGGTAACTGAAAGTGACTGGGTAGGATACTGCAAGAAAGTTGGGGAGGTAGAGGACTACTACTGGGAAAGTGATGGGATAGTGCCAGGCGTTATTGACAAGATTATTATCACATCAGATTCGGATGATGATAATATCACCAGTGATAGTGGTGCCAACACAGACAGCAGTGACAGTGACGGTTAAAATGTCCGCCTCGGCCTCTGTATAATGTTAGTCATCTGTTACATTTCGAAGTGTTAACCTCTGTGAAAATAAAATTAGATTTTAATACTATTAGCCTAATATTTTATAGTGCCAATTATTGTACAACACATAGCAGCAGTTATCTGGCTTTAACGCTCAATGAGAGGAAAGTTAGCGTTGAGTGAGTTTTGATAATGCATGTGAATTGGTATTTCTCAGTAATCGCTGTTTAACGCAACTGCGCGTCCGCGCGTCTACGCTCTCTGTCTGCCCGCGTTCGTCCCGGAGACTTTTAGCTCAGCCTAATGCAGTAGTATTATTAAAAAATTGTAATTTTTTTATAATAGCCTATTTACAAAACGATTCTTTCGTGCGCAAATATTACTAAAATACTGCACAAGAAAGCAGTGCCGGATTTAAGATTTTTGAGACCCTAGGCCAAGTTTCCTGAGCGTCCCTCCCCCTCCGGCTGTGACTTGAAGTAATATATGTACTGCAGAAATAATCTGATGTCAGATTAATACTATCAAAATTAAAACCAGTAGGCTACTATAAAAAAGCGTGCTTTCATCTAGCAAACTTTTTCAAACTATTAAGAATCGTGCAACAGAATTAAGCAAATTAATTTATTTTTTAAGTAGAGTAACTTAACTAAGCTTATTCAGAAATTGAACATAAAAAATTATTTGTAGGCTCCACTAGCCGTGTGAATGTTTATGTTCATGTTCATGATGATTACGTTTAGTTCAAAATTCGCATGCGCAGATTAGTTTTCAAGGATGCCAACGTCTTAAAAATAAGCGCGCAATATTTAAATAAGAACTGTCTTCCATTTGTATTAATAACAAAAATTGATCATTTAATTTCAAAAAATCATACTTAAATAAATCAAAGTGCCTCCTACTTTTATAAAAATACTTCTGTCAAAAAAAAAAATTGGCTTGCGCCCCCCTCTGAGCCTGCGGCCTATTCAGCCTAGTGATAAATCCGGCACTGCAAGAAAGTCATTACTTTGTAGCGCACATATCATGTGTGTGTGTGTGTTAACGCGCGCGCGTTTGTATTCAAATCAGACAAATAACATAAATACTGTGTTATAAATAACTTTAATTAAATATTTATTTTAAAATCCTTTATTTAATTTTGAGTCGGTTGATAAGACACCAGTTAACGAGATAATCTACCCTAGGTCAGAGGTTTCCAACTCGGAACCGCCCGAGGAACCCACCGGCAGGTCACGTCATAAGCGACCAGTTTTCGACAAGTAACGTAAAAATAAAAATGGCCATATTCAATTGTAGATGAGACAATATACGAATTAAAAAATATAACGGTACAATCTTTATTATGTCAGTATAATATTGAAGACAAAAAAAGATATATAAAATTATATGCTTATTTAAAATCTTCAATGTGTTTGACATGCGGGCCCCTCCCATCCTCAACCTAGTAAGATTCTAAACATAAAATTTACAGGAATATAACACTGGCCTTAGGTACACTTTACATGTGTTTGAAGCAGTTTTTGCTAGCTCTAGAGGTGAGGCGATATACCTATAACAGGTATTTTGGAACGAAATTTTTGTGGAACAGATATAACAGTGACTGAAAAGTTGAAATACCTCTTCTGATTCAACGATAACTGAAAAGTCGAAATACCCGCTCCGATTACTCGCGGCCTCGTGGTTCCGAGTCGCGGGACCCCTCTACGAAACTAACGAATAAACAAGTAAACGAGTACAAACCCACTTTTTGGTGCTGAATACTTCATTCTGCGCATGTGCCGATTGCTATACAAGTACGAAACGAAGCAAAACAGCGAGGTTCAGAATATCTCTATGCCAAAGAGACGAAGCTGTTTTTAATAAATTAAAAAAATTCATACTGATGTCACATCTATTCTCGCGTGTTATGCAGACGTACAATACAGACTGTAATAATAAATTGTATAATACACTAGTCACCAACTTGGTAAATTTTGAAAAAACAGAGTGGCTGTACAGTAGCGCGGTAATTTTTGGTTTTATGGGTTGGCTAATCTGCGCTTTTAACTTGGTCAATTCATGTCCGTACATCTGGACAGTTCGTTATATACGTTCGCTAGCGGCGGTCGGCCTTGCGCCCGCTGCTATACTGTCACAATTTTCTTCTTTGTCGCGACAATTAATATAGGCTTTAGGCCTTACAATATTATACGTATTGCATACTTGCAATATGCTAGCAATACATTGCTAGTACTTATTCTCACGTAATTCGAGTGTCGCGTACTCGCGCCTCTATTCATACAATTCATCATACGACAATTAATGTAGGCCTTAGGCCCAAGACTTTATATATGGCCTTCTAGGCCTTTTCATTAAATTAATTATTCAATGTAACATTACGACTTGTATTTACGATGCGCTCATTAGCCAATCTTATATTCAAAAGTGACACCTAACTATTTCAATGCTGTATATGTGAATAATTTTCAATAAATGTATTAACTACAGTCCACTCTCTCTTCATCATTTCTGCATCCTGGCGAATTAATTACAACAGTATCAACATTTCACGTAAACTTGATATTTAACATTTTTTTGGTCGCTCCGGACCTGGATTCCCGGGTACATCATTCACCTATTTATTATTTTTCTGCCCCAATTTCTGGCCATCACGGGCGACTCAGCATATCCGCTGATACGACCGTGGCGTGATTCAACCAGCATTTCGCTCGTCGCCTTTGAGCCTCCTGACGACATCATTGCAAGAGCTTACACCTGCTAGCTTCAGTACGTCAGTCAAAGCAGTCATCTCTCCGAGCTGTGTGTTTGCCATCTTCTCCACGGAGTCGACGCTTCAGGACATCGCCCACAAGGTATCACCTCACTAACATCATTTCAAGGTGCGTACAATGGCTGAAGAAGGCCTCAAAGTGTTAGTCAGAAAAAGAGGCGGCTTAAAGTCCGCAATAGTGCGTATACAATCAGCTGTCAGTAACTTTGATAGAAACTCTAATACAAAACACTTTTTAACAGTCAGACTTGAAAGTTTGAAAAGCTTGGCAACGAAATACGATGAGGTACAGTCCGAAATCGAACTTATTTGCAAAGACATAAACGCTGCTCAAGAAGACCGAGTTGAGGTCGAAGAAATGTTATATTCCACAGAAGCTAATATTTTACAATTAATTGATACCTTTAATGTTCAGACTGTACCTCCCGTATTAACGGGCCATATGCAATTAAAACCGATAAGTTTGCCCTGCTTCACAGGCAATATATTGGAATGGCAGCATTTTTATTCAATTTTTTTGGACTTGGTGCGTGCAAGATCCGATCTAACGTCAGTGCAGAAACTACATTATTTGCATTCCTCTCTAAAAAATGAGCCGTTAGACTTAATTAAATCTTTACCTATTGTAATGAAAACTACTCGATAGCGTTGAGTTTGCTGTCCGCAAGGTATGACAACAAGTTCATACTAGCAAAATACTACATTCAAAATTTACTTGAAGTCAAGACAACAATTAAAGACTCTGTCCAAAGTTTGGCAGAATTCACAAATACAATAACGTCTTCCGTTAATTCACTGGCGGCAATGCAACTGTCAGTGAATTCATTCGAGCTTATCACTATACAATTATTATCAGCAAAACTCGACCATACTACTTTTAAATTATGGAAGGAGTCTATAGACCCTGATAATCTTCCTAACTTTCAAGATTTCACTCATTTTTTAAACGCACGTAGACAGCTGTTAGAAAATACACTGCCTATCGATGCCGGACAGCAACTCAACAAGCTAAGTTTAAGATTCAATAATAAATCTGACAAACATAAATCACGAAACGCTGCTGGCAGTACTACATTTAAGAGTTATTACTCAGCGTCAAGTAATTATTCATGTTTGTGTTGTAAATCTAATCATCCAATTTACATGTGTGATAAATTTCGTGCACTAAGCACCGCTGAGCGAGGACAATTTATATCAAATCACAAATGTTGTACCAATTGTCTTAGATCAGATAATTTTGTATCTAATTGTAAGATTAAGCAAGCATGTAAGATCTGTTCAAAACGACACCATACATTGTTGCACATAAACAATGTGCCGAAGCCAATCTCTGCCAGCAGCAGTAATTGCTGTTCACTCAAATTACAATCCACGAATAATATTCTTTTATCAACAGCAATTTTGTCATTGACCAGGCTGGCAACAGACAAACCGCAAGAGTTCTTCTGGATGCGGGTTCACAAATAAATTTGTGTACAGAATCATTTGCCAAGAAATTACGGCTTAACTTGACTAAATCCAACATACTGATTACAGGTATAAATAATACCGCGTGTCATGCCACTAATCTCGCGTCTATACGCATTATTTCTCGTTATCAAAGATTTACCTTCGAGGCAAAATGTGCTGTCTTATCTGCATTAACCCATAAACTGCCAGCACAATCGTTTGACATGAATCAATTTAACATTCCAGACAACATTTTTCTTGCTGACCCAAATTTCAACATATCATCCGAAATCGACATACTGTTAGGGGCGCAATTCTACCTAGATTTAATTTTAGCCAACAAATACGTACGCGGTTCTCATTTTCCCATTATTCAGGAAACAAAGTTAGGCTACATTTTGGCAGGCAATCTGCCCAAACACTGCCGCTACAAGGGTCCTGCTGTTTCGTTCCTAGCTAGGAACAACGACGGTCAAATTTTGCAGTCTCTCGAAAAATTCTGGGAAGCAGAAACTATCCCTGATAATACACCTGATAACGAGTCAGCTTGTGAGGAGCATTTCGTGGGGTCTACTCATCGCAATCAAGAGGGTAGGTTCGTTGTTTCACTACCATTTAAGTCCGACCATCTCCAGTTGGGGGAATCTTATAACAATGCTGAAGCAAGATTTTTGAATTTAGAACGCCGATTCAGGCGTGATTCTAAGCTTGCGCGCGACTACGCAAACTTTATTATCGAACTCTGTGCTTGCTTGTTGTTATCGCGACTCGTATCTAAGGTCGTTCCTGCGCTTTATTCGTTTATTAATAGTGTTCATTTATATTCTGACTCCATGGTGTCTCTTTATTGGATTCATGCCCAGTCCACGAGGTGGAAAACCTACGTCGCTAATCGTGTTGCCGAGATTCAGCGTCTTACGCAAGCCTATACCTGGCATCACATCAATTCTAGACACAATCCTGCTAATATTATCTCTAGGGGGTGTCACCCTGACGTTTTGCGCGATTGTTCGCTTTGGTGGCACGGTCCCGCTTGTTTGTCTCAATCTTCCGAGTCCAATCCTTTTCCACCCTTTTTACCTTCTAATCCGTCGTCTTCTGAAGTCACTGCGGAAGAGAAACAAACCCCCAACCTTTCTCTAATGTCTACCCTGGCTATCGACCTTTCTAAGGACTTTTCTTCGTTGCACCGTCTGACACGCGTATACGCTTACTGTTTTCGGTTCATCAAAAACATTAGACTCTCCAGTGCTGACAAAATAACGGGCGCTCTTACCCCCGTCGAAATTCATCATGCTCTTAATTTCTTCATAAAACAATCTCAGTCGATCCACTTTGCTGCCGAGATTAATTGTCTTCGTAATGGGTCTTCTGTCTCTATCAGGAGTAAGCTGTCTTCTCTTGACCCGTTTCTTGATGAGTCTGGAGCAATACGCGTTGGTGGGCGATTACAGCAGTCGCAATTACCTTACGACACTAAGCATCCTATTGTCTTGCATCCATCGGCTCCTATTACTCGCCTTATTATTGAACGCGAACACATTCGTCTGCTTCACGCTGGTGCTCAACTCGTGCATCACTCACTGCGTCAACGTTGGTGGATTATTAATGCCAGGTTAGTCATTCGCTCTATCATTCGTAAATGTGTCAAGTGTCTCAGGTTTAGTGCCAAACAGCAGGTTCAGAGGCTTGGTATTTTACCATCTCCTAGAGTCACTCCATCGCGGCCGTTTCTATTCTGCGCGGTTGATTATGGTGGTCCCTTCATGATTCGTCATGGTGGGCAGAAATCCAGAACTCTCTCTAAGGTATACGTGTCTTTGTTCATTTGCTTAGCAACCAGGGCCATTCAGTTGGAATTGGTTTCCGACCTTACAGCCAGTGCGTTTATAGCTGCCTTACGTCGTTTTATGTCCCGCAGGGGCATACCCAGTCAGTTATATTCTGATAATGGCACAAACTTTAGGAAGGCCCGCAATGTTTTACATGACCTCTACAATCTGTGGCATAATAAGGATGCCACCTCATCAATCAAATCATTCGCGACCTCTCAGGGTATTTCATGGTCATTTATTCCGCCCTCGTCACCTCATTTTGGTGGTCTTTGGGAGAGCGGCATAAAGAGTTTAAAGTTTCATTTGCGCCGCGTGGTAGGCAAGTCTATACTCACCTTCGAGGAGTTTACGACAGTTTTGTCTCAGATTGAGGCATGTCTAAACTCTCGCCCTTTATCTGCCATCTCATCGGATGTAAATGATCCGGTGCCACTTACACCTGGCCATTTTTTGATTTGCGCACCATTAACGGCGATACCGGACCCAGACTTATCTCATGTTCCTATCTCTCGTCTTGGACGTTGGCAACTTCTCCAGAACTTTGTCCAAGTCATTTGGAAGGCTTGGTCTCGCGACTATTTACACCAATTACAACAACGTCACAAATGGAAATTCGCAAAGGATAATGTTTCCATTGGGGACCTAGTTTTACTTATTGAGGATAACCTACCTCCATTAGCCTGGAAATTTGGTGTAATTACCGCCACATTTCCCGGCCCAGATAATTTAATTAGAGTCGTAGACATTCGCACGCCTACTGGTGTTTTGCGGAAACCAGTACATAAGCTATGTCTGTTGCCAGCGCGGGACGAGACTTGACACAAGGTTATTATGATCATTTAGCACAATGCTATTTTACTCGGCCATTGGCTTATTACTTTATTATATGACCATTTGGTCAACTTAATTGTGATATGTATCATCACAACATTTTCATGACAATTTACACCATTGCGTGTTTCTATACTAAATTTGCATGTGACTTGTAAGTTCACAACCATGCACTGTGCTATCATCTCTATACTCATCATAGTTTCATGGTGGTATATTTGCTATTTTGTATTTATATGTTAATATTTTGTGTGGCATACTATGTCCTACACATTTACATTTTGAGGGTATTGGGTATGTGTCATGTTATCAGTGGTATTGTTTTATAAAAATTTGTTACATAATATTCGCATGGTTTGCAGTTATACAACCATGTATGCATTTCTTGCACAGTTGTTAATATGTGTGATTTATTGTTCTATGAATGTATTTCTCAATTGTTCAACTCATGTATTACATTTGTAACCACAGTGTCGTATTTGTTACTTATGCTATTGCGCTTATTCATATTTGTAATTAACTAAATTGGTGTTTATTGTATTTATTATATAACTTGCATTTATGTAAAACATATTGTTTTTTGCGTCTACTGTCTGTAACCACGCCACGCCTAGATTTTATTTGTATATTGTATTTTTATATGGTATTTTGTATTTTGTGATTATGCATTGCACAATTATTATTCCTGCTTAATTATGACATACATGTCATTACATATGTGCTCGCAATCAGTCAGCTATCTATAGCTTGTTCTCGCACAACAATATATTGCAAATTCCTGAAACTTCAGGTATAGCATGACTCGTTCAACTTTATGACGCCATGCTAGATTTACGTCTAAACATGTATAATTTGTGACAGTTTATTTGTTCATTGTATGCAATACTCTGTACAGGTCTACTGGCCTCAACTATTTCACGGTAACCATCTATGACTTGCATAGGGTTACAATTTATCGGGCCATCATGTGATGAGTTTCCGATCATTCATTATTAACCATTGTCAAATTATGTACTTTCATGTTTTATATCGTTCAATATTGTATACATACAATATATTTGGGCAATACATTACCAGCGCTTACATTTTCAATCATGCACAAAATCACTTTGCACGCCAACCTTGGCCTACTAAACGCTTATCTTTATTAAGGCTTATCTTTATTCTAGCTTATCGCTAAACCATTAATGCACAACTGTTATCTAAGATTACAACTCAAGGTTCAATGCAGCCTATTGAGATTAACTTTCATTATTAAGAACTCTGTATTTTATATAATAAGTTACTAAAATGTATTAAAAAATCTATTGATTTTTGCGGGCAGTTATGTACAGTAGCGCGGTAATTTTTGGTTTTATGGGTTGGCTAATCTGCGCTTTTAACTTGCTCAATTCATGTCCGTACATCTGGACAGTTCGTTATATACGTTCGCTAGCGGCGGTCGGCCTTGCGCCCGCTGCTATACTGTCACAATTTTCTTCTTTGTCGCGACAATTAATATAGGCTTTAGGCCTTACAATATTATACGTATTGCATACTTGCAATATGCTAGCAATACATTGCTAGTACTTATTCTCACGTAATTCGAGTGTCGCGTACTCGCGCCTCTATTCATACAATTCATCATACGACAATTAATGTAGGCCTTAGGCCCAAGACTTTATATATGGCCTTCTAGGCCTTTTCATTAAATTAATTATTCAATGTAACATTACGACTTGTATTTACGCTCATTAGCCAACCTTATATTCAAAAGTGACACCTAACTATTTCAATGCTGTATATGTGAATAATTTTCAATAAATGTATTAACTACAGTCCACTCTCTCTTCATCATTTCTGCATCCTGGCGACTTAATTACAACAGTATCAACATTTCACGTACACTTCTGATAGGCTGATACATATGGCTGATAGGCCATATAGTACTTTTAGTTAATGTGATTTCGGAGACGATTTTAACTTCACTGCACATCTCACGTAAATGTTTTTGACATTTTTTGTTGTGCTATTACGTGCACTCTAAATTTTATTGCCCGAGTGTCGCAGCTGATTTGTATAACCGAAATGGAATTAATAATTTAATATTAAATCTATGTCAGTTTGTTTACCCCTAGTTAAAACTTAAAAATTAGTATTCCCAAAGGGAGATAGGCCTATAAATTCTCGTTTCTTATTTTCTTTTAAACAGTAACAGCTTAATAAAGTCACAGTGTAAAGTAACACTGTTGATACTTTTAGTTTCAATTTATTTCTTATAACAAATTATATAATACAGGTATATGTATAATACGTATATAATAATAGGTATTTGTACGTGTTATTTTTTTGGAACGGTTTCGTTCGTACCCGTTATTTTCAAATACCAGTTTTCAGTGGCATCGCGTGGGTACATAACAGCTGTTGCCGGTTGTGATAGGCCTAAAATTAATTCGAAATTTTTTTTAAGCCAAAATATTCTTTTAGAGCCAAAATATTTTTTTAGAGTATTTTCTATCATTCGCTGACAGAAGAGAGGGTCCCGGTTAAACGGGATCTGACGCCATTAGGCTATACTTACACAGAATAAATCTGGACACAAATAATATAATTAAAAATAATAAAGACAAACAGAGAAACATATAACTAGGCAAACAAAATACAAAATAGGTACGTACTAGTAGTAACTGCTGCACGTCGATTCCGAAAACGAACATAGCTGCTAACTGAGCGTTTTGCCGGTTTATACAGCGGCAACACATTGGGTGAACGAATGTGTACCCCCTCTCCATAGTTTGTACAGTGACAGTTACTCAATGACCACACGCAGTAAAACACTGCCGATGTCTGAGCCAGCAACACAAGACGGTGCAAGTGCCCAGCAGTTCGAAAGCAATGCTATGGGTTTTCTTCAAGTTTCCCTACTAATATTATTCGCATTTCAGATTATCTAATAACTACAGTATTTATTCTGTGATATAATTTATTTTATTTTATTTCATTGCTTGTACTGTTGCCGGCGGCAATAGCGGTTACATGGGCGTCACGCTACTACCAGTTACTAAAGCAGTAAGCAGTGTTTGCTATCTCGACTGAGCCAGCAACTAAAGCAGGAATGTTCGCATCGAGCTGAAACGTAACTTTGCATAACGCATGTGCCAGATAGCACGATCCATTAAACAGATACACTGAAATCTTTGCGTTATTAGTGAATAAGTGAAACAATTTTTCCAACGGTTTCTTCCGAAGACCATTCTCAGTTAAAAATGATACTTTATTGTTCATTTACTTGTTAAATAGATCGTTAATTTAATGGTGACCGTCGAGTACTAAATTTCAAGGATGGAAAGTTTAGCGAGGATCGGTCAATAAGTCCTCGTATACAATAATCATTAAATTGGTTTTCCAAGATAAGGTCGCGGGCTGTCAGCCGGAAAGCACTTACACACACACACACACACACACGCTTCGACAACAACTCAGTTAAGTGTGTACGTAGTTTATATTACAAATAATTCAGTGGCGGATTACCAATTGGGCCCAGGGGCCGCAGGCTTAAGGGGGCTGCAGGGCCAAATTTTTCGAATGAGAAAAACTGTAAGTCAAACACGCAGTTTACTACCACCAATAATTAATTAACAGTGCAAGGCAGTGACTAATATCAAGTTGATGGTCCTAGAGGTTACTAGACCAGGATATGTCCCTGGGTAGACAGCCCGTCATATCAGTCAGTCGACAGTCGACACTGGTGCGTCGTCGCGTCGGTACGAGTCACACTCTCCCCTTCCCCTTCTAACTTACAACCAGTAGACCGGCGGCGGCGGAACAGTAAACAATAATGCACCTGTCAGTTTTGAGGTTACTTTAAGTTGGAAAGGTCTGAATACGTCGTAAAAGCTCTGTAGATGATACACTTTGTGGTAACTGTTTTTATTATTTAGTGGAGTCATTTGAAAGCCATTTATTTATGTTCAGATATTTGTATTGTTTAGCCTGGTTTGTTTTCTGTGTGCCAGTGTGTGTGTGTGTGTGTGTGTTGTTTTGTCTGAACATCTTCATGTCTTCATTGAAAATGAGTCAAAATTTGCACACTGTAGTGGAGCTTATAAACGCAAGTTGAAAAAAGCTAAAGATGACGCTCACTCAAAATTATTACACAAAACTGCTAAGTTGGACAAGTTTTTGAAAGCTTCAACGGTTTCACAAAGTACGCTGGTTTAAATTCTACCGATTCTGATAAGTTTACGGATCCTGCCCCAACTAATTTAACAATAGATTCGGATTCTGATCAAAAACAAAATCCAAATTATTGTGAAGTAAATAATGAACTTATAAATGCAGCAGATTTTAACGTAGGTCTGCAACAACGCCCATGTAGCAAAGTGAATATTGACTTTAATAGTGTAAATATTGTTTTATATGAAAGTGGTGAAGTTAATGTCCGGAACGAGCAGATACTGTTCTCGACATTCAATGCTTAGATTCAGATAATTCAAAAGTTAACTGTAACGTGCAAAAATAAATTGTTAAATTTGATTTAATGGACCCAAATTTTTGGGAACCATTGACGAACGAGCTTAAAGATCATATAATTAAAAATCTTCCAGAACACTTGTCAAAAATAACTGATTATGATTGTGATTTTTCAAAATCTAGGCGTATTTATCCTGATAAGACAAGGTATGCTAACAAGAGTATGTTGTTTACTCGTTTGCAAAATGGACAGTTGAAGAAAAGAGAATGGCTGATGTATTCTAATTCAAAGGGATCTTTTTATCGTGTTCCGTGCAAACTTTTCTATTCAGACGAGACTGAAAATTCTTTTATTCATGGCTTTAACGACTAGAAACATATTTCCAGATTGTCACAGCATGAGAAGAGTTCTGAGCATAGAATTAACACACAATCCTACGTCATCAGAGGCAATTTACTCGGTAAGATTGACTCTGCTTTTCATCAACAGTACTTAAAAGTAGACTGTTGGCAGAAAGTTTTGATTCGTGTATTACATGTTATTAAATTTCTTGGTGCTCGCGGGCTACCCTTTCGAGGCTCAGAAAAGCATGAAGTTTTTGGATCTCGGACAAATGGGAATTTTCTAGGAATTCTAGAATTGCTAGCCGAATACGATGACTTTTACAAGTTCACATTCAAAATTATGGCAATCCTGGTCAAGGAAACGTAGGTTATCTCTCAAAGACTATCTGTAATGAGTTTATAGAAATAATGTACAATCAAATAGTTTCAACAATTGTTGAGGAGTTAAAATCAAGCAAATACTATTCCATTACTGTACATTCAACACCTGATATTTCTCATCATAACCAATTGACTTTGATTGTTCGCTATATCGTAAATAATGGCTGCCGAACGGAAAGATTTATTAAATATATCAGAACGGAAAACCACACGGGTGCTCAAATGGAAGAATTAATTTTGAACACACTTCCATTACTAGATATTTCGATAAACAATATGAGAGGCCAGTCATATGATAATGCATCGAATATGTCGGGGCAATATGAAGGACTTCAATCCCGAATTAAGAGTCTCAATCCTCTGGCAGAATTCATTCCTTGTTCGGCCCACTCCTTAAATCTGGTAGGGACCCACGCAGCTAACTGCTACCTTCAAGCAACCAAGCTTTTTATGTTCATACAAGAACTCTATGTGTTTTTTAGCGCGTCAACTGCAAGGTGGACTTTACTTAAAATAATAAAAGACAGTGAAATCAAGAAAAAACTGTTGCCTAAAAGGCTAAATACGACCAGGTGGTCAGCTAAATGGCATGCTTCAAGGGCTTTACTCCTTCATTATTGGGAGTTTCATAAAGCACTTCAAGTCATCTCTGGAAACCCCCAAGAAAAACCAGAAAACAGAGCTACAGCTGAGGGATTATGTGCAGTATTTACTAGGATAGAAACAGCAATATTACTTGTTTTATGGAATGATGTTCTTGAACGCTTTAATGCTGCAAGTAAAACATTGCAAAGCACTAACACATAGGAGTCATTTGCAATATTTACAAATCTCTCAAAGATTATGTGCAGGGGTTACGAGAACGATTCAATTATTATGAGATGAAAGGTATGAAACTGTGTAAGTCAGAGACTGCTGACTATGTTTTAGATTTCAAGAGGAGAAGAAAGAAAAAACAATTTTCTGATGATGAGAACAATGATGAAGATACTTCAAAAATGGACTTGGATAACGTGGATGGCAGACAAGACATGATTATTAATACATTTTATGTTATAACCGACAGAATTTTCAGTGAACTAGAAAACAGATCAAGAATTTACTTCAATCAAAACAAAGTTTTTGGATTCACTTATAAATTGCTTACCTTGAAAAATGACGAAATTCGGGAAAAATCTTCTCTCTTAGTTCAGAAATATCCTACACACCTTTCTTCAGAACTTATTGAAGAATTTGTACATTTTAAGGCGTTTGTTGAGGCTCTCGACTTAAATGTAAAGGACCATCATCTTCCTGCTGAGTTTTTAAGATTTATACGAGAAAAGCTATTGACAACTCTTTTCCCTAACGTTGAAACATCGTTGAGAATTTTGTTGTGCATGATGACCACAAATGCATCTGGTGAACGGTCCTTTAGCATTCTAAAAAGAGTTAAAAACTACCTGCGTAATTCATCTGCTGACTTAAGATTGTCAAGTTTAACAAGTTTTGTGGCAAATGCTGAACTGCTCAACGAAACTGATTTCAGTGACATTATAAAAGATTTTTCTGCAATGAAAGCTCGCAAAGTTGATTTGTAGTTTGTTAGATTGTGTTCAGTCAGTATATAAAACTTCAGAATGTTACTAATTTAATATATTTGTTTGTTTATATTTATATTAACTTTTGAAATGTGTTTTTGATTTTCTATATGATCGTTTATATATGAATGAAATTGAGTTGTGTTTTGTTTTATTGGGAAATAAATATTCTTAAAAAAATAGCGGTTATCTTTTCTGTCTCAAAAATTGCTGTAAAAAAGTTTTTAAGTTGTAAAAATGCCTCAAAGCAAATATTAACGAATAATGATTATTTAGGATTAGGGTGGATATTAGCCCATAGAAGATTTAAATCTTATCACAGATATATCCATTTCCTTGAATGAGGCCTGTTTTGTAATGGTTGTAGCTTATAATTAAAAGGTGAGCGGGAGGAGGGGTGGGGAAGGGGGCTGAGAAAATAGGTCCCAGGGGCCCAAGAGTTGCTAATCCCCCACTGAAATAATTTTGTGTAGACATGATATAATTAATCGGTAAATCGATATCTCGTAGTGGCAATTACTGTTTTTTTTTCTATTTGTATCGGCCACCTGAGGACCACATGCCAATTTCAATTCTTTATTCCTTGTTCTTTTCTTTTTCTCCAATATTCTTTCATCTTTTCACTACGTCTCTTCTTCCTGTCTTCAGTCCAATTTAAACCTGCGTTTCTCTCTCTCCTACCCTGGACTCCTTCCATTTTTAACACTTTTTCCCGAAAAACTTATCTTTCAATTGCTTCTTCTGCGTTTATACTATGTTTTCTAAATCCTTTTTGACTTCTTTAATCCAACTTGATGTCGACTTCTTTCCCCATAGATATTTGAAGATCTGTTTTGTTAACCTATTGTCGTCCATTCTATACAAATTTCCAAAAAATAATAGTCTTCCTTTTCTCATTGTTTCTGTTATATTTTCTTTACTTTGATATATTTCATCATTACTTCTTAATTTCCAACCTTTTGAAGTTTTTTCGTGGGCCTAATATTTTCCTAATAATTCGTTTTTCCAATATTTGTAGTTCGTCTAAATTATAATTCAATGCTAGACATTCACTTGCATATGTACTCACTACTGTACTGTAATGCCTTATTTCCGTATTTTTAGATATGCACTTTTTATTGTAAATATCTTTAGTTATACCATATGCTCTTTTCATTTTATAAATCCTTTCTTCTATAGCAGACAATTACTGCTTTTGTTTTAAAATAATTTTATCACTATCCGTGTTTGAATCATGCCCTCGTAACGCTCAAGTTTCTGTACAGTAAAAGTCCTTAATTACTGTCGGCGCAGAAACTATGTGCACTCGGGCCGAGTTTGAACCTTAACGGTTACACTAATCTTAAATCAAATTACACAAATTTTTAGCTTATTTCATTGTGCTTTAAATGGTGGTAATCAAAAAATGTTTCGTTATTTTTTTCTCGGAGTTGCGTCGGTCGGAATAAAAAAGTGCCCGTTTCTTACCTATTCTTGAGAAACCTCAACTTTAAAACAAAATTACATAAAAACGCGGCGTTCGACTGCAACGAAATACGGACACATTACAGAATGGAATGTTTTTAACACATGTGTGTAAAGGTAGAAGTTGTTATCTGTGTTATAAAAGAAGTTATCAATTTTGTCATTACCGAATAATCGGAATAAATCGCGTTGGGCTCGTTTTAAAGGTCTTAAGGTTTCTGTATCAATTCATAAATTACAAAAAACGTAAAGTGATAATTGTAATTTATAATGATTTTTATTTGAGAGTGAGGTAGTGTACGCTCAGCCATGAAATCAATGAGCGTCGGCGTGGGGTAGTACAGTCTGGGGCGGATGTGTCTGGTACTTTGCTCCTGTGAGTCACAATGATGTTTACTAAACTGTCATGAAGATAACTACTTCTAACTTTACACGTGTGTTAAAATCATTCCATTCTGTAATGTGTCCATATTTCGTTGCAACGCCGCGTTTTTATGTATTAAAGTTGAGGTTTCTTATCAACAGGTAAAAAACGGGTACTTTTTTATTCCGACCAATGCAACTCTGACAAAAAATAAATTATATTACATTATTAATTAACGCAAAAGGTGATACGTGTGGGACCCAAAGTGTTCCTTGCCCGAACAACAGGCCTGCAATAAACGTGACCCTCGAGAAGTCTTGGAGAACAGTTTTACAGCCTCTTCTCCTACCTGCAATTATTGGCTTACACCAGTGGCGGCTGGTGACTTTTCAGCCGGAGGGACGAAATCATAAAAAATTTTAACAATGTAAAATCTTACCGGAAATGGAAAGTGGATTGAATGAAGCCAATTATTTCTTAAAAGTAAATTCCACCCTTCTATTTCTCATAGATATGAACTTTTCCAACACTTTGTCATCGAAACTGTCAATATCTTGCACTAAATTTTTATTTATGGGCATTATTGCCAACGCATTAAACGAACATTACCCATAGTATTTCGCAAAAATGTCTTGACTTTTTTAAGAGTTGAAAAACAACGCTCTGATTCTGCAGTTGTCATTGGCGTTGTTAAAATTATTTTTAGTATTTTTATAGTTTCCGGGAAAATATCAGTAAGATTATGTTGCAGTAGTAATGTAAGGAAGTTTGTGGCTCAAATTATTTGACTAAAGTCTGGTCGTGAGTAAATAATTTCGAATTCTGTTTTTAAAAGAGTCTGGTGTAGAAATAGATATGAAGAACACACTGTATCCGAAATGCCCACTGGAATCGGATATATGTGGAAATGCCCACTGAAAATTCTTTTGAATATTTTGGTACTGATTCTGAATTAAACAACTGAGCTGCTTGCAGATGGCCACGATATGAGAATCTGTCTTTCATCTGTAAAATAATTACATCATACACTTCTTTCACAAACGCACTTCTTGGTAAATTATCTTCTTTTCTTCTCCTCTTTGTTGAATCAAAATTTTCTTCAATATTGCTTTGAATAGTCTCAGTCTCTTTCTAATGTTTTTAACACAAATCTCAAAATTTTGAATATCACTTTGAAGTTGGAAACTATCCTTATTTCTTGACCGGATTTGATTATAAAGAATGTCAACATGAGGCAAAAGTTTGTGAAAAAATGTGAGCCAAAACAAAAATTCTGGGTCTTCTAGAGCTCGTCTGAGACCAGAAGCTTCATTAAAAGTAGCGCTTCTTAGGCATTTATCTTCAATCTCTTCAAACACTTCTATGAACTTCCCTCGATTCTCGAACACAGTATTGACTGTCCTAATGTTATAGTTCTATCTGGTTGTTGCTACTTTTGGTAACCTGTGGTTGACTATTTCTTCTAACATATCGCACCTATTTGAAGAATTTGAAAACACGTGGAAATTGCTGATAAATTATTAAAAAACAATCGCGCTGCTGTGATGCTTCATTTTGGATCAAGAGATTAAGCTGGTGAGCATAACAATGTATGTAATGAGCGTAAGGATATTTCTTCTTAATATAACTTCGAACACCACCTGTATCATCACTAATTACATTTGCCCCATCGTATGTTTGAGCGACTAACTTTCGTGGTTTTTCCATAACTTCTTCTTCTATACATTTTTGTATCCCTTCTGCTGATTTATCCATGACTCTTCTAAAGCACCAAAAGCTCTCACGAACAGTTCCATCAAAAACGTATCTAAATATTAGTACCATTTGGCACCAATTCGTAACATCTATAGTTTTGTCACATTGAATAGCCAAGAAATCGGAATTTTTAATTTGATCATAAATTTCTTCTTTGCACACAGCCAACATGCTATCTAAAATATCGTTCTGTATAGGCCTACTTGTATACTTTTAGAAGTCCCCTTAAATACTGTAGCATTTAAATACTGTAGCATTCTGCAGATGTCTCGCAACACAACATCTAGTTCTGCAGAAAAATCAACTAATTCTCTAAATAGGCCTATTCCACGATTTACCGATTCTTCAATCTCGCGGTGACCTCTAAGTGCCAACTCAAAAGCACTGAAAAATTTTACGCAACAAATAATACGTTTCAAAATATAACGGTTCTTTCCAACCTGTGCATTATGTTTAAGAACATGTGTCCGATAAGCTGAATTAAGCTGTGTCAAAATATTTACTTCGCCTAGTAAAGCCAGTTGTGTACATCCATTAATATGGCTTCAAGATGATACATGTTATTTTTATTTTAGTGGGAAGATGATGCAAATATTTTATCCCCTTTCTGGCCCAATTTGCATCCTTTTCTGTTCCTGCACGATTGAAAAATAATTCACACGGAAAATAGTACAACAAATTCGAAACTTCACACCCACATATCCAATTATTTTGTTTATAAATTTCTCATGAGAAACTCCGAGTAAATGTCCTATTGTGGGCTTTCCCTTCACTGGTCTGTGTTAAATTTAGATCAGGTAATGGCCGGCCTACTTTTTTAATATTTATTTTATCCTCTAAAGAAAGTCTGGTAAAATTTGTTTTTATTAAGACACTGACTCTATTCATGTTTGTCGGCGACACACGACACAAAACTCAAAAACACGTATGATAAAAGTAAACTGACGATCAACGAACGGCACACCAACAACACTGTTGAAAACTGGCAACAGGCCGCTCAGAACTAGCGGCCCAAAGCAGTACCAAGCTATAAAACTTGGTCATAATTATAAAATGATGTATGATTTTTATCTCTACACTGTCCTTAATTTCTTTGCTCCTCTGTGCACTTTCTCTAGCCATTGCGCGCATCTGATTTACAAATGAAGTAAGGGGTGCTTCTACTTTGGGTTCGCTGTTTGCTGACGAATTTAGAACAAGTTTCGTTGGAACATATATGGATTGCAACATATGTAAATGTAAAAAGTCGACGGTCGAAGGATGATCATCACAACTTAGAGATCTCAAAATTCCGAAATGACGCTCTAAGGGATCTTGATTAAATTTAGCAGTTAAAACATAGGTAAATCCTCTAGCCCACAAAAATTCCGATATTTCAAGAGTACTTGTCAGGGTTACTCTCAATGATTCCATAGTTCTTGAGGACGTAAATGTGTTCTTCTGAGTTTTGATATTTTCTAAAAATTCTAATAGAAGTTTGTGTGAGGGAGAACCTTTGTACAGTCCTTTTACGGGCAACGTAGAGTTCAGGACATCCACAAGGTTACTGAGATCTCTGGTTAAACAATCAGTATTCTCACTGCCACGAAACTCATTAGGCTTCATTTCTCTGAAAAATCTAATTGCATTTGCTACACTGTTGCTGAATAGCTGAAAAGCCAACCCTCGCGTTCATTCTTTGAAATGAGTTAGGGTCTATGTGGGAGGATGTCAACTTCGGGCAGCTTCGAAGACCGGCGAATTCACATGATGTGTCAATTTTAAATAACTTTCGATAAAATTCATAATTCACTTCTGTGCTTTTATATATCAAATTTACTTTGTCGTGGAAATGATTGCGAATGCATTTAAAAATATGAACACTATCGGAGAACGCCCATATTTTCCTTTTGTGGTCAACTGGATTTTCAATAAAGCACTTTGTTTTCCCCTCCTTTCCTGAGATCCCTAGAATGGTCCAGACCCTTTTATTAGACTGGCTACCATCACACGTGAATGCTATCACTTTCACTCCAGATTGTTCTAATTGAATAATAACTTGAATTAATATTTTTGAAAGTATGTCCCCAGGAGTGGCATTTTTACTTGCATAAATTGCCACGGGCTGGATCCAATTACACAGCAAAGGAAAGAACATAAGCACAAGGGCATGATTTGCTAGAATATTCTTATTGCTGTCCGGAGTCTCATCACCTAAATCAACAAAACCATCAATTTTCAAAGTGGACGAATTGAATCTAATGTCCTCCCTTAATTTTACTTCATCGAAAATGAGAATTCCTAACCGTTTATTTTCATCTTTCTCATTTGCGTAAGCTTCCTTAATCGCATTTATGGCGTTTCCGTTCACAGCATAATTACTCTTAAAACCTTTACACAGTTTTCTCAGGTGAGATTCTGAAGGCAAAGGTAGTAATTCATACTTCAGACAATGTCTGTAACCTCTAGGCGATTTTATTTTTAACAGCAAACTGTCCAATATAAATTCATTTGAATATCGCATGCCTTTGGAACGAGCGTTACATTTCTTCAGCATCGTGTCAACCATAAGTTTTTGTTTCTTACTTAGACAACTTAAGCGATCCTCTGCTTCAGTCGAATTGATTTGGCGCGTCTTTCTTTCAAGCAAATTTATTTTAGCTTTGTAAACTGCTAATTTATTTTGTGTTCTTTTTAAGTTCCTGTTTAAGTTTCTTATTCTTTTCTTCAAATTTTGAATAACTGGTGGATCATGAGCACTAGAATTGGTTAATTTAGATGTAGAGGGAACATTATGATTAGGGTCGATTACTCCTAAAATATTGCATTTAGCGCTGTTGCCACTAGCTGCGGACTCCTTGCGTGATTCCCGTTTCACAGGGGATTTCCGAACCTTTAATTTTTTACTTAAATAAGAAGGCAAGCTAGGAAAAATATGTGGAACAGCACCCGGCTTCAAGGTCCATCTAATTCTCGGAATTTCCACATGTTTCCCATCAATAACAAAGGAATTTGCTTTAATTAAAAGAGCATCAGCAAAATGGCATTCACAAACGGCAGATTTACGCGTAAGTGGGATATCTTTCCTTGGAATCGCCCTAGCCCACGCTGAAAACAGCTTCTCATCTTTAGGAGGTGTAAAGAAATGTTTACCTTTATCTGTTCTATATCCAGAGCGACATCCCGGCACGAAACAGGCCGGCATTTTTATTGATAATGATCTTACGAATATATCACACACTTCGGCTTACACACTCACACGTATACGACTTTATTTTGCACTTATCTTTTACGAAAAAATAGCCAGCTTACACGCACGTGCACAGCCTAGCAACTAGACATCTGGATCTGAGTCGACTGTGGCGCACTCTCTACAGCGTGCCTTCAGCCGTCCCATTGTCGCAATGCTTTACAAGCGGGAGTGAGCACACTTCCCCTTCTACTCGCTATGGCTTGGTGCTGCCCAAACACATGGTTTATTAAACGGCGATATTCGCTATGACGTCACACGATACGTCACGTAGTCATGGCAACCAGGCCGCAAGTTTTTTCGCGGCCCTGTCTATTGGTTCACGCTACCTATTACGCGCAAGACAGATAAATACTTTCATTCTAATCTAAATCAACGCTTAAAAATCATTGCTCATATTTTATCTTTAAAATAAACAAGAGACAAGGACAGGCAGTTAACTATGGTAATGTGATTTAATTTTTTTTTATGTTCTCTGTCAAGGGGGGCGCGCGGCCATGCGGCCATGCGGCCACAATAAGAAACCGCCACTGCCTTACACTCATCTTTTTGAAAACGGAAGAACTAGTTCCTTATAACTGAGCCGATACGTCTGAAATAGTCATTGTTCAGATTACGTACACGCACAAGCACTTTTGCCGTTTACACATGCATAACCTTAAGTATATACACCTCTCCCTCTCTCTCTCTCGCTCTTTCTCTCTCACGTACCTACTACTGTCTGGCCGCGATTGGAATGCGCGGCTTTGCGTCCCCACCACTAGACCGCCATTGTCACTGCATTGCCCATTCCCGCACTTTACCTACCCTGCGCACTCCAATCGCGGCTAGACAGTACTTCTCTCACATCTACCCTCAACTACCTTCCCACCAACACCAACACCTAATATACATGCAAAGAAAAACATTTATTTCAATTGTAGCCCATTTGCTTGTTTGCTGGTTTGCGATACACTCTTATAATGCAAAATGTTATGCAAATTTGTGGATTAATTAATTAATCAATTAATTAGTGAATGCGTTAAACTAATTAACTAATTTTATCGTTGTTTTATACTGTGAGATCTCTTATAATGCCCGCGATTGGAGCGCCATGTTGTGATGTGAATTTTATGCAAATTAATTAGCATATATTAATTTATGATTGATTATGCAAATTTGATATGGAAATTAAGCAGGTTATTATACGTATATTGGTTATATATTCATTACGAACCTCAATGAGTAATTTTAATTGACATTCCCCGTGTTTGGGTGTCATCTACAATAAATGATAATTATGCTGCTTGGTCGATAACTTGAGCACATACAATGTTAGTCATGATTGTAATGTTATGCATAGCCTTATGTTATCCGTGTAGGTGTGATCAATGTGATAAATATCATTGGTTAATAGTTAGGTATTCTCAACATCACTGTGACTGCGATTGCACCTTTTCTTATTTTATATATTTACGTGACATATTGATATTATTAAGGTAACCATAAATAATGTTACACATACCCCAAAATTAGCCTTACAAATAACAATTTATTCAAGCTCTGTGCAATTTGTTATTCGTTTTGTAAATTAAATCTAGTATCATCTTGCACAATAAACAATATATTACATAATTAATTAGTCACTTACTCCAAAGATACTTCGTTTCATTATACTAACATGATTTTATACTAACACAATTATAAGTAATTATATCAAGATCTCTTTTACAGATTGTAAAATTACTCTAGCTAATGGATTCATATTATATATATATATATGCTTTCGCAATATCGTTCAATTTTAAATTGATTTATATCTAATATTGATAATTTTCTCAGTGGTGCATTCTTTTTGAGAGACAGGTCAGTGGCTACCTAAATATCAGTAATAATTAATTACGTTACTTGTGGTATGTTAACCAAAGTTCATAATTCTGACCACGTCTATCCACACTTTCGTACTAGATCTCTACTCGAACACTTCGTCAAAGTCGTAGGTGTCTTTATACCATCCGTAATTTAATAACTTTCGGTTTACGTTAAGTCTCTTTATATTGCTCTATTTCGATCTGTTCGATACGGTTTTGTAACTTATCCACAATATTTCTTCGCACTCATCTATCCGTCCGTGTATCGAATATTATAAAGTCTGATTAACACGATTACTGAGAGTCTTGCTCGAAATTAACAAGTCTCTTTACTCTGAATTTATCGCTACTATGTAATGCAATTGAGCATTCTAATAAATGAGGTCTCTGCTCGACTTTAGAATACCGAGATGTTAAGATACATTCAACTATTAAGACCCCGCTCGTGTCCGACACCTAGTTTTATAACATCGACCATTTCCACTAACTCTATCTTAGCTCCACTTCATCCCACCACCGTCGTTCTTATTGGGTTTTCGTCTAGTTTTCTACGAAAACTCCTCCCTAAGTCATAAGTTAGACTTCGGACGTCTTCCTGATTTGTTCTTGACCTACGTCTCCAAGGCAACGTCTTTATGGATTCCTGCTTTGATCAAACCTTAGCGTCAGATAGGCTGTTCCTTTCCCTACTCCTCGTACTTCTTTTGGTGGCTCCTCCCCCGCAATTCGCCGAAAGACCAAATTTTACGCCTGTCGATCATGCGATTGTTCTTCTCCCTATTCTGCTTGCTTTTCTTCTAATTGCTGTACTGTCACCCATGTGTCCTATAGTTCCTAGGCGTGACAAATTTTGGTATTGTCTCAATACTCCCCTCCGTATCCTGTTCTCACGCTGACGGAGGTCGTCTTCTTAGTAAGACACATCTGCTCTCCAGCCTTCGTGTCCCATCCGTATACGAAGTGGTAAACATGCCCCCTGCTGTTGGTTAAATTGTCTCCTCTATCTACACGACGTATGTCCCTTTGTTCGAGTGACTACCCTTTAAGTTATACCATTGTGATTTCTGTACATCCGCGTGTCGTCTTTCACTTTCCACACGTGGTAAGACAATGCGATTGCTGCCTCCGACTACATATTCTCGGTAGTTAGCTGCGTACGACGTTGTTCCTTTGTTTTTCTGCTCCAGTCTTGCGCTTCCAAGTAACACCCTTATACCGAACATCTGCTGCACTTGAACCACTGTCTTCACTAGTTTAGGCGTCTACTTGTCGCTTAATAGACAAGCACGTATTGTTGTCGACCGTCGCATGGTACGTTTCCAACGTATATCACTTTTCACAGCGGCTAACTGCCACCGTGCCCTTTTTGCAATCGAACAAAATCCTTCCAAAAAGTGCGTCATACTCTCGTACTCTCGACGTTTTGTACATTGCTCTGTTACATTCACTCATAATTTAGGATGGAATTCTTAGATAGTTTGTCACGGAGATCTGCTTATTTGTCTCGAGTAGGTTTACTACAGTTTTTATTGACATATAAATTAACGTCTGACAGGGGAATTTGTTCGTCACGTGGATGCACACAAACAATTCAGTCTAACGGTACGAGCTACAGTAATTATTCATAATAATTTATTGTTCACTAAGTAATGTTTTTCTACTGAAATAATAGATTTCACCAATCACATTGACTTAGTGTTTCAGACTTCTACAGACACTTCAAAATGTGTATGTTCTTAACAGCTAAGTTAACTTTCTTAAAAATTATATCTATTAATTATTTATAAAAATATTGAGCGTTAATTGTAAACTGTTAGTTTGTAACTGCTCAGTACTAGAACTGTTTCAGACTGTCAGACAGACGTGTCAGGTATAGAGGAGGTTGTAAAATACCATTCTTAGGTTTATTTTTATTGCACCCTAATTGCTCACTGGAGAAATCCTTTCTGCCCCCACACGTGGCACTTTACCAATTAATTAATTATATTATAATTATGTTAATGGTAAGTTATATAATATTTCTATAAAGTGGCATATACGCGGTGAACAGCAGTCAGTGTGGCAAATGTGTACGGTTTGTGTTCTTGTTATTAGTGTGTTCTTGTTGTAGTGTGGCTTTATAGTTGAATCGCGTGGTAGAAAATGACACTGGAGAAAAAACAAGCTTTGTCACTCATAGTTATCGGTGTACTAAGTGATGGTAATATAAGGAAAAAACGGAAGAAAAGGCTCGTGTATGGAGTAAACAATTTACCGACATGAAACTGTTGAGTCAGCCAAGAGAAAACCCAAATGATTACCGGAACTACTTAAGGATGGACGATAACACATTTAATCATCTGTTTAGAGACAGGGTCGGATTAGAAGCGCGTGGTGCCCTATGCTGTCATTAGACTGGTGCCCCCTTCGATTCCAAATTCAACCTTTCATCCATTATTTACAGTGATAAATGGAATACACAATTTCGAAAGTTAACAGTTATTTTATTAAACTCTCAAATTACAACAAACAGTTAGCTAAGTAGTGATTACAATGAGCATAGTAGTACTTAAGCTTAGAAAATATTAATCGATCCATTTTTTCATTGATTTTGCCTTAACGAAGTCTTGTATAATTTCTTCTAAATCGGCCGATTCAAGTATCTCGCTTTCAATATTCAACCTTGCTAACTAAGATAATCTCTCATCTCCCATAGTTGAACTCAACATATCTTTAATGCGTTTTAATGCAGAAGATGATCTTTCAGATTCGCAGTTAGCTATTGGAATCGTCAAAAGCAGACGGTAAGCAATGTATAGGTATATATTCGGAAATACATCAGTCATTTTACAGTCAATAATCCAGTTTAATACTTTGAGCGATCAAACTGTAGTATCATAGAATCTATCATCTTCATTCGAACGAGTTGAAAAAAAAACCTCTTTCTTGCAATTTTACTTGTAGCACAAAGTGCTTCAATTCTGTTAGAAGATCGTTATTCAAATCGATCGAGTAAACGTCTATAAGAGCTTTCGCTTGATTTCCAAGTCGACACTCTCCATCGCTAATAACTGCATAAGAAAACCAAACAATTGCGTAATGTGATCATAAGCTTTGGTTCGCTTAGTCAGTACAGCTGGATGGTGCCCCCTGGTGCCCGGTGCTGCAGCATACCCTAGCGTTATGGAAAATCCGGCCCTGGCTAAAGAAAAATCCCGTATATGATACTATTCTGAGAGGAGCAATTACAGCGGAACAGACAACATTAAGATACTTCAGGACTTACTAGTGATTCCTACTTCAGTATTGTCCGTGGTGGACGCTTAGTTTTGCTGATGTTGTCCACAACGGACGAATATCTGATGGCGGTGTAATAGATAATACGTTTTATAAAAAAAAACTGACAAGCGAACAATTAATTTACCCACAAAAGGTGTCAACTTCGTCTTTAGAGGCGATGAGGCGTTTGCTCTAAGGAAAGGCTTTTTGAAACGTTTTCCACAAAAGACTTTCACATATAACCAGAGAATACACAATCAAGGGCACGGAGGGTTATGTTCAATACGTAATAAGTGCTCCATACAACCGTTACAGTGTATTGCACAACGTTTTGCGCAGGAAGTGTTGTGAAAACTATTTCTCAGGTCCTAAGAGGATGCCGCAACAGGATCTGTTACTCTGGGATACAACATCCACTTCCATTAAATGCGCAAACGTCACGCGTCCGAGAAACCAAAGAGAGTAGGTGTCAGGTGTCTAATGATCACCAAAGGCTCTTTGCAGTAAATTACTTAAAGTGTAACAAGCTTAAAGAATTTCATTAATAATTTGATGAACTGTAGACACAATTATCATATGGAACGGGGGCTGTTAATGCTATACGGTATATTAATTTGTTCTTGCCATTTTGTATGGTGAATTAAATTCTCCGTCAGTCTAAGGTCACGTTATGATAAATTTATATAAAGTTACCCGTGATAACATATGGCAGCGAGACTTGGACTCTGAACAAACAAGCCGCTAACATAGTCAATACTTTTGAAAGGAGAATTTTGATGCCAGTATATGGACCAATCTAAGTCAATGGGATATGGAGAATGCGTCACAATGAGGAACTATACAAGCTTTATAAAGACAATGATCTGGCCACCACCATCCGACTGCATAGACTCCAATGGGCAGGACACATCATTAGGATGGAAGGCAACCGAATACCTAGGAAGGTACTGTTTAGTCAAATCAAGGGTAGAAGGCCTGTCGGAAGACCCAAGAAACGCTGGCTTGACACAGTGGCGAGGGATGCTGATTCATTGCTTAAAATAAAACGATGGCCATCGATCGCCAAGGACAGGAAAAAATGGAGGCGGAAGAAGAAGAAGAAGAAGAATTAAATTATCGTATTGATATTATTATTAATTCAATGAGTTATTATTTATTTTAAATAGTAATTTATAATTTACAAAAAATTATTAATTTTTAGTGGTACATATTAATTCATACTTACAATTTCGGCAGGGACCTACTTAACATACAAAGCTAAGCGGGCGATGCCACCAAAAGCCGCGGAAAAACAGTAAAGGGCTTACCTCGAAGTGGTCCCCCGTCGTAATCCCAATTACAGGTCCACCGGTCCGGAGTGTCGTGAAAGCCGGAGCACCACACAGCACTAACACTGGTACACTGCACTTGCCGCCTTTTGGCTTCGGGAGGTACACTACACCGGTTCGGAGTGTCGTGAAAGCCGGAGCGCCACACAGCACTAACACTGGTACACTGCACTTGCCGCCTTTTGGCTTCGGGAGGCACACTACACCGGCCCGGAGTGTCGTGAAAGCCGGAGCGCCACACAGCACTAACACTGGTACACTGCACTTGCCGCCTTTTGGCTTCGGGAGGCACACTACACCGGTCCGGAGTGTCGTGAAAGCCGGAGCGCCACACAGCTCTAACACTGGTACACTGCACTTGCCGCCTTTTGGCTTCGGGAGGCACACTACACCGGTCCGGAGTGTCGTGAAAGCCGGAGCGCCACACAGCACTAACACTGGTACACTGCACTTGCCGCCTTTTGGCTTCGGGAGGCACACTACACCGGTCCGGAGTGTCGTGAAAGCCGGAGCGCCACACAGCACTAACACTGGTACACTGCACTTGCCGCCTTTGGCACACTACACTGGTCGCACACCAACCGACAGCAGACCGCGAACGGCTACCGCCGTCAAGAGACTCGCACACGAACACTACTGCAACCGATCCACCCGGACTAGTGTTGTCGTCTGCTGCCACGCGGCCCTGACAAGGAGCGTCGATGGCGGTCGTACGACCCAATAGATACGTGGCCGCAGCTAGCTTGGCTTCTGTACCGCCACTGCAGGTGATCCCAGTAGATTAACACCTTCAGTCGCTGAAGACCTTACTGCCGGCGCAAGCTAGGGCGAGAGTTCCTACCGCCAACAACGTTCTTTGCAAGAGAGTCCGCTACCAACGTCAATCTTAGCCTCAGAAGAGCTCCTCAGCCTCGATGTGAAGCAGTCCACAGTCAGACGAAGAATCTAGAAAAAACTGTACGGTGAATTAAATTCGTTGCTCTCAGTAAACTGTTTTCGTTCCTAAAATTGTACTATCTTATACTAAATTTACTAAAATACTAAATTATACTAGATTTAAGTTTACTATAAATTCATGATTGCATCAATTGTTACGCACTAACATGGGCGGGATGATTTTACCTACTACGGAATTGGAGGAGCAGGAGCAAGGGGCAATATCTTGGAACCTTTTTTTTTTTTAGTTAGAAAACCGAGGTGAAGGCTTCCGCCGCCTAGTTTTTTTTACCAAACTAGAAAGGCAGGAATTATTGGCAGTGTTTGGACGGAGGCGTTGGCTAACCCAAAAAGACACGCTGGAGACAATGCTACCCTGTACCGGGCAGAAAGGCTAGCGAGAATTCTAACCTCCGAATGGGCGGAAAAACGGGTTAGCGAGAATGCCAACCTCCGAACAGATAAAAGGTAAGCTCTCTAGCCCGCCTTTCTGCTCGTCTATCTGCCCATTCGGAGGTTATATTTTTTGTTAGTCCTTCAAAAGACCACACACACATGCACGCAGACAAATATGAAAAAATTAAATAATCTGGAGGGGATCTCGGTTTTTCTACTGCCTAAGGGCCCCCAAGATGGATAATCCGGCGTTGGATGTGATAATTCCCGGGGAAGTTCTTTATTTTACCAAGTGGTTAACTTAACATTACATATAAGAAAACTATATTTTAAAAGCCTTCCAATGCCTTGTTAAATACTGCACAAAGCTACGGCTCACTGATTTGTAATTTATTTGATAGATATTGGGGGGGCAATTCCCCCCTTCCAGCCCCGAATCCCGCCCATGTGCACTAACGTCACTCTCCGATAATGTCAGTGTTGTGACATTTACAAATTCTACTTTAGGGTGTTTTTATATTTCTAAAATAATTATTGAACAAAGAGGTACAAAATGTAAGACTATGCTGTGGAACATGTTTCGATTCCCCCTCGGCAATCCTCCTCAGGCCCGATACCCGATACCTGCAAGGTTGCTTCTACCCCAACATCTGCCTCTATTGTTGTTTCGTACGGTCTGTCGCAGCCCGGGTTTTTGATATAATTTTGAATACTTGCTACTTTTGTTTTAAAATAATTTTATCACTATTCCTGTTGAAACATACGTATACGCCAGCTAATGATCGAGTTTCTGTACAGTAAACATCGTTAAATTAGTAATGACCGCGTAATTCAATGGTCTGCTGCGAGAAACGGTCAGTATGTAGACACAGTATTTGTGTCGACGTTTCGACAATATTTATTGCCATCTTCAGGAATACAGCAATAATAATCAATCACATGAACAAACCAAATAATTGAGCGAATGTGTGTGTGTAATAGTAGTAGTAGTAATTTATTAATAATTTGTTATTAATTAATCCAAACACTTTTTGCTACAGTCCATTTCTTGATGCATATATAATATATTTAATTAAATCCTTAAATTTGTAGTGACCGTCAATCAATGAATTTTTCAGTGAAGGGTTAGTGAGGATTGGTCAAAAATAACACAAATTTTAACTTATTTGTGTCGACGTTTCGACAATTCAGTGAAGGATTAGCGAGGATCGGTCAAAAATAACACAAATTTTAACTTATTTGTGTCGACGTTTCGACAAAAATAATATACATTCATACGCATGCTCACGCGTGTGCGCACACACTCACATACACGAAGACGTTCACCCAAATAATTGTTCTGTTCTGTTTGACATTTCTTTTGTATTCATACACAGGTCCTGATGATAACAATAAACACTGACGAAACGTCGACACAAATAAGTTAAAATATGTGTTATTTTTGACCGATCCTCACTAACCTTTCACTGATATAACGATAAAATTTCTAATTAAATTTGTTGTTGTAAGTGAACGTTGTAACTAGGGTTTGCTGACAGCTATACAAAGATATACGACGGCTCGGTAACATGTGTTGTCCAAGACAAAGGAAGACAGGGTGTAGGAGAACAATGCCTCTGTCGTAGCAGCTCTTCGGTTAAGCGAATTGCGGGTGACACGCTGGACCTAAGAGAAACAAAGGAGAAATGTATCGCTAAGAAGAGACAAAGAAGGGCAGACAGGGCGACATAGCGACGCTATCCAAAAGACAATTAGCCACGGGCGTTGAGCTGTACACCAAACGCGGCGTTACGGTGCTACAATAGACAGGAAAGGCCCGGCTTGAGTGACGACAATACGTTTGCACAATGAACGAACGGCGGGACGTCCAGCTTTACCAGAAGGGTACGCGGCGAAGGAAGGCCTGGAGAGCAGATGTAGCAGCTGTCAGGGATACTCAGAATTGACCACACTAGTTGTGGGAACGGCTAGGAGAAACTAGTAGACAATGCGAGCATTGGTCACGGGTAAGAAGCAGTACACGTGGTGAACAAAAGGGCAGATGAGAGGCCACACAGCAATTAAAAGCACTTTGTCTGAAAGGACAAGACGCCAAAATACAAGGGTGACGGAAGGCGTTAAATTGGTCATCGCCTCAAACGATGGGTGGAGCCAACCAGGAACTTGTAAGGGTAGGGAATAAGGAAGCCTATCAGAGTCGGGAATGGAGGAGAACGTTCCTACAAGAAGTGGTTGCCAAGGAAACGAGCTGGAGGAACGAATAAAAAACGAGGCCAGAAGAAAATCTAGAGTGTTAAGGCGGAGTTTCCACCAGGAAACAAACGAAAACCAATAGAAACGAAGAAGTTGAGAAGTCGAGTGGGAAGAAGAGTAGGTAGTGGGATTTTTTGGGGTATAAACTAGAGTGTTGACCGCGAGCGGGGGTCTTAAGTTATTAGTCACATATCGAAGAGTATGATCTCTTAGAGTCTTAAGTCTTGTTTCATAGATCGGAGAGTATGGTCGCTGAAGTACGATATCGGAAGTCTTGTATCGGGAGTTGTATATCTTACATCTAATAGCCGAAGTCGAGAGTCAGATATCAAGAGTCGTATAATTTATATATCGGAACTGACGGGAGTGCGGATGCCGTAACGGAGAAAAGTCTTATCGATTGAAGAATCGGTGTCAGTTTATGGGTACGAACAGTCGAGAATCGGAAGCCGGTAATGGAACTTAGTGTTTTTTAAAAGACATGTGGAAGTATAACTAAAATCGACTAAGTTGGTCGTCTTGAGTTAATATCATTATCAAAGACGTTAGTCCGATCTGAAGTGCGGTAAAATGTGTAAGAGATAGACAAAATGTCGAAATAGTGATAGCAAAAGAGAACCGGTAGAGAACTAATTACTGTCATGAAATTAGAGACAATAATAACTATTAACACCATTAAATATAAACAAATGGCATGTTAACAAAGGTAATCCGCGGAAAAACAGTGCGAATAAAAACACAGAGCATACAACACTTCGTGTATTTCAAGAAATCCTTAACGTACTCAGAATAATGTAATGACACTTGAGTAGAACCAATTCAGCAAAATTTAGAGTTATCAAATAACATGTACTACAATTCGAAAGTCAAATCACCAGAACTAAACCATATATATATATATATATATATATATATATATATATATATATAATTTGTGATGTTTTCAAGTTGTTTCTTCTGCAAGTAGATAATATTGTATATTCTATTTAGGTGTTAAATAGAATATACAATATTATCTACTTGCAGAAGAAACAACTTGAAAACATCACAAATTATATAATTACTGCAAGAAACATCGAGTTACTTATATAGAAAATGATGGATATATATATATATATATATGTGTGTGTGTGTGTGTGTCGGAGTGCGAGAAGAGAAGTGATAAGTGCGAGTCCATTCTACGAGGTGATAATGCCAGCCGCAAGGACTTCCAGAAATATGGAGAGACAAGGAAACAGGATGACAGCACAGAAAACGTTTCTCCGTATAATGGATTAACATACATCAAGTAAAATTTATATTCATGCACTACTAATTAAGTAAAACACTGTCTGTTCATCTGAAAGAACTCATAAGTAATAATATTTTAAGAAAGAAATAACTAGTAGCTAGTCAGGGTAAATTCATAAGACAACTATTACAGATGATAATAA
Organism: Magicicada septendecula; assembly: GCA_034769895.1. NCBI lineage: Eukaryota > Metazoa > Arthropoda > Insecta > Hemiptera > Cicadidae > Magicicada > Magicicada septendecula. Next base: position 29,689,038 of record CM068376.1, on the reverse strand, counting down.
TTTATATCCAATCTTCATGAATCCATTTATTAGGAATTGTTTAATATAGAATAAAATGTATAATAATGATGGTTAAAGTCTAATAAGTATCTAGAAGAAGAGTATAGGAAATTAAGCAAGTGTTAACAAAATAATAAATGATAGATTGATGTAGCCAGTAAAATTGCAAGATATATGTTGTATTTCTTTTAAGGAAATTAAGTAAGTGACGCCAATGCTATTAATTGTAATAATTAAACTTTAAAGTTTTTACCTTAATCCGTCTATGTGACCGCTTAATTTTTCTTCTTTGCCTTCTTACGCGTTTCGGATTGTGTTAATCCATCATCAGAGATTAAAAAATTCGTCGGTTAAGACTTCGTTAAACATTAAAAGTTACACTAAAAGACATTTAAATATATATTCCACAAACACAGCGACGTACGCGGATGTGAGTGCGCACTCAATACTGGTTAGCGACGTACTGCACAGTTTATTGGAGTTTTCATGTTGTCTATTGTTGTGTTGGGGCGTGTATTCTATGGCTATTTTATCTATAATCTTATCGTATAGTGTATGCGATTTAAATGCCAATTGTTCGTTTAATATATTATTGGGATTATTTCTGAAGGCTCGGTAAATTTCGAACTCTTCTACCGCATCCATATATCGTCCCTTTCTGCAAATGTGTAAGGGTTTGCAATTTGCCTTAAAATTTGTATAATTATGATTCAATGAGACGAGATGTTTAGCGTAGTTTGATTTATTTATATTTGAAATGCTCGTGGGTAAGTGTTCTTTATGTCTTTCGAAAAAGCTCCTGCCAGTCTGACCAATGTAATGCATGTTGCAGTCATCACACATCATTTTGTATACACCCGTTCTTTTTTCAATTGATGTACGTGTGGCATTATTTAGCATTTTACGGATATTGTTGGTTGTTCTAAATGTGATGTGGATGTTATGTTTTTTAAAGGTATTTCTAATGAGCATTGAAAAGTTGTTAGTATAATCGACCGCCATATATATTGCGTTCGTCGTGACACGGTGAGGGTTGTTAGTTCTGCGTTTGTGTCTAAGCATCAAGTGTTCAACTAATGAACTGCGGTAACCGTTCATTATTGCAATGTGTTTAATTATATCTATTTCTTCTTTGTGGTTTGCGGGATCTAAAGGTACCCTGTAGAGTCTGTGTATCATACTATTGAATGCGGCCATTTTTTGAATAGTATGATACACTGACTATACAGCGTACCTTAAATAAATAGTAAAAAATAATAATATAAAATAATAAGAAAAATTTGAGTAATTATGAATATATTAATTAACTAATATTATTTGGACATACTGTGATTACACGCGCGTAATTGATACCTGCTTGTATGTGTGTTTTATCATCTTGTTGAGAACACGCACAGGTATGCGGAAGTAATTCCGACAGTTCCCAGGACAAACATAACTGAAGAAAAAATTATACGTATGACTTGAAAAAGTTTCACAGGTTAATGCGAGCACCCGTTTAACAGGTTAATTTAAGTTCACTTCTTTCTGAGAAACCGTATTCACTGGCAGCTGGGTGTGTCCCTTCCCCCAGTACGGTGTTGGCTTTCCCTATCGATCACACGTTAGGCTTACTGCAATATTTTATCGACCTCTTCTCATTTCTCACTGCGTTGTTCAATCGTTAACTTGGCACCAGGGGCGGTAACAGGGGGGGTCAAAGGGGACAGCTGTACCGGGCCCCGACAGGGGCTCCATTTTTTTGGTGTAAAACAATTTTTAAGAATAAATAATTTTAGTTTGATTATGATTTAGAAAAATAACAAAATATTTCTAATTAACCGCAGCAGGACCAATATTAAATTTGAACCTGTTCGATTTAATAGCTATGAGGGCATATTATTGTTTTCCCGTCTCATAGCTTTCTCCCCTATCCACTACCAGTATTGTTTAATTCGGATGACAAAATGGCGAATTCGATAGTCGCTAGTACGTTTTTGCAACAGCAGCTATATTCAGATCATTACTAAAACTATTGTGACCGTCAGTTCGCACGACATGTAGTCCAAGCGCGACAGCGTCATAAAAGACTTTGCTACAGCCAAACTAAGAAGACTACTTTAATGCATCGTTAATTATAAATTTCATTTAATACTATTGAACTTTTTATTAAAAAAGGTTGTAACCTACCAATCTACCATTACGTTTTATGTTTTTGCGTACCCTTATGTACACTACATAAATTTCTTTTATTAAATTTTCAATGTTTGTTGATACAAAGTAAACATGATCTAGAGTTTCAATTTTAGTTTTCTATGTTCCTTAGTCACCCTCTATGTGTGTAATATTTAAACGTGATTGTGACGGTGGTGTGTTGTGAGGGTGTTTGGGTGGGGAGGTCGGGGGGGCCCCGTGGGTTTATCTGTACTGGGCCCCACGATTTCTGTTACCGCCCCTGCTTGGCACAGTTCTTTTTCTGGACGTATTAATTTGTTTAAATGTACTCTCAAAATGTACTTTAAACACACAGATGGTTTAAAAATTGTGAATAATAGAATATAAAACTATTATTTTATAATAGAATAATAAAACTTGCTAACATCTCCCCTCAGCAACCCACGAAGGGGGGGGGCTCACACCCATGTTTGGGTTATTTTAACTTTGTTTCTTACGAGAATTTCAACAATCGCCCGAAGATGGTATTTGTTGAATTTTGGACGCAGAAACAATTTATAACGATTCCTGGATATGTTTCATCTCTCTCTCTCTCTCTCTCTCTCTCTCTGAAGTACTGTAGAGTCTAAGAAATACCATTATAGTTGTAGACTTGTAGAAGTGAAAACGTTTGACGTCCACCTCTCCGAGCGGCAGGGATGGAGTATCTCCCGACAGCCTCTACGGATCCTAAAGCCAGACGAGCGGCACAGGAATCCCAAGACCCACTGAGCAAAGCTCTCCAGTAGATCCTGAGATCACGGAAGGAGCTATAGTCAGATGGACAGGACCGAGAGCATCCGGTTGTAACCTGTCGTAGACCTGAAGAAGAGATCTATCGCCTCGAGTCAGTGTAGTTACACGAATTGAAGGCCATAAGCGTGCACAGGCACCACCTAATGGCTTAGTAAAAAAAAAATATATTTCGTGTCAATAAAATATACACAAATTTGTGGAAAAAAATTTCAATTTAATACTTCAGATAGACAATATGAATAAGTAAGTAAATAAATACAAAAATATAATTGCAACTCTCTTATTGTCAGTCGATTATTTACTTAAAAGTGCTTCTTGTGAAATGAGCTTTTCGAAGCTAACAGTTGTAAAAAATAAATTACGATGATCCAGGACCGCTTGGAGTTCCTTATATTACCATTTATAGACCAGGAACTTGAAATAAACGTTACTCACGGTGATGTGATAGAAGAATTTAAAGTTCCGATTCCTGGAGAAAGGAGAATCTTGTTATGAATAAACTTCCCCCAAGGTAAATCTTGTTACATGCAAACTTGTTTAGTTTGTTTCGAAATATAAGCTATAATGTTTAGAATAAGTATAAACAATGTGTTTTACAAAAAAATGTACTGTATGTCAAACGAACATTATGTAATTATGAAGAAAATGACATAAGCAGTTGTCCAACTTAAAAGTGAGTATTATTTACCTTTTACTGTTGATAAATTATAGTTAAAATGCTCAACACTGTATGAAAACAATTCAAAATATTTCAGTCTAACTACAGCATTGGGACTGTATCAAGTTTCAGTGATTTACGTTTATTGGACTATACATGTACAAGATTTTTCACAAACGGGGTGCCTTTGAAAGTATACGGCACCAACTACGTTGAAGGCGATAAGCTGCTGTTGATGGATACGAATTGTGGGTGGCAACAACAGTTAGGCCCTAATTCTTATCTTACTAACGGAGAGAGAAAGATTTTCGACAAGTAATGTAAACATAAAATATCGGTATGGGGAACCGTACATGACTTCCATGTTCTAAGATTTATATTTAAAATCATTTTGGAAATGAAATATTTCCATAGAAACTACTTATTTCTTCAGCCTTAACCACAGTACTGTGGTCACTAAGGTATACCACCTCACGTTAGCGGACTCTATTTTCACTGATGATGGCAGTCGATGGCACTGCCGAAACGTCTGGTTTTGCAGAAAACATTGGATCACGGGCAAACAGCCTGGGAAAGAATTTTAACAACAAACTATTTCTTTGTTGCCGATAACGTAGTACACATATAATAAATTATCCCATCCCCCTTCAACTATCATTTTAATTTATAGAAAATTACCCCCCTTCAACCATCCTCTTCATTTATAGATATTTCATCTACGTTTCTACAGTGGATTATTACGACCTTCTTTTCAGGATACTTTATCAAAATTAAGTATTTTACTCTTGTTAAAACATAAAACGTTGCAGGTAAACTACCCTTTCCCCTTAACCGATCTTCACCAAAATCAATAGGTCTTGAGTCCTCTACAATTCAGGAAGTATGCAAAAAATTATTTGATTCTGTTTGAATTTGCGGCAGTTATCGTTCGACATAGAAAACATTCTACACACAGACACTTTTCGAAATATCGGTACGGAGAACCGTACACGACTTCCATGTTCTCAGATTTATATTTAAAATCATTTTGGAAATGAAATATTTCCATAGAAACTACTTCTTTCTACTTACTGCTTCAACCTTAACCAAAGTACTGTGGTCACTAACGTATACCACCTCACGTTATCCCACCCGATTTTCACTGATGATGGAAGCCGATGGCACTGCCGAAACGTCTGGTTTTGCAGAAAACATTCGACTATGGCCAAACAGCCCGGGAAGGAATTTTAACAACAAACTACTTCTTTGTTGCCGATAAAATAATGCACATATAAAAAATTATCCCCTCCCCCTTCAACTATAATTTTCATTTATAGAAAATTACCCCCACCCCGTTCAACTAGCCTTTTTATTTATAGATATTTCATTTACGTTTCTACAGTGGATTATTATGACCTTCTTTTCAGGATACTTTATCACAATTAAGTACTTTACTCTTGTTAAAACATAAAATGTTGCAAAAAATATTTGATACTGTTTGAATGTGCGGCAGTTATCGTTCGTCATAGAAAAAATTACCCTTGTTAAAACATAAAATGTTGCAGGTAAACTACCCCTTTCCCTTAACCGATCGTCACCAAAATCAATAGGCCTTGAGTTCTCTACAATTCAGGAACATATGCAAAAATAATTTGATTCTGTTTGAATGTGCGGCATTTCATTCGTCATAGAAAAAATTAACCTTGTTAAAACATAAAACGTTGCTGGTAAACTACCCTTTACCCGTAACCGATCTTCACCAAAATCAATAGGCCTCGAGTCCTCTACAACTCAGGAACATATGCAAAAAATTATTTGATTGTTTGAATATGCGGCAGTTACCCTTAACTACCAAAAAACTACCTTCCCTTAACTACCTTCACCAAAAACAATAGGCCTTGAGTACTCTATAATTCAGGGCTGTATGCAAAAAATTATTTGATTCTGTTTGAATTTGCGCCTATCGATTGCCATATAAAACATTCTACACATAGACACACAGGTAGACAGACACACACTCGCAAACACTTTTAGAAAAATTACTTTTCTTCATGTTTTCAGGGTAGTATAATCAGAATCAGCCGTTATCTCGAACACGATTTTTTTTGCCATGACCATACTTCCATTTCCTTATGGAACATGGAAGTAAAATTATCCCCTCCCCCTTCAACTAGCCTCTTCATTTATAGATATTTCATCTACGTTTCTACAGTGGATTATTATGATCTTCGTTTCAGGATTCTTTATTTATCAAAATTAAGTAGTTACTCTTGTTAAAACATAAAACGTTGCAGGTAAACTACCCTTTACCCGTAACCGATCTTCACCAAAATCAATAGGCCTCGAGTCCTCTACAACTCAGGAACATATGCAAAAAATTATTTGATTGTTTGAATATGCGGCAGTTATCATTCGTCATAGAAAAAATTACCTCTGTTAAAACATAAAACGTTGCAGGTAAACTACCCCTTTCCCTTAACCGATCTTCACAAAAAACAACAGGCCTTGAGTACTCTTCAATTCAGGGATGTATGCAAAAAATTATTGATTCAGTTTGAATTTACGGCAGTTATCGTTCGTCATAGAAAAAATTACCTCTGTTAAAACATAAAACGTTGCTGGTAAACTACCCCTTTCTTTTAACCGATCTTCACCAAAATCAACAGACCTTGAGTCCTCTACAATTCAGTGACGTATGCGTAAAATTATTTGATTCTGTTTGAATATGCGGCATTATCGTTCGTCATAGAAAAAATTACCCTTGTTAAAACATAAAACGTTGTAGGTAAACTACCCCTTTTCCTTAACCGATCTTCACCAAAAACAAAAGGCCTTGAGTACTCTACAATTTAGGACTATATGCAAAAAATTATTTGATTCTGTTTGAATTTGCGGCTGTTATCGTTTGCCATAGAGAAAATTCTACACGCACAGACACTTTTCGGAAAATGACTTTTCTTCATGTTTTGAGGGTAGTACAATCAGAATCAGCCGTTATCTCGAACACGATTTTTTTCTCCATGACCATACTTCCATTTCCTTATGAAACATGGAAGTAAAAATTACTTTTCTTCATGTTTTGAGGGTAGTACAATCAGAATCAGCCGTTATCTCGAACACGATTTTTTTCGCCTTGACCATACTTCCATTTCCTAATGGAACATGGAAATAAAATACATTATCGATACTAGTGCACTCACAGTAGCGGAAGCAAGAGGAATTATCTGATAACTATTCGGTATGTATGAATGTTGCACGTCGTACTGACACAAAAAATAGCCCCCCCCCCCAATGGCGGCTGGATGCCGCTTCACGCCAGACTAGCACACTCACGCACGCGACTATACACTCCATATCAACAGCAGCTGTAAGTAGTGGTGGTCGTTTTTGTTGTTTTTGCAAAACGAACAGGACTGCTCGTTAAAAAAAACTATTTTTAAAAACAGCTGGTAATAACAGGTTGAATTAACGAACTGTTTGCTATTTACATTTAGTGATTTTACCATTATATTGTTAAAACGTTTTGTTTTGAGCATTTCAATAACTGTTCATTTTAGTATTTTTCTTAAATCGATGGTATGTAATTTAAACAATGATATTAAGTCAATATTTCTCTTATTTACCAGCATCTTAAAAGGCATTTTTTGTTTTAAATTGTTTCATCAAAACTCATGGGGAATATCTGAAAAATATTTTTACAGTAACTGTAATAAAACTGAATATAGCCTAATTCTGCGCTAAACAGAACGAGGAGTAAATATCACTACTGTATTAACGACTCGGAACTGCGTTTTGATAGTGTGTGTTCTGTTTTGTTAGTAGTTTTGTAAGCGATTCTGTATCCTTTTTTGAATTTGTGGGCAATTTTTTCAGTTTGTTTGTTGATGTATGTTAGTGTTATGAATTTGTTGTTTTCTGTCTTTGTCTGTTGTTTGTTTTGTGTAGGAGTTTACTGACTATTGTTCTGTCATATCCGTTAGATTCTGCTAGATATTTTATCGTGTTTAGTTCGTCTTTGTAGTTTTTTTCATCTAAGGGGATGCTGTTAAGTCTGTATCATGGTTCTAAAAGCAGCTAGTTTGTGTTGTATTGGGTGATTGGAGGTGTTGTGTATTAGTGTGTCAGTTGTAGTTGGTTTTCTGTATATACTGAATTTGTGCCTGTGTTCTAGTTTTGTGATGGAGAGGTCTAAGAAGTTTATGGTATTGTTGTGTTCGTATTCTGCAGTGAAGGTTATGTTTTTATGTATTTTGTTTATGTGCGTTAGTAACTGTTCACATTGTCTTTTGTTTCCCCTGTATAGTATTAGAATGTCATCAACATATCTGTGCCAATATAGTATTTTATGTGAGTGTCTGTCATTGTTTGTGAGTATTTTTGTTTTTTCTAAGTGTTGGAGGAAGACTTCTGTTAGAATGCTGGATATGGGGGAGCCCATGGGTAAGCCATCGTTCTGTGTGTAGTATTTATTGTTATAAGTAAAGTAGTTTTGTTTTGTGATAATGTTCAGAGTTTCTGTTATTTCGTTGATAAGTTCGTCTGGTGTGTTGTTCTGTTTGAGTTTGTTTTGTAGGATGGTGATTGTTTCAGAGATGGGGATGTTTGTGTACAGGTTTTTAATGTCAAAGGAGGCTAATGTGGCATTATGGGGGATGTGTACGTCTTTTATTTTTGTTACTAGGTCAGTGTTGTTTTTTAAGATCCACACCACTACAGAATCCACATTTGCAAACCACCTCATTGAAGCAAACCACACATATAAAAACATCGACAATAACATGAACATTCTACACGTACACACAAAAGGCCGAAAACTAGACACTCTAGAACAATTAGAAATATACAAACACACAAAAACAAATAAAAACGACATCCTAAACGAACAAACACAATTCAAATCGCACGCATTATTCGAACACATCTCACCACACACACACACACACAGCATCGATCTTTCAAAAATCTATCCCGTCGCCAACAAGACGGACAGCGCTACCTACGGCAGCCTCTGAAGAAGCCTTTTAAAGGTGAAAGCCGGTTTAGGCTGTAAGGTAAAACTTTACGATTTTACTTACAAAAAACTTAGTGTTCCGAGTCGTTAATACAGTAGTGATATTTAGTTAAGTAACGGACACGTCATGGACAACGAAATCCAAGAACGAGGACTGTACAATAATCGAACGCAAGTCAACGAACGTTGCACTAAAAATGAACAGTTTATTCGTAACAGTTCAACAAACGTTGCAATGAAAACGAACAGTTTCCTCGTAACAGCTCAACGAAAGTTCCACTGAAAACGGACTGTTTATTCCGAACAGAGAACTGTACTAGAACAGTTGCGTTGTCAATACTGTTGTCAACGCCACGTCGTTTTTAAAACGGAGAACAGTTTGTCTCCACGCAAATGAACAGTTCGTTCGTTTTTTTTTTCTTCAGAAAACTGTTTTTTCAAACAGTTGTGCGTTTTTGTTCCCAGCACTAGTTGTACGCACAGAAGCTCATCACAAGCGTCTACTGTTGGGAATAGCTTTATGATCGAAACGTAAACGGGGCAGGCGTAGGTAATCAACTGCTAATGAAATGTATTTAAAATATCAGTAGCGTGATCAGGACCGGATTTACAGCGTGCGGGCCCCTTACTTTTCAGTCGTGACAAATTCTGGGGAACAGAAACCTTTTTTTATAAGCTTAGGGAAAATATACCAAATTTAAGTTCGGGTAAAAAGTGTATAGAGGAATAATAAATCAACTCTACTAGGACAATGAGACGAAATATCTTTTAATACAGTTAGAAATTCTTTGACATTGAAAGATAACTCAAAGGGCTGATCGAAGGCTCGAAGAATATTCATTTATTTTTGTTACAATAATTTTATTTTTTAATTTTTATGTGGTGCGAACCCCTGGGCTGCAGCCTAGTCATCCTACCCTTAAATCCGGCCCTGACCGTGATGGTGACATAAGTGAGGGCGAAAATCTATTAATTACAGCACGTGACCACTGGAATATTAATGTTTTAGTTTATCGTAAGTTAGGAACTCACTTTTCTACCTTTTCAGATAATAAAGAAAAAAGTAATTTTTACTTCTTTAACATCAGGCGAAGCGATTCTTAGAAAAATACGCGCAATAAAATATATTTCAGAAATACCTACTGAGATTTATTTATATATTTACCTCGCTCACCAATCGGTGTTTATAAAAACATTATGTGATCATCGATTTTGAAATTCCAGTAGAAGTGATTATTTTGAGGATAAAATTTATTTGATGTATTGGTACTATAGTTTTAGCATATGTACAAATGTGTAGCGCGCTCGCCTCTCTCTCTCTCTCTCTCGCGCGCGCACGCACGCACACACACACACAATAATAAATATAATTTAGTAAGTGACTTAGTAGTATAGTAAAAATTAGTGAATTAAAAATAAAATGTAATATAAAAATAAAACAAAAAAACAATAAAAATAACAAAACAATTTAAAATTATAAGAATAATTGGTTAGTAAACTCCAGGAAAGACATCCAGGTAATCGCCTTGGAGTTGCTTACATTACAACTGGATTAGCATTATTAAGGTATTACTTAAAATTAAAAAATTGTTATTATTAAATGTAATAATATAATAAATATTATAATTGATATTAAAATATGATTACATTAAGATAATATTTAATATTAAGAAAAATCGTTATGATAAGAAATAGTTTATACTGTCAGCACTCGTGCGCTTTGCTGCACATGCCAACCAACTAAATTTCTTACAAAACCGCCAATATCTCGAAAACGAAAGGGAGGATTTTATTGAAAACCAAAACCAAAATAAAATTTGGAATTTTCTCTAAATTTCACTCGCTGACACCATATAGCTATCTCTCACAAAACGAAAGTTTGTCGAACGCCGAAAATTTCACTACACGCAAATTAAAAAAGAAACTTCATGACGTGGAACCGTCTGAAGGCTGTTTTTGAAAATTGTTAAAATTATCGGTTAAAATTTATATCTAAAACCATCCTCAAACTTCAAGGAACACAGTGGTGTAAGAATGTTTAATATCGGATCATGGGATATTAATCTAATTTATTATCTCATCTCTTGTCTACTGCAAAGGGCAGAAAATTAATCATTCTTAAAACGCGAAGATGGTGTTTTCAAAATATTGATTAGCAAACATTTACACGACAAAGAAGAGAGATTCAAAAAATCTTTTTGATTCATCCGTGAGTTTGGTTCGATTTTACAGTGCATTGAAGACGACCTGAGAGTTCCCAGTTACAATCGTCTGAAGTCACCTATAAAACTGGCTGTCACTCTGAGGTAAATTGATTTAAAAAAACCACGTAAAATCAAACAATTTTATTTATTTAATTTTTAAAACATTCAATTAAAATTACACAAAATCAAAGTTAGCACATAATTAAAATCAAAATTAGCATATAATAAAATATTATGAAAAGTATTTCAAGTAACTTATATATATAAAAACAAAGGTAAGCTACAAACAATCCCATTTTCTTTTTTCTTCATTAGAACGCTCATTGAGAGCGTAATTAAAAACTAACGATGTCAACTTGGGAAAGTTCAGAGTGATGGGCAGATGTTTGAGGGGTGGATCAAGGAGTCGACCCTGAACATTGTTGAGAGGACGGAAGGAAATGTGGAACCAGAATGGGATTGTAGTTGTTGATTTAGTATTTACATTTCTGAGACGGCTTGGAATACTTTAATTTTGGTCTCGGTCACGAGATGCGGTTGGAATTTTTTCACAGTTGTCGCCATGGTTTTAAAAAACATGTCGATGTCATCTTGTGGCTCTGCTGGTTTCAAAAGCGCCTCAAGACAGCTTTTAAAATCGAGTCTATCTTATTTTTTCTCCATTAAATACCTTGTAAGTGCTGAGTTTTCTTTTCTTTTCTTGGACGGTGGAGGTTGGAATTCACCAGGGCGAGATTGTTGAGGCAAGGGTGAGGAGGATGTTTCACTCTCGTCTGTTGCTTGACAGATATCTCCATGGGCGGGATCTCATCTACGGGATTGGAGGGGTAATATCTTTTTTTTTTAGCAAAGCGAGGTGAAGGCTTCCCCGTAGTTTTTTCTTTAACAAACTAGAAAGACAGGAATTGCTAACCTGTAACGGGCAGTAAGGTAGGCTAGCGACAATTCTAACCTCCGAACGGGCGGAAAGGGGGTTAACGAAAATTCAAACCTAAGAACAGGCGGGAAAGAGGGTTAGCGAAAATTATAACCTCGAACAGAGAGAAAGGTGGGCTAGCGTGAATTCTAACCTCCGAACGGGGTGGAAAAGTGGGTTAGCGAGAATGCTAACCTCCGAACGGAGCGGAAAGGCGGGTCACCGAGAATGCTAAACCTCCGAACGGAGCGGAAAAGCGGGTTAACGAGAATGCTAACCTCCGAACGGAACGGAGAGGCGGGTTAGCGAGAATGCTAACTTCCGAACGGAGCGGAAAGGCGGGTCAGCGAGAATGCTAACCTCCGAACGGGGCGTAGAGGCGGATTAGCGAGAATGCTAACCACCAAACGGGGCGGAGAGGCGGGTTAGCGAGAATGCTAACTTCCGAACGGAGCGGAAAGGCGGGTCAGCGAGAATGCTAACCTCCGAACGGAGCGGAAATGCGGGTTAGCGAGAATGCTAACCTCCGAACGGAGGGGAGAGGCGGGTCAGCGAGAATGTTAACCTCCGAACGGGGCGTAGAGGCGGGTTAGCGAGAATGCTAACCACCAAACGGGGCGGAGAAGCGGGTTAGCGAGAATGCTAACTTCCGAACGGAGCGGAAAGGCGGGTCAGCGAGAATGCTAAAATCCGAACGGAGCGAAAAGGCGGGTCAGCGAGAATGCTAACCTCCGAACGGGGCGGAGAGGCGGGTCAGCGAGAATGCTAACCTCCGAACGGAGCGGAAAGGTGGGTGAGCGAGAATGCTAAGCTCCGAACGGAGCGGAAATGTGGGTTAGCGAGAATGCTAACCTCCAAACGGGGCGGAGAGGCGGTTTAGCGAGAATGCTAACCTCCGAACGGAGCGGAAAGGCGGGTCAGCGAGAATGCTATCCTCCGAACGGGGCGGAGAGGCGGGTTAGCGAGAATGCTAACCTCCGAACGGAGCGGAGAGGCGGGTCAGCGAGAATGCTAACCTCCGAACGGGGCGAAGAGGCGGGTTAGCGAGAACGCTAACCTCCGAACGGAGGGGAAAGGCGGGTCAGCGAGAATGCTATCCTCCGAACCGAGCGGAAAGGCCGGTCAGCGAGAATGCTGACCTCCAAACGGGGCCGAGAGGCGGGTTAGCGAGAATGCTAACCTCCTAACGGAGCGGAAAGGCGGGTCAGCGAGAATGCTATCCTCCGAACGGGGCGGAGAGGCGGGTTAGCGAGAATGCTAACCTCCGAACGGGGCGAAGAGGCGGGTTAGCGAGAACGCTAACCTCCGAACGGAGGGGAAAGGCGGGTCAGCGAGAATGCTAACCTCCGAACCGAGCGGAAAGGCCGGTCAGCGAGAATGCTGACCTCCAAACGGGGCCGAGAGGCGGGTTAGCGAGAATGCTAACCTCCTAACGGAGCGGAAAGGCGGGTCAGCGAGAATGCTAACCTCCGAACGGAGCAGAAAGGCGGGTCAGCGAGAATGGTAAACTCCGAACGGAGCGGAAAGGCGGGTCAGCGAGAATGCTAACCTCCGAACGGGACGGATAGGCGGGTTAGCGAGAATGCTAACCTCCTAACGGAGCGGAAAGGCGGGTCAGCGAGAATGCTAACCTCCGAACGGAGCAGAAAGGCGGGTCAGCGAGAATGGTAAACTCCGAACGGAGCGGAAAGGCGGGTCAGCGAGAATGCTAACCTCCGAACGGGACGGATAGGCGGGTTAGCGAGAATGCTAACCTCCGAACCGAGGGGAAAGGCGGGTCAGCGAGAATGCTAACTTCCGAAAGGAGCGGAAAGGCGGGTCAGCGAGAATGCTAACCTCAAAACGGAGCGGAAAGGCGGGTCAGCGAGAATGCTAACCACCGAACGGAGCGGAAAGGCGGGTCAGCGAGAATGCTAACCTCCGAAAGGGCGGAAAGGGGGTGAACGAAAATTCAAACCTAAGAACAGGCGGGAAAGAGGGTTAATGAAAATTATAACCTCGAACAGACAGAAAGGTGGGCTAGCGAGGATTCTAACCTCCGAACGGGGCGGAAAAGTGGGTTAGCGAGAATACTAACCTCCGAACGGAGCGGAAAGGCGGGTTAGCCAGAATGCTAACTCCGAACGGAGCGGAAAGGTGGGCTAGCGAAAATTCTAACCTCCGAACGGGGCGAAAAAGTGGGTTAACGAGAAAGCTAACCTCCAAACGGGGCGGAGAGGCGGGTCAGCGAGAATGCTAACCTCCGAACGGAGCGGAAAGGCGGGTCAGCGAGAATGCTAACCTCCGAAAGGGCGGAAAGGGGGTGAACGAAAATTCAAACCTAAGAACAGGCGGGAAAGAGGGTTAATGAAAATTATAACCTCGAACAGACAGAAAGGTGGGCTAGCGAGGATTCTAACCTCCGAACGGGGCGGAAAAGTGGGTTAGCGAGAATACTAACCTCCGAACGGAGCGGAAAGGCGGGTTAGCCAGAATGCTAACTCCGAACGGAGCGGAAAGGTGGGCTAGCGAAAATTCTAACCTCCGAACGGGGCGAAAAAGTGGGTTAACGAGAAAGCTAACCTCCAAACGGGGCGGAGAGGCGGGTCAGCGAGAATGCTAACCTCCGAACGGAGCGAAAAGGCGGGTCAGCGAGAATGCTAACCTCCGAACGGGGCGGAGAGGCGGGTTAGCGAGAATGCTAACCTCCGAACGGAGCGGAGAGGCGGGTCAGCGAGAATGCTAACCTCCGAACGGGGCTGAGAGGCGGGTTAGAGAGAACGCTAACCTCTGAACGGGGCAGAGAGGCGGGTTAGCGAGAATGCTAACCTCCGAAAGGGCGGAAAGGGGGTGAACGAAAATTCAAACCTAAGAACAGGCGGGAAAGAGGGTTAGCGAAAATTATAACCTCGAACAGACAGAAAGGTGGGCTACCGAGAATCCTAACCTCCGAACGGGGCGGAAAAGTGGGTTAGCGAGAATGCTAACCTCCGAACGGGGAGAAGAGGCGGGTCAGCGAGAATGCTAAACTCCGAACGGAGCGGAGAGGCGGGTTAGCGAGAATGCTAACCTCCGAACGGGGCAGAGAGGCGGGTTAGCGAGAATGCTAACTTCCGAATGGAGCGGAAAGGCGGGTCAGCGAGAATGCTAACCTCAAAACGGAGCGGAAAGGCGGATCAGCGAGAATACTAACATCCGAACGGAGTGGAAAGGCGGGTCAGCGAGAATGCTAACCTCCGAAAGGGCGGAAAGTGGGTGAACGAAAATTCAAACCTAAGAACAGGCGGGAAAGAGGGTTAGCGACAATTATAACCTCGAACAGACAGAAAGGTGGGCTAGCGAGAATTCTAACCTCCGAACGGGGCGGAAAAGTGGGTTAGCGAGAATGCTAACCTTCGAACGGAGCGGAAAGGCGGGTTAGCGAGAATGGTAACCTCCAAACAGGGCGGAGAGGCGGGTCAGCAAGAATGCTAACCTCCGAACGGAGCGGAAAGGCGGGTCAGCGAGAATGCTAACCTCCGAACGGGGCGTAGAGGCGGGTTAGCGAGAATGCTAACCTCCGAACGGAACGGAGAGGCGGGTCAGCGAGAATGCTAACCTCCGAACGGGGAGGAGAGGCGGGTTAGCGAGAATGCTAACCTCCGAACGGAGGGGAAAGGCGGGTCAGTGAGAATGCTAAACCTCCGAACGGGGCGGAGAGGCGGGTCAGCGAGAATGCTAACCTCCGAACGGGGCGGAGAGGCGGGTTAGCGAGAATGCTGACCTCCAAACGGGGCGGAGAGGCGGGTTAGCGAGAATGCTAGCCTCCTAACGTAGCGGAAAGGCGGGTCAGAGAGAATGCTAACCTCCGAACGGAGCGGAAAGGCTGGTCAGCGAGAATGCTAACCTCCGAACGGAGCGGAAAGGCGGGTCAGCGAGAATGGTAAACTCCGAACGGGGCGGAGAGGCGGGTTAGCGAGAATGCTAACCTCCGAACGAGGCGGGTTAGCGAGAATGCTAACCTCCGAACAGAGCGGAAAGGCGGGTCTGCGAGAATGCTGACCTCCGAACGGGGCGGAGAGGCGGGTTAGCGAGAATGCTAACCTCCGAACAGACAGAAAGATAGGCTCTCTAGCCCTGCCTTTCTGGTCGTCTATCTGCCCATTCGGAGCTTATATTTGTTGGTAGTCCTTCAAAAGACAGACATACACAAAAACACACACATCCGCAAACATATGGAAACACATGCACGCACACAAATATGAAAAGTTAAATAATCTGGAGGGGACCTCAGTTTTTCTACTGCCTAAGGGCCCCCAAGCTGGTTAGTCTGGCATTGGATGTGATAATTCCCGGGGAAGTTCTTTATTTTACCTAGTGGTTAACTTAACATTACTGGCCGGATGATAAGAATTCTGATTTTCCCACAAATGTGTATATAATGCTAAATTCTATTCTACGTGCGTAGCCCTGTATTATCAATTTAAATTACAATAGTTTAAATTTTATTACGGCTAATGCTATAAGAATAAATAGTGGAGAAAGATATGTGCTAGATTTTAATTTTAATCATTTATTATACTTTTTAAAGGAGACATCTAGCTACAGTGTATCGTTTCTAGAGAACACCATGGAAAGGTAGTCTTTTATAGATCCCGGAAACCTTTTTTCCGTTTTTATTTAATTCTTTTTATAGCTTGATACACAATGCAAAGAGCCTTTTATACAATAATTAGAATTTGTTTTCTTTATAAAATTTACAACTCATATGAATTTTCCAGAGATGATTTTTTTAACTGCAATTTTTGACTGAAAGCTAAGTTTGGAAGATTACCCAAACCTTCAAATTTTCCCTTTACACGTTTATATGTAAGATTTTTCATATTGGGAGAAAATTTACTTACTATCAATAAGACATATGTCTTGGGTTGGCATAAAAAAATATAACAAAGTCGTATAAAGTTAATGGATATTTAAATAACACTGCGTAAATAGTCACTGGTATTATCAAATAAAGGGAGTGTGTGTGCGTGCGCGTACATGTACGACACTGATGGGCGAAGGCATTGCACAGTCTGCAGGTCTTTACACATAATCCAAGAATTTAGTTCATCTTTCATTAAACTGTCTATATTACTACAAATACACAGTTCATTATTTTCAAGTACCTCTTAAGTAAACACCCTGTGTTTTGACTACTATAGCTTTAACGTTTACATTTAAAATTTTTCTCTCACTCTCACGGCATCGCAAAAGCACTCGCACATTCCTAAGGGCGCGACATGTGACTTTTCTATTCATAACTCATTGGCTTTGGAAAGACGACTCAATTCAAGCACCCACTGCTTCTCATGTAGTGTAAGTAACAACTTTGCGGAAACTTTATTCGGCGTAGAAATCGATCCAGTAACATTAAATCGATGTTTATTATACTGTTTTCCGTACGCAATTACAGCGCAAGCCTTCTAAGTGTTTCAACTTTCTGGGGAACCTCACGCTTGATTTGAGTCTCGTTGATGGGTCTGGGCTTGTGGCGGTCTAGGAAATCGAGGAGTTCCTCGAGACAAGGCACAAGACCATTGGAATTCCATGCCACGCATCAGGGATTTGAGGGGTCTTATTCTGTTTCTTCGGGACAGGATACAATTTGTTTAGCTTCTTCTTCTTTCGGGTCAGGTTGTAGTGAACAGGGGCAAAGAGGGGGGGGGTAGCCGGCCTCTTAGGCTCAGGCTCCACTATATAAGTGGTTCTTCACGCATGGGAACGGCCGGAGTCATAACGTGCTCTTTCCTGCTCGATTGCAGGGGAAGACGACTGGGCGCAGGTTGGCGGGAGGGCGCTCGGTCACAGCCTGGCTACGCTTGTTGCAGACAGAGGGATTAATTATGTCCGCGGCTTACTTCAGGTGAAGTTTGTAAACTGGTCGAGTGAGTAGGGACTCACCGTTTTGTGGAACTTCCCAGCTTCGCGGATGTTTTCTAGTTTTACTTTCAGACTGCACAGACTGGCCCGCGTGTTCCCTTTGAATAATTACCCTTAAAAAGAGCAGGGGCGCCTGAACATAATAGAGTCAGATACATTATTTGGTGGAGCTCGTTAACCACATTGTCGACATCTGAAGCCACGGATGACGTGAGTGGACTTCACGTTTGTAAAGGTGTAAAAGTGAAGTCCGTTTGCTTACGGGTCGGCACTCTTCATCTGTACCGCAAACGGCCCGTGTTATATATATTATACATATTATATAACAAAAAAGTATGAAGTATGACTATATTCAGTTTCATCCACTGAAACTGAAGATGGCAGCCAGTTGTGTTGCTGAAACGTCTGGTTTAATTGTAAACCTTGGACCATGGCCAAACAGCATGGCAGTTAGTTTAAATTCAAACTTCAAGAATCTGTTTCTGCAGATTAATTTTTTGAAATTTTAATGGAGGAGGGCCCTAAGTCTGTACGTTCCGGGGGAGCAAAACTGCTCCAGGGCATTCAGAAACAACACCGCCCACCAATGGGTATAATAATGGCAAGAACTGTGTAACAGAGGTGAAGGATTGTAATATAAACGTCAGTCGAACTTCAACTACGATAAACTAAAACTTACATAGTTCTAATATAGTCCCACCAAGACTTTATTCGGGGGGGGGGGGGAAATATTATACATATTATATAACAAAAAAGTATGACTATATTCAGAGGGATAATTAGCAGCGGTTTCTGGGGGGGGGGGGATTAGGCTTCTGGAGAGACAAGACTAGCTTGAAGATTGCATTCCGCATTTTCCTCAGGAGAGATGAGAACTTCAGGATTCTTCCCATTTAATTTCATACATTCCTTGCGTCTCAAAATGTTTTAGTAAACCAATGTTAAGCAGTGGCATATCTAGAATTTGGCCTTGGGGAGAGTCCAGTCCGGAGTCGGGTCAGCTTTATTCAAAAGAAAAAACAAGTTAAGACTAATCAACATTACTGTCTTTAAAGTGGCTAAAATCAGTCTCATTAAAGTAAACAGCAATAACACAATAAAAATACGTATTATTGAAGCACTGTTTAGACAATACTTATTAACTCAAGTGATTTTCCTATATTTCATATTTCAAATGTATACACTAATCCTGTGTAATAAACTTGTTTGTATATTTAAAAAAGAGTTTCTACTGTATCAACTAAAAAAATAATAAAACAGGCTAAAAATGAAGAGATTAACAAAATGTGTAAACTTTGTTGACCCTATGGGGGGGGTCTGGTTCTGTTCGCCCTCCCCATAAATACGCCCCTGAGGCGTACAAGGTTCGAAAAAATAAGGAATAAGGAAATATAACTGATTCCAAAATATTCTATCTAGATTAACTGTTACAAGGTAATAAATTTCATGTCATTAGGAGTCTTCTTCTTCTTATTATTATTATTATTATTATTACGTGTTTCCAGATTGTTCTCCCATGACATGATGTCTCCTGTAGATGTTCTCTGCCACTGTCCAATATGAGCTGTCGTTCGATATTGCATCCATATTTCTTTTCAGTCTTGGCACTCCTGGGATGTCTGTCTGGCAATCCACTAATATGTGCTGTAAGGTCTTCTCATGCTGATGACACAGTAGACACGTAGCAGTTTTTGGGTCAAGTTGAATTTGTACAATTATGACTGGGTTATGATATGGCCAAGTCTTCCTCTGGAGCCGAACGTTTGAACACTTCCAGGGATGTTTCTATATATGGATATATTTTGTGTACTGATGTGCTGTTTGCATGTTGAACCTTTGTTGGATTTCAAAAATGCATCCTTCCATGTCTTTGTGAGTCTTCTGTTGAAATCCGTAAGTGGCAGCCAGTAGTGACGTTACATTTTCCTCTATTGGGGACAGCATAGTTGTGTTCTTAGCTATCTCATCTCCTTTTTCGTTACCAGTAATATTTACGTAGCTGGGAATCGATTGTAAAGTTAACTCAATTTTCTTTCTTTCCAGTTTTTTGATTATGTGAACTGTTCTAAAGTAGTATGCTGATGGTTTGTATTGGTATGCTCATTTGGAGTCACTTTACTTCTAAATTTGTTTTCTTGACAGAAATTTTGAAAATGAATCTTTATGAAGATATGTTGAAAAACACAGTTTTTTACCCCTTTTGCACTTTAAGATTGTCCCAAAAATGTTTTGAGCAAATTATAGTTCATGTTAAAGTACGCTATTTTATTTTATATAAAACCTGAAAATAAAATCTGGCAATACAGTTTTGTTAATTAAAGTCAGGAAACTGCTAGTTTACCTGTGCAATAAACCGACACTTCAAACCACAGAGATATTCAACTAGAGGACTCACAACTCTGTAAGGGGGAATGTGTCTGGGTAGATCAATAGGCTCTGCCTTTGTTTTCTCGAAAGTGTGTTATTTTGTATTTTGATATGCTCAATTATTTTTGTATACTCATATACACATAGTCATGGGCGGTGTTCAGGGATGGCAAGGGGCACTTTCCCCCCCTCAACATCTATCAAAGAAATTACAAATCAGTGAGCCGTAGCTTCGTGCAGTATTTGACAAGGCATTGGAAGGCTTTTCAAATCTAGTTTTCTTGCGTAGTTTAACTTATTCAAGCTATGCTACATATAATTTAAACTTAACCACTTAGTAAAATAAAGAACTTCCCCGGGAATTAACACATCCAATGCCGGATTATCCGTCTTGGGGTCCTTAGGCAGTAGAAAAACCGAGGCCCCCTCCAGATTATTCAAATTTTTCATATTTGTGTACGTGCATGAGTTAACACAGGTTTGTGCATGTGCATGTGTGTGTGTGTCTATTGAAGAGCTAGCAAAAAATATAACCTCCAAATGGGCAGATAGACGAGCAGAAAGGCAGGCTAGAGAGCCCATCTTTCTGTCCGTTCAGAGGTTAGCGTTTTTGCTCACCCCCCTTCCCACAGTTTGGAGGTTAAAATTCTCACTAGCCCGCCTTTCCGCCCATTTGGAGGTTAGAATTCGCTAGCCTATCTTTCTACCCGTTACAGGTTAGAATTGTCTCCAGCATGTCTTTCTGGAGTAATGCCAACGCCTCCACCCGAACATACACCGACATCAATAATTCCTTCCTTTCTAGTGCATTCCTTAATGAAGGAGAACACTTTTTACAGCATTATATTTATTCATTACTGTAATTACCAGGGCCTGACTTAAAGGTTTTATTGCCCTAGGCTGATGATCTTTCTACCTTTCTACACTACAATTTGTGATTGCCATGCTAAAAAAAAAAAAAAAAAAATCCGAAAAATCCGTATGGAGAACGATACATGATCTTCCATGTTCTAAGGTTTATATTCAAAATCATTTTCGAAATGAAATATTTCTATAGAAACTACTTCTTTCTTCAGCCTTACCACAGTACTGTGGTCACTAGTGTATACCACCTCACGTTAGCACATGATTTTCACTGATGATGGCAGTCAATGGCACTGCAGAAACGTCTGGCTTTGCAGAAAACATTGGACCACACCCAAACACCCCGGGAAGGAATTTTAACAACAAACTACTTCTTTGTTACCGATAATGTAGCACACATATAAAAAAATTATCCCCTCCCCCTTCAACTATCATTTTCATTTATAGAAAATTACCCCCCCCCCCCCTTCAACTACCCTTTTTATTTATAGATATTTTATCTACCTTTCTACAGTGGATTATTATGACCTTCTTTTCATGATACTTTACTTATCAAATTTAAGTACTTTACTCCTGTTAAAACATACAATGTTGCAGGTAAACTACCCCTTCTCCATAACCCATCTTTACCAAAATCAATAGGTAACCAATACGTTAAAACTTACCAACGTTAAGTTGAAACCACAATACAAGATAGCCTCCTTTGATATAGTAAGTCTGTATACAAATGTACCTGTTAATGAGACTGTTGAAATATTAAAAACAAACTTAATGGCCAATGCCACATTAAGCCCACAGGCTGTAAATGAGCTAATTATGTTGCTTAAAGAAATATTGCGCCAAAATTATTTACTTTCAACGATATATACTACAACCAAAAGGAAGGCCTGAGCATGGGATCTCCTCTAAGTGGGATACTTTCTGACCTTTATCTTCATTTTTCGAAAGTGAATATTTATTTTCTAGTAATAATAAATACCGTAAAAACATCGTGTCCTATTACAGGTATGTCGATGACACATTTATCGTCTTTGATGGCACATTAAGACAAATTGAGCTTCTGAAAAACTACTTGAACAGTGTTAACAAACACATACACTTTACACTTGAAACAGAGGAGAATAACCAACTGAACTTTCTTGACCTGACCATAATTAAATCTCAGGACGCTTTAAAATTTTAAATTTACAGAAAGCCCACTACCATTGACACCACAATACACGCTCATTCGTATCACCCATGGACCCAGAAAATGGCGGCATACAATGCATTTATCCATAGACTTCTTACTGTACCCTTAGAGCAAGATTGCTTCATTGACGAAATAAACACTTTAAAACACATCGCCATATCCAATGGTTATAACGCTATTATAATAGATAAACTTATCTCCAGGCACAAAAACAAAACTCAAATTCCGAACAGCGTGGTGCATAATACTGACAGATATATATGGGTAGAGTACACATTTGTTGCCTAACATTATAAAAAACCAATTTAAGAAATACAATATCACAGTTATCTTTAGGACAAAAAATAACACTGAAAATGCACTGCGCCCCAAGATACACAGAAGCGTAGAGACACGCTCTGGCGTTTACAAAATTGTGTGTGATAATTGCGACACGTTTTACATCGGCCAGACTGGGAGACGTTTTGAAGAGAGGTTCAAGGAACACCTGCCCATGAAGAATGTGATAAACAGTAAATCGAATTACGCGCAACACCTGATTGATTGTGGTCACAGTTACACTAACTGCTCTGTTAATCTTAAACCCATACACTTTTGTAAGAAGGGCCAATATATGAATGCATTAGAAGAGTATGAGATATATAAAGCGGCCAAGTCACAGAAAGAGTGCCTGTTGAACGATATGGTGTCATTCAAATCCAACGCGCTCTTCGATACTGTGATACAAAAACTGGCACAGACATGAAGAGTATGACCAACTTATCTCTGCATTGGACTTTATACGGCCAGTGCATGTTTACTTTCTCGACGATGTGCATTGTCCCCTCTCGCGCAGTATGAGTGTTTTTTATGTTTTATGTGTGTGTTTTTATGAACTGACGAGCTCGACCCAAGTGAGCACCTGAAGATGGGACCTTGATCCTGAAACACGTTGTGCATAGCGACCAAAGTAAGT
Source organism: Magicicada septendecula (assembly GCA_034769895.1). Lineage (NCBI taxonomy): Eukaryota > Metazoa > Arthropoda > Insecta > Hemiptera > Cicadidae > Magicicada > Magicicada septendecula. The sequence goes on along the minus strand of CM068376.1, from coordinate 29,666,063 downwards.
TGCATGAAGGAATATCAGGTATCTAACCTATTTTAAAATTAAAAATCAATAGGCCTTGAGTCGTCTACAACTCAGGCACACATGTAAAAAATTATTTGATTCTGTTTGAATTTGCGGCAGTTATTGTTCGCCATAGAAAAAATTCTACACACAGACACTTTTCAGAAAATGACTTTCCTTCATGTTTTGAGGGTAGTACAATCAAAATTAGTCATTATCTCGAACACGATTTTTTCACCGTCGCCATACTTCCATTTCCTTATGGAACATGGAAGTAAAAATTTGAAAGGCTATTTCAACATATAGGAATATTGATTCCACACTACATGATTGTAAGAACTTCTAAGAGTTCTTAGTCTTCAATCAGACTGCTTCTTTTCTTTTGCTTTGGTTTCTTGGTTGAAGTTTTTTCCATTTCATAAAATTTTAAATGAACACACTCTGCAGGAAATTACTGATCCAAGTCTGAATTTTTCAAGTTGCTAGCTGTTTCTTCTACATTGGGATTTTCCTTTTTTTTCATTGGCAACATGACTTTTTTATTTTTAACTAAGTTAATACTTGTTTTACTGATGCCTAGGATGATTACTAACAAAGTTGCACATGTAAACAACACGGAGAATAATGGTTTGTGCTTCACACGGCTTATATACTATTCAATAAATTTGGAGTTTAATACCAACCACCATTTCTCATTGTGTGTAGATTTGCTATGTCAAAATTTAGTTCCTGGATAGTTAATGTATTTTATTTTCACCGTGTTTGCTAAATTGGATTTGTAGCTACATTTTTTTTTTACTCATGATTACAGGTGACTTTTGTGCTACTGGTTTAAAAAAAAGGCCATTGGTTTAATAAAAAAAAAAATAGAGAGGGCCATTCACAAGTATCAAGCAAGTAAGAAATGTAATTTCTCAGATTCACATGTGTATCTTTTATTCTGTTATTATTATTATTATTATACAGAATCTGTTATGATTATTTATAACCTACTTAATTATATGGTGCAGTATGGAAGCCCAGCAAGTATGGTGATTGGCATAAGGCCCATAAAACCAACGTGTTAATTTTTGTGAAAATTACTACTTCGAATAATGTTCTCAGAGTAGAAAAAGGTTGCTGAACACAGCACTGAGGTCTGTCAACCCTAAACTACTCTGTCATACAAACAGAAGCCACTATCATTACTTAATTTGTCTCATTTATTACAGCTAAATTGTTTCAACTGACAGTGCCAGCATCTAATAAATTAACAAGTTTATGAAAATTGTGTGTCACTGACAAAATAGATAGTGTTCAGCATAAAAAATAGTTGAATGGTGAATGTATCCAGCAGGTTTGTTAGTTGCATTAATCTCCACTTGAAAATTACAGTGGCCTGAAATCTGCATTCTGAAATCAAAATTTGCATTAGTTCATCTGACAGATTGAGGAGAATTGAACTTCACTAAATTATTTGCATGCCCTTTTTGCACTTCTTTTGTAGACCACTTCTTTTGTATAATTATGAGGTCACAGAAAGCCATAGTTGTCATGTCAAAGTATGGCAGCCATCACAATAGAGGAACCATTTATTATACATTAACACTGAGACTGGTGAGCTGACGAAAGGAAGAGGTCTTGCTATTCAACAGGAGGAAGTATGGTAGTGGAAGAGCCTAGCAGTTTAGGTCAGTGGTAGTGTACGTATAAAGTGGTAAGCGCTACCTCTACAGCCATGGAAAATGCAGGTCTCTAGGGTTCTGTTATGGGTTCATATTTCGTTTGCATAATAAACTAACTATATTAGCCTGCATGGAATAGTACCGTCAAGGTCACACTGCTTACTTACAGCACTGCCACTCAGCAACAGTTTCACTTTCTTCCGAAAAATGCTACACAGTAGTAAGTACGCCTACTTAATGTAAAGAATATAATGTGGTTTTTAAATTTAATATTTACTTTTTGTTGTCAATGAGGCTTCCATTTAAATCAGAATTAAAATTATTTTTTGTACTTTAAATTGTTGAAAATTCTAAAGTCAGTGACAACTGAAGACTAAAAAAACAATGACACATTTTGAAGGTTCATAGATGCCTACAGCAAACATTTTATAGATAAAATTTAATGTTATTTAAATTAAAAAAAAAAAAACATGTTAAAACCTTACAAGGATCGCACAGTTGTTCTGATTTTGTAAGACAGGGTAATTTAAGATATTCTCACTGCTTAACTTTTGTTTTACTGTATTTTTTTATTTAAAATTATACAGTGAGAAAGTTTCTAATACATTAATAACAATTAATTTACATAAGTTACACATAAAATACGATGCGACGCGCAGCTATAGTTTGTTTAAATAAATTTTCGTGCGTACTGTTTCTTACGCTCGCCCCCTTTAATTACTGAGGAAACACCGCACTACTCATGACTCTGCAAACTTTTATTTTTATTTTCTCCCCTACCATCATTAATAATTAAGTAAAAAATCAGCACTACAGTATAAGACACTACATGCACAAGCAGCATAAAAATAATAGTATTCATAAATCCGAAAATGAATTGAATTTCTTAAGAAAATATGGATAATTTTATAAGAAACAATACGAATTCCTTATGAAATAAATTATAAATTCCTTAGTTGTATATTAACACATAATATAATAATATTTAAATTTAATAAACTTTAAATTATGTTTAAATTTATAATTCTATATTTTATAAATTTTATAATTAAAATTGTCCTTATGTTATAAATTATATAATTCCTTATGTCTATTATAAACAAGCAGTATGTTGAAAAACTCTGGGGTTAGTAACACAATTATCACTTTGAAAAGTGGATTTGTTATAGGACGGAGCAGTCATAACACTCCTTGAGAACACACACACACACACACACACACACACACACACACACACACACACACACACGCACACGCACGCACGCACGCACGCACGCACGCACGCACGCACGCACACACACACACAGTTTTATGTTTCAATAAAAATAAAAAATACTATGCTTCACTATAGATACGTTTACCACCTATATAGACTTTTAAAGGCTCCTGTAGTAATAGTCTAAGAGCTGGCTGAGGCCTTTAAAAAAAATGATAACGTACATGAAATTTCAATAAGTGAAAGGAGGCGGTAGTTTGTGATAAAAACAAAAGCAAACACCACAAACAGCTACCTGGGGGCTTTTGGATGGGGCAGGCAGGTGAAAATGCAAATTTTTAGGCCTTGACTGAATGACAAGGTCCATGCTTGAAAATCTGTATATTTGTTGGAAATTGATTGCCAAGGCCATCGTCAAATGCATGGACAGCTAGGTGGGGGGCAAAATAGACAACGGACAGCGGTAAAGAGGGTGAAAATTTTTGGAAATGGAAAATTTAATGATAAGGTACATGTCCGTCCATTTGCATATTTGCTGCTTATGTACTAGATAAAGTGTATGCTAAAGGACGGACACGTAAGTGGGGCCGTTATTTATTTATAAGCCGATAAACTCAGCGACATGCCCTTAGGACGTCACACGCGGCTGAGCACATTTTTCCCATATTATTGCATAAAATGATTGAGTACACGTCCATGCTTTTGCATTTGTTAAAATTATATGCTAAACAAAGCTTGTGCAAGAAGACGGACACTTCGCTAGGGACAAACGATGACAAAAGCTTAATTAAGTTGCAATTTTGCTTTAACTTATTGCTAAATCAATGTAAAAGTAAGCATACGCACGAAAATAAATGCGAACAGTTTTTTAAAAGATTTTATCAATTTTATCAATATCACTACATTAGAATATGTATAAGTATTATTTCATATGCCGATACATTTGGTATTATACAAATTATTGAATATGGATAAATATTAATTATACAAAGAATAAAAAATTAAATAAATAGAGAAGAATGTACAATTTTTGTTGCGCTCATAATTATTTTTTTATTTAAATGCTCATAATAACATTATACAAGAGTAATCATTTTTTTTACATATACAAAATAATTTATAATACATAATAAGATGCTTATGAAACAATGTTTTCGGTTTTGCTATCTACATCAGAAGGCACATCCATTTCATAATCACTCGAGCTTTCATATTCACTTTCGTCATTACTGTCATTTTCATCTTGATCCAGCAAAACATCTTTGACTGTGGATGGAAATTGTTGTCCCTCAAACAATTTAAAATCATATTTTTTTTCGTTTTAAATCCATCCATAGTCTTCTGGATCAAGATCGCTACATACTTTTTTGTGGGCATTTTTCCATAAGTGCGTTATATAATAACTTCTTAGTAGGTGCTGTTTTAATTCAGAGTAACAAGGTGGCAAGCTAGAAGCGTCAAGATTTCTTAATTGTTTTTTATTATAAGGCTTGTTGACGTTTTTCATTTTATAATTTCTCATGAATAGTTCTAAACGAGCACTGTTAACTGCAGGAGCAACATCATTTCTTTTTTTTTGAATAATATTATACAAATGGCAAACAAATGTCTCTAATTTTTTGAATACAGCATCGATATTTACATAGGTTTCGCCAAGATCCGAAAATGCTTTGCGATATTCATCTGACTGTCTCAGTATTGTCAAAGGTCGTTTTTTTCCTTTTCTGTAGAAAGATGGATTATAATCACATCCAGTTATTGCATGAAATCCTGGAAGAGCATTACATAATGATTCTCCAAGAGTTTCATGTAATTTCCGAATATCGATATATTCTTTCTTTCCCACAGCACCGTATTCCATCCAAATTTTTTATTTGCTTTTCATATACCGCATATTGCCTAACATTATGATCAATATGTCCGTGTCAGAACATTTGATCAAAATGTTTTAATCAATATCAATCTGACAAATATGATAAATTATTTTTGTATCTGCTTCCTCGTGAGCGGGGCATAACAAGTTTGACTCTACAGTGCAAAGAATTTTGTCATTCTCGACTTTATACGAATAACATTTCTCAAACTTGAGTAATATTTTCTTATTCCCAATGAATGGGGCAAGTTCAGTATTACGCCAATCTTAAATAATGAAATTCACGAAAGCCTCTTTGAAATTGCTATTTCTTAACTCTTTGATGAAATCAGATGATCGTGTTTGATTTGCTCCCGATATGTGGAAGTTTTGATCATTGCTTGATCCTTTTCTCAGCGATCGCTCATAGTCCTTAATTGATGGCTGGAAATATCTATCAAAAATTATGTGAACTTCAGATCCGCTATTATTAGTAATAATTGCAATAGTTTTTTTAGAAATATTACCAAAAGTTTTTGGATAGTCTTTAATGCAGTGTAAAATGTAAAAACCATCAATAATTACTATGTCCGTTCACTGAGGAACACTACTTGTCAATTTTAAACATTTCATCAGAGCAGATTTCTCGGTTTTGCAAATAGTGCCGTCTAAGTGACAAAAAGACATAGGAACCGGTGTGATCGGGAAAGTCGGAGCTTTTTCAATGTCGACATTATTATCAGACATTGATATACCGAACATTCGCCTGAACAGATCTCTCTGTAGCCGTACTTCCTGAACTTTGTTGTTAACATTAACTTTCTTTTTTTCGTTTGAAGAAGCAAAGTTCAAAATTTTATTTTGCTTGATTGGTTCTTCAAATCGAGTATTAGACATTGAACATTCAGTAATAAATTGCTCACGCTTTACGATACCAATTTTTTTAATGTTCAAGAGGAAGTTGGCTACGGTATCTGTCATTGAATGCCCGGTACTGATACAGTAAAACCTCTCCAGTCCGACCGCGGCTCAGGCACCGACTTGTTGATGACTCACCAGCTTGTTTACATACTTGTCAGTTATTTTGCTGCCTCAGTGAGCCAGCATCTAGTGTCTAGTGAGCAGTGTTGCCAGGTCTTCTGAAATTTTGGAAGACCTTCCGATTTTTTTTAATGTTCCAGAAAATACGAAATTTGGTGTAAATCTTCCAAATTTTTCCTACTCTCGTTTCAATGCTATGTCGCATTTCTAGTTTTGTTTTTGTGTACGATATGACGTCAAATCTGGTGTTTCATTGCAACCGCAATTATAATTGCTTTCAATAAAAGTTTATAAGAGGTCCTGTCAAAAATTATAGTTCCTTTCCTCCTGTCACAAACAATAATTATGACCACCCATACACAATGATGTAATAAGCATTTTGCAATATCCAGTTATTGTACCATACTGTTATTCAAATAAGAGCGACTAATCGTTATAGTTTAGTCTCAAGCTGACAGAATCGCACTACATGACTGCACCTGAATAAACAGATACTGTAATGTCTAGTCTACACCAGGTCATAATAATGTCAAGTCGCCGTGATAAACATGAAAATAAAAGTAGGATACTACACTTGGTGGCTACACTGTGTTGGGTATGAAGAGTGTTGAGCTGTTGTTATGTCTACATCTCTGCGGTCCTGAAGTTCGAGCTCTGGCAAATCGAAAACATCGAGCCAACACTGTTCAAAACATCAAATTCGTGGAACTCCATATCTAGAATTGTGGGCACTCTCGCAATAGATAGAGCCAATTCATTTACACTTTTTTTCAGTGTAAGCACGCTTACTGGTGCGTGCTAATTACTTGTCCTGTGTGAATTGGTGTAAATAGTAATTGGTGACAGTTTTAGTGTTTACAAATATTTTTTTACACTTTTAATACTGTGTCTACATACTGTAGATATTATCATTTATTGTACATAACCAATCATATAGCCTGGTAGCCTACTGTATAAGTTTTATTTTATTTTAGACTGTATCATTTAATGAAATAATAAACATTTTGTATTCTTCTGATAATCCGACCTTTTTTGCATTCCGACCACACCCCCAGTCCCACAGGTGACGAATTAGCGAGGTTCTACTGTATTGTATAGCTGATCATCTTCCATATTTTTAAAAGGATTCATATTAGTTTTGATAACTTCTCTTAATCTTTTCAACTGAAGTGAATCTTTGTAGATTTGTTTTTTCCAAGTCAGATGTTATGTCTTGAGCCTTCTTTAGACCACTTTCATTTCAAACATGAGATATAATAGTGGATCTGAGGCTGTGGCTTCTATACCACCGTTGCCATGCAGATATCGTTTGTGAAATGTGACACGCCTGTCAATTTCCTTGCAGCATCCTCATTGATGGTCTGTTCGAGCGTTAAGTCTAATGGTATTCGTGAAAATGATTTTTTTGTTTGTTTTACTCCAAACATACCATTTTCAAATTCAGCCCATAACTTTGGATGAGTCTCTTCAACTTTGAGTAGATTGTCATGGTATTTGAGCAGCCAGCGGGAATAATTATTTTGATTAAAAACAAAAAATATGTTGCATAATTTAGGTATAATGAATCTGAACAACTTGAAATTCCCAGTGCGTATACTGCGAGAAAACACGAGGTAATAGTTCAAGAGTTCGACGTAAGTCATGTGAAATTGCGCTGTTTTTTCATGGTTTCCATTAAGGGTATCATTTTTGTACTTAAAGTATTTGTCTAAAATCATAGAAAGCTCCGTATTTTCAAAAGCATCAGCTGAAACTTTTTCTACTTGAATTTTTGCAATAAATTCTACAAAGTTATCTCCAATTTCTATATTTTCAGCTTCGCAAAATTTCTCAAAATGAAGCATCTGTATAGTCAGAGCTACCATTGTATGAAGCCGTTTGCATCTGTTGAAATGCTTGCCACTCATAAATCCATACACAGAACCACTTGCCAACAGCTAACTTTCAACCATGACATGCGTTAAGCCACATTCATCGATAAACTTACCAATGGCCTTGAAATATGCCATCATAATGTGGAAACCTCCCATATGAATAAACAAGTTATCGAACAATGGCTTTACGGTCAATTGTATTTGATACGCTACCTTAGCGATTGCAATATCGTAGGTAACTTGCATGTACGATTGTTGACATTCTCGAGCTATTTGTTGGCATTGACGTATAGTTTCATAGACAACTGCTGTATTTGTAGGTGAAATATCGATAGATGCTAGGTATAGAACTTTTTGTTGTGGGCTTGAATCAACAACAACTTTACTATTAAATCCAACCCACATAGGGGTATTTTGAATATTACAATAATGCGACAAAACCCAAACAAAGTCTAATTTTTTCAAGTGGTCGAAAATACCAACATGAAAATCACGCAAATGACTGTCTAATGGCAGTAAATAATCAAGGGCTTTCAGTTTTTTATTGTATGTGACCAATTCTGGAGCTATGGCATCAAACGTTTTTCGTTTTTTTTTAAAGGCAAGAGAGTTGAAAATTTACTGCTTGAAACATTTGCATTACCACTTGAAACATTTGGATTGCCTGATTCTGATATAAAATTCCGACCGTATCATGCAACGTATCCTTACCACTACAAGTTTCGACAAATTGATCAAAATTATCGTAAGCAACGCCCGTGCATAAATCGGGTAATAATGTGGTATCATCCGGACAAATGTTATTTTTACTACTCATAAAAAACGTTGCTTCTGTTTCAAGTTCTTCGATGGTATTATAACTGCACCAGTGACCTAATTTATTAATTAAATCTACAACTTTCCAGCTGCTAGTTATAGATTTTTAAAGTAACACCTAAAGTAATGTGTTTTGATGTTTTCATTTTACCGTTATGAACTGCGTAGGCCTATACTATGTCTTGCGAAAGTGAGTTTACTCGACGTAGACAATCAGAATTTTTTAAAGATTTGATGTACTTCCGCAGATTAATGAGTATAAAAACACTAACAGTTCGGAAGGAATTTCGCATTCACCCATAATCATGTGACTTGCTTCCAATTTCCGCGGTAAGGGATGTTTTTGAATCGATAAAACTTTTTTCATTAGGAAAAATGCCATACGTTGTACATTTTCAAGTACTTCTAGATCAGAAAACGTATTGTCTGTTATGGTAAAGCCTACTATCGGACCAACTAATTTTTTTTTGAGCATGGTGATAATTTGTATACTATTGCCGAAGTGTTTTTGCAATTTTACTAATACGTGACTCAATGAAAATACTGTATCTGATATATTTCTCTTGAGATTTTCATTATCTACAACAGCGTTATATTGTTCTGTCAGAAGTTTTAACAAGTAGCATACTTTTTTTTTCTATGATATTTTCTTGCACAAACAAAGTTTTTTGAAAGCTAAGTCATGAACATCTCACGCCTCGTGCCAATCAGACCACGTGGTTTTCTCCGGGCGGCTTTTACTTAAATAGTTGACCTTGCACGGACTATGATATAAAAATTGATGATCAGGCAATAGCGATTTCAATTTATCGCTTAAAACAATGTCATCCAAAGCATTTGCATGAGTATCAATCATTTTATGGTCGTTAGTGCCCACAAATGCAATTTTACATTATTTTTTCTTTTAACCACTTGATTACAAAAAAAGCAAACATTTTGACCAACAGTAGCCTTTACCTCATTGAGGTCAACAGTAACATTGCCGTCATCCATATGGTCATCAAGAACCGATGATTCTACAGCAGACTCGCCGGTAATACTGCAAGCTACAAGCTGCTGCGATGCTAATGCTTCTTCCTCTTCATTAGAGTTCGAAGGTTGAAGTGCAGATGATCCTGCAGCAGGCTCGTTGATACTGCACGCTGCAGGCTGCTTAGATGATACTTCTTGCTTGGCATTTGAGTTTGTTGGTTGAAGCGTAGCTATAAATTTTTTAATTTTTAGAATATTGTTTTTGTAATTTAAAAAATTAAAAATATATGAAGGATGAAAGCCTGTTTTTTTACAACAAAAATTTTAATAAGAAATGTAATTGAATTATTTTTATTGCAAGCACTCAATTGCTTAGACAAAAACATATTCTTTTAAATGAATATTTAGGTGAATAAGCAATGCAAAAAACAGTATTTACATTGCTGAAACTTTTGTAAGAAACTTGTAGCTGGACCATAATTTAGTTGGAGATACGGTTCGAGAAAGTTCTATGTATAAATTGAAATACACAATAAGCGTTTTCAAATATACTGACTGAGAGAATGAATGAGCAGTGATTCAAACAATAATCAATTTGTTTCATTATGTAAATAAAAGTTTTAGTTATTTGGTTAATTTCACGGTAAATTCAATTATAATGATATTCAAGCTTCCCTTTGCAAGCCTATATACATATATGTGTATTTTTATATATAATTATGGACAGAATCGTATTTTGTTGTAATAATAATATCGATAAGTCACAACATTTATATAATAGTAAGTACGCCTGAAGTCTTATAAAAGTAAACTTGAAAATTTTTACAATTAAATTTATTGTAAAATTAATCTCATTTGAATACATCTTATTTCTATACATTAGGCATTAAAACAAGAGACAAACTTATTTAACAGTGGCTCAATTCATGGACTTAAAATAATACTCAACCTGTTTTTCTTCAAGTAGTAAATTTTTCACAAGTTTAGAGAATTTGTTTTTTTTACACAGCATTTTATATTATTTAGCACTTTTTCATACAACTTTTGTCATATAAGGAAGATACAAATATCAATATTTTTTTATATTTCAATAAAACACATTTACTTTTTTGCACAACGCGAAACAAGTTATTAAGAATTTTTTTTTAATGTTATACATAAAGCAATATAAAAATTATCTTGTTGTTGCATCCTCTTCGTTCACTTATTAATTTAATAATATATATAATACTTTCACTTATGAACATACTATTGTCACTTCCCAAACATTTCAAGATGTTGTTTCTCTTCTTCAGTGGGTTGAGTACTAACTGTCGATTACAGAATAACCGTTACGGAATGGAGTGTGTGGTGGGGGTTGATGGTGGGAAGGGATTGGCGCTGAGATTCGAATTATGTGTGTGGATCAGTGTGTCAAATAGTGTATGTGATTTGTAATGTATCTGTTCATTTAATATGTTGTTTGGTTGTAGTGTGTGATAATCTGTATATTTCAAATTGTTCAGCTGTGTTTAGTTTTCTACTTTTTGGTAAGTAGTGTAATATTTCCATGTTGTGTTCTATGTTTGTGTAGCTGTGGTTTTCGTTATGTAAATGTGTGGCAAATGTGGAATGTATGTAGTTTGTGGTGAGGGCTTTTAAATGTTCAGAAAACCTGGAAGAAAAAGATCTTCCCGTCTGGCCGATGTAGAACTGTTGACAATCATTGCAATTTAATTTGTAAACCCCTGTTTTGCTGTATGTGTCAATGTCTTTGTTAGTATTGTTTATGTGTTTTCTAATGGTGTTGTTGGTTCTGTAAGCTACTTTATAATTTTGTTTCCTAAATGTGTTTGCAATTTTATGTGTATTGGAATTGTAGTATGTAAGTGTTATGTATTTACTGGGTTGTGTGCTGTTGGTCAGATGTGTTTTACTTTTTGTGTTGAGGATTCGTTTGTGTAGTTTATTTATTAATTCGGGGTTGTATCCGTTTTTGACTGCTATGTATTTAATTGTGTTTAATTCATCTTGGTAGTCATGTGTGTTTAGGGGTATTGACGTGAGCCTATGGAGCATGTAGTTGAAAGCTGCATGTTTGTGTTGAGTTGGGTGGTTGGATGTGTTGTGTATGACCATGTCTGATGTGGTGGGTTTTCTGTATATTTTGTATGTGTGTGTGTTGTTTGTTTTGGTGATTGTAAGGTCTAAAAAGTTTATGCTGTTGTTTAATTCTATTTCAAGTGTGAATTTTAATTTATGGTGTAAAGTGTTAATGTATTTGTGGAAATTTTCTATTTGTCTTTTGTTGCCGTTGTAAAGGAGTAAAATGTCGTCGACATACCTGTGCCAATATATTATTTTATCGGTGTATTTGTTGTTGTTCAGTATGTGTTTCTGTTCTATGGTGTGTATGAATATTTCTGCTAGTATACCTGATATAGGGGAGCCCATGGGTAGTCCATCTGTTTGTGTGTAATACATGCTATTGTGTGCGAAATAATTTTGATCTGTGATAATTTTAGTTAGATGGATGATCTCGTTTATGTGTGTTTCGGGTGTGTTATTTATTTTTAGTAATTGTTCTAATGTAATTATGGTTTCTTTTATGGGAACATTGGTGTATAGGTTTGTTATGTCGAATGAAGCAAGTGTGGAATTGTGGGGAATGTGTACATGTTGAGTTTTATTCACTAGATCTATATTATTTTTGACAGTGGTGTTGTTTGTTTACATCCACAAGTACAGAAATGTTAGATTACAGATAACGAAAACCTCCTTGAACATCGCTTACAACAAAACTTGCCGTAAACACAACATTATACCCACACATGCACAAATCACAATAAAAAATAATACATATGCAGCAACAAAAACAAAACGTAAAGCCGAAATAATACACCTAGACAATATCATCAATGATATATACCATAAAAAAGATACACTAAACAAAACGGCATATAACCTACATGTAAAACTCACACAAATATTACACTACATTGAATTCGAACACGTAGTACAACATACACGAAATATCATAGAGAAAATCCAAATAAAAATACAGGAAGTACATAACAGAAAAATCAATAACATATTAACACGCAGGAACGTAACTGTCCCGACACCGACACATAAATTTCACACATGTACTGTAAATACAACGACAACCAATTTCACTAACGCAGAAATAAACCTCTTAGATAAAGGTCTAAAACACAATTTAGGTGCCAATACAAATAATAACGGTAATAGTAAACATACACGTGACATAGTCCTAGACGCTGAAACAGCCATACAACACACACTAAACCAAGACCATGATACAATACGTTATGAAATAAAGCGTAAATTACAACACACACAACAATACGAAAATAAACAACACAATAATGAATTCCAAACACTAAAAAACATAAAACACAAATTACACGAACACAACCTAACCATACTTAAAGCAGACAAAGGTAATATAAATGTCATAATAGAAAAACAGGCTTTAAATAACAAAATTGAAACATTTTTTAAGGAAAACAACATCACTAAATTAAATAAAGACCCCACCCCTAAATATCACAAACAAATAAACAAAACCCTAAATAACACAAAACACATAGTATCACCTGACAACATCAAATATCTAAAACAAATTAAACCAAAAGCCCCTACACTAAATGCACTACCGAAATTACACAAACCCAATATTCCCATCAGACCACTTATAAACAACACACAAGCACCTGCACACAAAATAGCTAGACATTTAGATAAATTGATCAGAAATAGCATAAATTTAACAAACAACACCACTGTCAAAAATAATATAGATCTAGTGAATAAAACTCAACATGTACACATTCCCCACAATTCCACACTTGCTTCATTCGACATAACAAACCTATACACCAATGTTCCCATAAAAGAAACCATAATTACATTAGAACAATTACTAAAAATAAATAACACACCCGAAACACACATAAACGAGATCATCCATCTAACTAAAATTATCACAGATCAAAATTATTTCGCACACAATAGCATGTATTACACACAAACAGATGGACTACCCATGGGCTCCCCTATATCAGGTATACTAGCAGAAATATTCATACACACCATAGAACAGAAACACATACTGAACAACAACAAATACACCGATAAAATAATATATTGGCACAGGTATGTCGACGACATTTTACTCCTTTACAACGGCAACAAAAGACAAATAGAAAATTTCCACAAATACATTAACACTTTACACCATAAATTAAAATTCACACTTGAAATAGAATTAAACAACAGCATAAACTTTTTAGACCTTACAATCACCAAAACAAACAACACACACACATACAAAATATACAGAAAACCCACCACATCAGACATGGTCATACACAACACATCCAACCACCCAACTCAACACAAACATGCAGCTTTCAACTACATGCTCCATAGGCTCACGTCAATACCCCTAAACACACATGACTACCAAGATGAATTAAACACAATTAAATACATAGCAGTCAAAAACGGATACAACCCCGAATTAATAAATAAACTACACAAACGAATCCTCAACACAAAAAGTAAAACACATCTGACCAACAGCACACAACCCAGTAAATACATAACACTTACATACTACAATTCCAATACACATAAAATTGCAAACACATTTAGGAAACAAAATTATAAAGTAGCTTACAGAACCAACAACACCATTAGAAAACACATAAACAATACTAACAAAGACATTGACACATACAGCAAAACAGGGGTTTACAAATTAAATTGCAATGATTGTCAACAGTTCTACATCGGCCAGACGGGAAGATCTTTTTCTTCCAGGTTTTCTGAACATTTAAAAGCCCTCACCACAAACTACATACATTCCACATTTGCCACACATTTACATAACGAAAACCACAGCTACACAAACATAGAACACAACATGGAAATATTACACTACTTACCAAAAAGTAGAAAACTAAACACAGCTGAACAATTTGAAATATACAGATTATCACACACTACAACCAAACAACATATTAAATGAACAGATACATTACAAATCACATACACTATTTGACACACTGATCCACACACATAATTCGAACCTCAGCGCCAATCCCTTCCCACCATCAACCCCCACCACACACTCCATTCCGTAACGGTTATTCTGTAATCGACAGTTAGTACTCAACCCACTGAAGAAGAGAAACAACATCTTGAAACGTTTGGGAAGTGACAATAGTAAGTTCATAAGTGAAAGTATTATATATATTATTAAATAAAGCAATATATTTAACTATGAAATTAACATTAGTTATTATTTTTAAAAACAGTGCATACCTGATGTATCTGTGTGAGATGGTCCCGGTTGATCACTGTTGCCGCTTGTTATCGTTTCTGATAACATTTTCCTTTCATAGTCTTCGATAGTTTTTTTGTAAATTGATGTGAAATATTTGTAACAAGTCCAGTGATATCCATGAACATTGTCAACTTCAGTTGGAAGAATAACGTCCTTGTACTTCAAACTACAAGCAACGCGAATCTTTAATTTTTCACGGCATGTCTTCAGTGTTTTTTGATTAAATAATCTCACATCTTCATTCATATTTTCACAATAAAAAATGCAAAACGGGTCTGTTTCCATCTTGCACTTTTCACTCATGAAGTTAGTGCAGTTCCGAACTTGAAAATATATTGACGAGTACTCGTTGTCGTGCCCAAAATGGAATTGATGCTCGTTTACGGAAAAGCTGGCCCACAGACTTCTCTTTTGTTGTCTTTTCCTTACTTATTGCCCTTTCCTCTGCATTAGTCACGTGCAGAGACGACGTGAAGCATCGATGTTTTTGTTTAGACTACAGATTCATCCGGTTTGTTACCTCAACAGTCGGCCTTGTTATTGTCAACACTACAGGCTCAAGCACAAGGTTTTGTCATCGTTTGTCCCTAGCGAGGTGTACATCTTTTTGCACAAGCTTTGTTTAGCATATAATTTTAACAAATGCAAAAGCACGGACGTGTACTCGATCATTTTATTCAATAATATGGGAAAATGTGCTCAGCCGCGTGTAACGTCCCAAGGGCACGTCGCTGAGTTTATTGGCTTATAAATAAATAACGGCCCCACTTACGTGTCCGTCCTTTAGCATACACTTTATCTAGTATATAAGCAGCAAATATGCAAAAGCACGGACATGTACCTTATCATTAAATTTTCTGACAATTTTCACCCTCTTTATCGCTGTCCGTTGTCTATTTTGCCCCCACCTAGCTGTCCGTGCATTTGACGATGACCTTGCCTATCAGTTTCCAAACAAATATACAGATTTTCAAGCATGTACCTTGTCATTCAGTCAAGGCCTAAAAATTTGCATTTTCACCTGCTTGCCCCATCCAAAAGCCCCCAGGTAGCTGTCCGTGGTGTTCGCTTTTGTTTTTAGCACGAACTACCGCCTACTTTCACTTATTGAAATTCCATGTACCTTATCATTTTTTTTTAAAGGCCCCAGCTCTCAGTCTATAATTCGTCTTCGGATTCACTGGACTCGGGTTCACTGTCACTACTCACATGTACGCGTATGATGAAGGGCTCCACTGTGGTGGCTCTCATGCACTACTTTGAGTAATCGGCTTCTTGTAGAGCCTCCGCATGTCTTACAGACTTCGCCCAGTCTTCCTGAGTTATCCTGTCAAGAGCTTTGTGTGCAAGTTGTTCAATATCGCCTAACCTAAAAGTCATATTCTTCGCAACACGCTGTTTAAGTTGGGCCCATATCAACTCGATCGGATTATTCTGACAATGATATGGTGAGATGGGCACTACTGTATGTCCCATTTCATTTGCCACTTGATCCAATTCGTACATCTTCTTGGCCGTTCGGATCTCTTCTTTAGAAAAATGTTTATCACTGGTTCCAGCTGGGGAAAATGAAATTCCCTTCATACACAGCCACTCCATGTCATCCGATTTAATGCCAGTTTGAACACGGCGGCTTATCTACTTGTACAGAATGATAGCTGTAATTATCCATCAGGATGACAGAGCCTTCTTCCAAGGAGCGCAACATACCAACAAACCAGGTCTTAAATTCTTCAGCATTCATTTGTGTGTGGTAGTCAGATTCAGCTGAATGCTTACTGCCATGAAAGACAATTTTGGCACCTGCTACGCAACCTGTACTTGCGGATCCAGCATGTGCAATATCAGCCGGCCACCTCTACCAGTAGGTACTTTTGGCCCACCGTTCCCTCTGGATTCTTGCCAGATGTATTTATTCGTATGATTCTGTGATATCCAGGTTTCATCCAAATAAATTATAGGTCTGTTGTCCTCCATATGTAGTATATGCATAGTTCTCAAAAAGTTCGCTCTCAAGGCAGTAATGTCTCTGTACTCCATTAAAAAGTTTCATCCATCGTTGCACTTCTTAAACTTAAAACCAAGCACTTTCAGAAGGCTACGTTTGCTATGATGATGTAGCAGCCCACACGTACACCACCGTTGCTTGTACCTGAACTAAATGTAGGACACTGTTCCTCAATATCACTCATAATAAATACAAATGAACGAAACAAACTGATACACACTGTCTACACCAAAGACGTCAACCGATCATATGAAATGCACAAAATGTAAGTCAGCAATACTAAGGATGATAAATATGTTGGATGTTGTTTGTTGCTAATTTGTCTCTTCCTCAACTCATCCACCCAACCTACTTGGTGTGGGGTACTGTAACTGAAATGGGATTGGCTTTTGCCACAACAGCGACAATTTTGTTTACAGAAATTGTTCATTCCTATTTATCTTTGTGCAATGGAAGAAAGGTAGTAGTGCAGTCAGTAAACATACAGTTTTGAGGGGAGTGTAAAAATGACAAAGGCATTCATATAAGTGTCAGACAGCAATATTTGCCGAAAAGACAACAGGCCATACACAATTTGCATACCAAAAGTGTACCATATCCCTAACGGAACTTCCGAACCATATGGCTTAGGAACGACTGTGCAGAGAACAAAAACAGGTTCATTTATAAAAGGGAAAAGACCGTATGAAAAAATTAAGGTGAAAATAGAAGGCAAGGTCAGCATTCTCAGACAACTGTCAGTCTGTAGGATAACCGGCATGAAGAAAACAGTAAAACTTTAAATAAGTTCACCGTATGAAAAAACATAAAGTAACTGGCCTAACGATACTTTGTAAAGTTAGGGTATGTATTGCTAAAAGCTTTAGATTCTAACATAAGAAAAACCAGTGCATTATAAATCATAGTTTTAGAGAAGTGCAAATCGTAACAAAAGAAGCCAAAGAAAGAGGAGAAACGGAAAGATAGAAATTCTGTAGATATTTACATGACAACAAAAAATATGCTGCCAACTCATAGTAATTTTTTATAGTTTAAATTATTGGCCTCCAGCATTTAACTGAGTTATGTTACCCACAACTAATTATTTCTGATAAAAAAAATCATTTATGCGATACACATAAATAAATTTTAAATGAGCCATATAAACTGAATTTCTCTTCTCCCGCTGCACTCTCTCGCCTGCTGCGGCATTGCTGAGAGGCAGTCTCGCAGGACTCCTGGGGGAAGTGTAACAACCCGTTGTGGGCGTGCAAACCCTGCGTTCTCCGTGCAAGAGTTCCTCGAGCCTCCCCCAACCAATCGTTCCGCGATTCGTCCAACCACAGCCGCCATCCTCTCCCTCCGCCAAATAAAAAAAGGAGGTTCCCATCATAAATAGAAGCATCATGACCCGCTATTATGTACTACACACCAGCATCAGGCAGTCATCGGAAATCACTCCGGACGCTGCAACCACTGGGGACATGCATGAATCTGTGTCCCCTGCATCTGGCATCTGAAATCTGCTTATGTATCACTGCTAAAATGCTACGGAAAGTAGTAGCCGGCAACAATGCAGGGCGAGGGGCATCGAGGAGACAGGGAGAAGCAGTGAAAGTGAGTTACCTTGATGGGATTACTTCCATGCAGGCTACTATAGTAAGCTGCTTGAACTGTACAACTTGCTCAGACTTTTACAAAATGTTGACTTCCATTTTTGGCTCGACGTGCCCTTAAAGATAAATATTTTCAATGCCACACTACATTTAGATTTGAATTAACATCGTTTCCTTTCTTCTGATGTTCGGCATGAAGTTTTACAATCTTTTCAAAATTTTTATATATTTTTTGCGTCCTAAAATATTTAAATTTTCAAACCTACACCCTACAGCTCTGTATATTCAGACTGTGGTTAATTTTTTTTTAAATTTGTCATCCCACTTGAATTTTTGAGATGTCTTTCAAAACTGGACGGTATGTGTGATTAAAACACTGTTTAATTGGATACCTCATGTGGGTATGCTGCAATTTTTCAAAATTTTGACCACTCACATTTTTGCCCCCCCCCCCCACCCTGTCACAAAATTTTTGGAGGGAATGATTCTCAAAAGTATAGAGTTGTGTAAGTTATATGTATGGATACACATGGAAAGTTTTATAAAAATCAGTTGATGCGTTCAAAAGTTATCACAAGACTTATCCCAAAATACAGATGGACAAATGCCAATGGTCGAGTTAAAATAGGGTTACCACACGTTCTCTTTTTCCCGGGCACGTCCTCTCTTTTAGTGTTAAAAACCTGTCCGGGAGGATTTTTTAAAAAGTAGGGAAATGTCCTCTTTTTTCGTAAAACTGAAAAATGTATTTTTATTCCATTCTGGGTAACAACTCTATTACAGAACAGATATTTTCTCTGATCAGTTTACAGTGCACCAAAGAGAGAAATAGGTTAATCATAGAAAATGTTAAAGGTATAATCTGTGTACAGTACAACTTTAAAAGGGTTTCATGTGTTCAGTTCTATAATTATATTAGAAAATAAAAAGCTTTTGTTGGGAATTGGTTCATCTGATAAATACCAATGGCACCGCAAAGACACAATTGAACATTTAGACTGTGAATCCGATTCAGACTGATTAGTATTATATTATTTATTGCTATGATTCAAAAAATATTTTTCGAGTGTCAACGGTGGGTGCTGGAGAGGCGAGGACTGGAATCGGAGATTGGCCCCATGACGCCTGATAACATCATAGGCGTCATGCTCAACAGCAAAGAGAACTGGGACATGGTTGTGACCTTCGTGAGGATGGTCCTGCGGCAGAAGAAGCCTGAACTGGACCGTCTCACAGGTCGATGATATAGATAAAGCTGTAGAAGCCTAGTAGGCGCAATACGAGGTGCCACCCTGAAGCCATACGAATAGTTGTTCCAGGGGGGGTTCCCTGCCTGTAAAGTGGAGGTTTTTTTAGTGGGTGCAAGTCCCACACACCGGGAGACCACAGTCGGGTGTCTCCTGATGGTGCATAATGCATTTTTCCTCCCCCGCAAAGAAAAAAAAAAATAATTCACATTCCTATGTACGTTCCACTTCTAATTTAAGTTTTGTTTGTAAACATTTTCTTGTTATATCACAAAAATTAAATTATACATTGCATAAACTCTTGTAAAAATGCTTAACTTAATCATGAATACCTTCTTATCCACAATATATTACAACAACACAATTTAATATAATTTAAATTTGTGGAGCCCCACGATCTTGGAGCGTCATTCTTATACAACGATACATGTGTACAAATTTATATGTAATTTAATTTGTATAGCCCCAGGTTCTTTGGGAGCCATTCTATACAATAATATTTACTATAAATTCGATATACTGTAATTTATGCAGGTTGTATAATGATACCAGGTGTAACTATAATAAGAGTATTTTTATTTATCAGTATTCAAAACTCATATTTATTACTACTCAATATTATAAATATTCATAAACATCATTAATAATTGTCGGTCACGATATTGCTCATTATTAAATGTTTATATCTTATGATATGCAGCGTTACACATATTTAAAAATCTCTTATATCTAGACAGGTTAATAATCTTAATCTAAACATGTTAATAATCTTATATCTAGACATGTTAATAAATTGGTTTATTAATTAAATATAAAATTAAAATGTTTTTAGAAATAAATTTTCTTAACTCAGATCTGACCTCTACTCGCTCAGTCTATACCAATGTTTAAAATTCAATTTAAATTTATATTAATTGCTTGTAGACTGGCATTTGTTTTAATATTCAAGTTTAAATTAATCTTTTCTATAATTCAAATATCAAATCAATTTACTATTTATTTTGATAATAAACTCTACTCTCTCTACTTTAAATTCTCTTTCATTTATTAATTCTTTTTATATGCGATCGCTCATTCTTACGACTAAACATTTATCTACATTTTAAAATATTATTACTAAGTATAAATTTTTCTTTGTTTTAATTTATTGTCTTTTGATATAGTCTTTATGAGCTCTTTTTCTTTTTTAAAAATCATTTAAAATGCATTACGCATGTCACCTCGAGTTCTGATGATCTTACGACTTGTTGTCCGTGGTCCAGCGTTGTCCAGAGTTAGTTTTCCATTCCTCCTGTCCTGGTGTGGTCCTGGATACGTCTAGAGTCCAGCGTCGCTCTCCAGCAGTGTGGTCCTCATCAGAGAGTTGTTATCTGCTGCAAGGTAGATCTTAAACATCTTCTAACGTTCAGCATCCCTCGTCGCTCTGGTAGCTTTTCCGTATATACTCTTGGTAGACTTACTATTTCGGTATTTACTTTTTCTGGAATATTGTCATGAATTTAATGAACGTTATTTCTTTCATTACTGTGACTTGTAATAGAAATAAAAATAAAACTGTTTTGCCGACGGACACCATGTCCGACTGCAACTGTGTCTTGAAATGAAGAGAAGGGTTTTTGGTCGAACCCTTAATTTATACCCTCTCGAGATTCCGCGCCAGTTGGCTCCAAAATTGTCCCCTCGATACCTGCATATCGCATGACAGCCCCCACTCCCGAACCTTTTCATCTATTTGCAATTATTAGCAAATAGCAATGTTTTGCACGGAATCGAGATAGCACAAATCATAGCTAATTCGATTAAGCACTCACTATATTAATTTGAGCGTCTTAGGATAATTTGCGTATTTTTTGGCACGTTTATTTTGCACTGTCTTTGCATAGCGTGTTCTATTAACGTCATCTTTTCACTGGGGATAACTATAAATTTTACACACACTTTGGTGCCTTTGGTTTGATCATACACTAATTAGTTTTCGCACAGTGAATTAAAATAATTATTTTATTATTTACTTGGGGAAGGTTGCTGAGATTCCTGTCTTTGCATGCATCACTAACACACACAAGATACACGTGTAACACACATACAACTGAGCAGGTGTTCACTGCGTGTCGGAACAGGTTAATTTCTCCCCTAATCTAACAATGAAATATTTCTACAATCTCAGACCTGTCCATTTACCCGTAACTTATACAAATTCTACAAATTTTATACTTATTTAAATTAATGCCTAATACAGCGTATGGCTGTATTGTTGCAATATACTGCTTTTACTGTCAGATTTTTTTTGGATCTGTAAAGAAACGATCATGCTGTTAAATTTTCAGGTTGTCCTCTTTTTTTCGTAGGTCATATGGTAACCCTAGTTAAAACTGCGAACTCTCTTCACTCGTTAAAATATGGTAACTGGAGCTGAGGTTGAATAAACACAGGTGCTGAACTAAAGAATGAACAGTAATAAGAAGAAAACAACAAGGTTTTAAAATTAATAAAATACACATTTATAATAGTAATAAATTTACATTTTATTTTACATTACATCACATACAAATGTTAACAGCCAGTAAACAGTAAATGAACATTACAAATCTTCTACATATGAATATGCAGTTGTGATAAAATTGCACTTCTTAGCTTGTTAAAGTTTGAGTTCACATATTCATGCAGAGGTAGTTATAACGAAAAGAAAAAGATTCTTTTTCCGTATTAATTATTGGGGCCATGCTGCACATGGAATTTTTACCAACTATTCCTAATTTGTTAATTAAAAAAAAATAATAATTACATCATTTGACAATAATCACTGTTTACCAATTGGAAGGGAAGGGAATACACAGACAGTGTGCACGTTCATGAAAAATGTAGCAGCACAAATCCCTATGACTTAACTCTACATGGTACGCAAAACAACAACAACAACATAAACATATAGGTGAAAACAAAACTTTGCTGTAATAACTGTTTTGCATACAGACAAATTGAATACTTAAATCAAACACTGAACTACACCAGTCATTATAACAGAAAACACGAAGTTATACCAGTATATTAAACAATGTAAACTCTTTCCATTCTTAGTTCAAACCTGATGTAAACAAACCGACGTGGCAAATATGAAATGCTATTGGTCAGGGGCGTTGACACTGTTCACACAGCAATGTATTACGCACATGTGCAGAATGCGTGTATAGTCATGCGAGAGTTATCTTGCCACTTAAATCGGGGCACGTCATCTTAAGACTTTTTGCTTATCACTGTATCTGAATCGTATTGAATCAATATGGAGCCAGTTGAAATGATATGTTATCCGTCACAACACACCATTAACTACTTGATATAAAACAATTTATTGAGAAGGCAGTAAATGAAACAATGGTGGACAAGTGAAGTCACTGTATGTAGCATATAATAAAGGAAGATGATAAGCTAAGGCAACTAGTCCACATTATCGACATCTTTGTGGACAATGAATAATCGTATTAATAATAAAGCTGACTCAAGTGATGATAACAAGTTCAGACACAGACATGGAAGGCATTGAATTACTCGCTGACAGAAACAGATTATCCAGTACACTGGTAATTAACACAACTTCTATTTTCGCTTTAAATAAACTTTACTTTTTTGTTTGTTACGCTATTTAAACGGTTAATTAAAAAAAAGCTATTAACTGGTGTTATAAAATGTTTTACTGTCGGTCTGACACTGTTACACAAATTTTACTTTGGTCAGGACAAATTATTACAATTTACATGTGTTTATACAGTATCAATATTATATGTACCCTGTCTGTACTCTTTCTGTCAGATTGCCACGCCTGTTTGTTTATACCAGGACTGAACTAAGAACAGTAAGAGTATTTAACTACGCACAGTATTTCATAAAGTGAACATTTTTCCAAAATAAACAACATATTATTAACTCTGCGCTGCAAATTTCATGCTTAGAAATACTATTTTGTCTATAGTATTTTAATTTTATATGAGACTCTACAACAATAACACCAACATAAATTTAGCTCTCACAGAAAAATTATACACAAAACCTTGTATTATATATACTTTAATGAACCAAGTGGAAAAACACAACAATAACAAAAACATTTAAAAACAACTTTTCGATGTATGTAGTTTTTTGGTCTATGAAGCAACAACTGTATAATTTGTGTTTTTAATGAGAACACACCATGCACACAAAGTGGCACTTGCTGTGAAAAACGTAGCAGAACTATGAAATTACAAGAATTCTTGTACTCTATTATTTAGGGCAAGCTATTTTTGTACTCTATTCAGCTATTACAGTGCAAGTTGCACAATTCAAGATTTGTGTAATGTTCAACACAAAACTGGTCAAGACAAAATATCGGTCAACACGAAATATGACTTAGGTCCCAATTGCTGCTTATATTTTACAATTACAGTTTGTACTGTTAACACGAACGTTTTACCTACAAAATATCTGTTAACATGAAAAACTTTTGTTAAAGATGCAGGCACTGAGTGGGAATATGTGTATGTATGTGAGTTCACATGCACTCGACATATATACAGACCACCTGAAAGGCATTTCTCTCCTTACGTAAAATATTTTAGGAGTAATTAACTTGTCTTTTTTAATCTGAATGGTGTCAACAAAATGCTAAATAATATAAATATCCAAGAACGTTCACATATAAAGCTCTGGGAACTAATGAATGTACTAACTCATTGTATCACAAAATTATTCTTATGGCTGTTGAAAGAGTACATACCAGACATTGCTACGATTGTTTGTGGAAATTATAGCAATTACTTCTTAATAGTTAGTATGTTCAAACGATTGCGCGCGCGCGCGCGCACACGCACACACACACACACACACACACACACACACACACACACACACACACACACACACACACACACACACACACACACACACAGTGCCCATTTGCAATGATATCATAAACTAACCTTTACAGACAACTGTTGAACTATACAGTGGAAAATGTTCAAGACAAAATATCGGTTAACATGAAATAAGACTTAGGTCCCGATCGCTGCTTATATTTTACAATTACAGTTTGTATGGTTACCATAAAAAACTTTTTATGGGCGTGAAACCCCCACCACACACACCTACAACCTATAACCGTTACTTTGTACAGACATTCAGTATTTTAAATCCCACTGAGGAAGACAAACACCACGTCGAAATGTCTGAGAAACAAAACCAAAAAGTAAGTGTTCACAGTGAAAGTTTAATATATAAATATAATATTTTAAATAAGTGAATGAAGAGGATGTACCAACAAGATAATTTAAAAACTTTTGTTAAAAATATTTTTTTGCTGGCTCTTCAATAGCTACATAATAAATAAATCTATACATGCACGCCGAAAACAGTGAACACTTATGACTTCTTATGGGTTTTGATACTGAGCCATGTTCTGAAGCCAATTTGGAAGGTGACATGTTCGGCTACATAGATAAATTAGAACAATTTGTTAAAAACTGAGTAGTCCAGGATCGTGTGACAGAAAATAACGGACTCTTTTAAAAAGAACTGAACACTCACTATTGGAACTATAAAAGACATACTACATTAAACTACAAGAAAATCTAAACCAGAAGACTATGTGAAGATCAGCTACAGTGCATGTATACTAAATTTTAATAAAAATTAACCATATTTTCCCACAAATTAACAAGAAATTATTCAAGAAAATAAATAAAACGTTTATATGTAAGTACATTCTGAATATTCTTTACCGCTTTATTTTACTACACAATACAGTTAGTAATCTATACAGTATTTGTTCATTTATCTCATTTTGTTTCACTTTTTGTTCGTTTAACAAGAAATTCTGTTAACACAAAAAAACAGCCAGTCACCGTCATTTCGCGTTAAACATTTTCCACTGTAGTTGAAATGTATATGAAACTTGCTAGATACAGGCCTGGTTTCTGTTAGAGAGAGAGAGAGAGAGAGAGAGAGAGAGAGAGAGAGAGAGAGAGAGAGAGAGAGAGAGGGAGAGAGGGAGGGAGGGAGGGAGGGAGGGAGGGAGGGAGAGAGAGAGAGAGAGGGGAGGGAGGGGGAGGGAGGGAGGGGAGAGAGAGAGAGAGAGAGAGAGAGAGAGAGAGAGAGTTTATCTGAATGAAATATCAACAGGCCATTAACATCTAGAAGATAGCAAAATCTGTCCTCATTTCCATCAAACAATTCTAAACACGTGGTATAACTTGAGTGAAAATATAATCCATTTCATATTTGACAGACGGAAACATCTGGAATAACTCTATCTGTCTCTCTCTTCCCCCCCTCTCTCTCTGATCAAATCAATGGTACAGTAAATTAAAATGTACAAAACTGATTTAAATGTATACTAACGGCATGTGATACCCGACACCGACACCAATGAAACAAGATGTGAGCACATGTTAACACAACAGTTTTCTTTATACACATATTTCTCAAGAGTGGTGTCCACAATTAAGGGATACATACTAGACGCAGGGTGCATAGGAAACTCAATATGTCTAGCTCAGTGACTCACACCGATCAAATATGAAGTAAATAAAAGCATACGGTAATTATAGACAAGTTGGTACGTATCCGAACTTACAATTTTCAAGCAATTACAGAGTAGACACACGCTTTTCATGCAGGTGTGTGTTTGTCAGGAATTTGTTATGTAAAACACAAACACAAATTAAGTATTTATTATGAAGTTAACATTTGTTTTCCCATTTGAAAGAAAAAAGGCCATGGGCAGGTGAAACTTATGTGTGAATCCAAAACAATTTTTACCCATTGTTTAGTTATTTTATAGTTAATATAGTACATTTATACTGGAAATATATCACGATAAGTATATAGAATGAACTGTATTTGCATTAGGCACATGGTTTCAATTAATGGAAGATCAAATTAGGAAGACTGTGTATTGCTAGAAATTTATATAAAACTAAGACACAAGAAACAAACCAATAACAAACACAACTATAAAACAAAAAAGCATCATACCACCGTTTGGATGTAGTACAAATTATATATTATAGACCATTCACTTTAGGTAAAAAAAATGTAATTTAACTAAACTAGAAACGACTCTTGTTATAGTGAACATACATAATAAATTGGATAGCACCAGAATGATATCAAGGACAACAAAGTGTCAATTGTATTTGTGTCTAAAAAACATAAAAATCTCTATCTTCTGTGAAAAAACTAACCATTATATATGAAACTTAAGAAATAATTACTTTTTTACTTTTTGCAGACTATCCATGCTGTGAATCATCTTTCTGTTCTGTGTTAATATTGAAGCAAGCTGCCCTGTTTTACATAGTACACAGTTCAATTAAATCATATACTTATTTCATTAAGTACAAATTATGGGTTCTCAAACACATTCTCACACTTCACGGAAACACTGGTTCTAAAAACTACTGGCTGTGTTCACACTGGACACTAATAGAAAAGTGTGCACATAAGTTACAGATATTTCTGGTTTTCATAACATGAACAAATGTTGTGTCATGGCTTCACTAGTGGCTATAAGTACCACGGACAGGCAGTACTATGATTACCAGAGGTGGAAAAAACCCTTCAAATTTTTCACTAAATAAGCTAGTGTCTGCCCAGAAGAATCATACCATATATAGACCTGAAAACTATTTTTGAAACACCTCAGATGATTTTTTTTTTGACACGACAGTCCTCCAGCTTTCCAGTGAAGAATGTTGCAACTTTGCCGTGAGTCAATTTTGCTCTTAGAAGTGCAATTTTGTATATGCTTCTTTGTGTGTCGCTTCATTTGGTCTAGGCTTTGGGAAGCAGCCGAACGCTGTTGCTCATTTAGCACTACCCAGGTGACACATGTAGCTTAAAGGATGCTACGGACACGAGTAACTTTGCCATCTCAAAAGGAAAAACATGGTCAGGGATTGAACAGTTATGGGATAAAAACTGTATAAAACCCAGGAAGGAAGCAGTCCCCAACTTTAGATTGGAAACTGGTCATGACTGTCTCTCAGCGCATCTGTACAAATTAAAAATTTCCACCACAGAAGAATGTGTATTGTGCAGGAGAGAAGACTAAAAAATGAACAAAAATCATCTATTGGGGTGTGTAAAGCTGAACTGGGAAATGCAAGAACTCAGAATTTACAGTGGTCTTTATTGGGAAGCCCGCTACCGAATGGGTTAAATGTACCAAAGGAAAGCCATTGGAAAACAAACAAACATCTCAAATGAGAACATGTGGGCTGAAATGTGTTTTCCAGTTACCTTTAGCAACTCCAGACTTAACCAGTCATGGACAAATGGAATCTCTCATCTCAACGTATCAGACCGGAGGCCAAAGTGAGAATTATTTGGGCAGAAGTCACTGTTATAATAGTATGAATTCTGAGATTGATTTTAAGTGGAAACAGCCATTCTAATTGCCTGGCAGTTCTGTGGGGGCATGGATCTTCCAAGGTTCACTGCAAACATGTCTGGAATTTTTCCAGACTCCTTCGAGGGGAAGAGAACCAGTTTGATATTGAAAATATATTTCAGCCACTGAAAGAGTATCCACCACGAAATGAAGAGGCAAACCAGCTTATCAAATTGAGATCACCTTGTTGGGGTGTCTCTACAGAACATCGAGGGAATTTAGCATTCAGAAAAATTCAAAGATACATATGGTAGGAGGCTGGTATGTTTGACAGTTTCAGTTTCAGACGGGGTGTAACATTAACAAACATCACACTAACAAAGTAAAGTCATAACTACCTTTATGCATCTGCAACTGCTATTCATCATACTGCAAAAAATGTACTTCTGTTTTCCAAACTTCCATTTTTCCTTTTGTATTTAAATTAAATATAATAATCATTTAACATTTATTTATTTAATATACTGGTAAATGACAAAAAATATATGATAAGCTTAAACTATATATGAATATATATGATACACATAAAAATATACATTAACACTAGAGAGCATAGCCAAGAAATAATTTGAATTCTTTACACACAAGTTACCGCAATAACACAAATCACAGTTTCAACGTGCACAGCACACCTGTAAGTAATATATAAACTGAAGTATTCAACGCTAATCTGTAAGTTATGATAACACACACGCACATGCACACGCACACACACACAACATATTTACAGAAGAAAAGTGTACCATACTGTTTATACATTTATACATGCATTTATCATATATATCCTGAAGACTAGTATATTTTTTTTAGTACACTTATTAATATAGTATGGTAAACAATGTGTCTGTCACCAGCCATATGGGTAATATACTGGGTGAATATCAGTTCAGTTGTCAGCACTGTCCTTTAACATGAAAACTGTGCACACCACAAAACATTTATAAACAAAAAAAGTAGTTATACTGTATACTGAGAAGCTTTTCATTTTTTTATTACAGCTTTCAAGCATTCGAGGTGAAAAGACGATTTAATTCTCTCAGCATTACTTTTTTTTGACATATGCTGTGAAGTAATGTTGTATGGCATGCCATCCGTAAATTGGTTATGTTTCTTGTCACAACAAAAGCATCACTATTTATATACTATGGCCAAGCAACTTTGTCACTCGGAAGTTTTTTAAAGTGCCCATGTACTTCCCTGTTTAACACAATCTCACTGGTGACTCACAGTTTGTAAACAAATGAACCGTACAGTTTTTGCAAGAAATTCTTTACAACTGAGTGTGGAGTTAAGTATATTACAGTATACCTTTTTTTCTCATCAGTGAAATTCTTTTCATGTTTATGCGCATTAATTTATGAATGTTATGTAAGTTCTATGTATTTTGTTTGTTAAAGGGAACTGTTTAAATTAGTTTGTTAAATTAACTTAAAAATGTGTTTGGTAACATTAAAAGTTCTTTTGAAATGTGGCTTTATCGTAGAATACCGAGCACTTCATGGACAACACATATAACTAATGTTGAAGTTCTTTGAAAGATGAAGAAAGAAAGGGAAGTTATTAACACAGTGAAGATAAGAAAGCTTTAGTATCTGGGACATCACATGAGAAATGAACAGAGGTTTTACTTATTGCAGTCTATACTACAGGGAAAAGTACTTGGAAAGAGAGGAGTTGGGCGACCGTGAATATCATGGCTGAGAAATTTCAGGACCTGGTTTGGTGTGAATACAACTGACTTATTCCGTGCAGCAGTACAGAAAGGTAAAATAGTCTGTATGATATCCAACATCCGAAACAGATAGGAACTATCAGAAGAAGAACATTAAAAGTATAATATAAAACGTTACGTAGTCAGGCTGGTGAAGTTTTAGTCGATCTGAAAAAGGCAGGTCTGTCACACGAGCTACAGGCAGTAATTCGTGTAAAGAATTTATAGTTACAAAATGTGTGAAATTGATTCCTTTGTATTTCTCTCCCATTTGTAACAAACACCGACAATTTAAAATACGTTTGTAATACAACAAACGGTTGATTTTTTTATAGTAAAGAAAAAAACTGTAAACAAATTTCCTGTGAGAATTTATAAATTTTAAAGAGGGAAGAAATAGGCTTCAACAAAGTTTTAAAGGAGCTATGATTTATGTGCCTAAAGACAAAGAACTAACTGGCAAATACATGAAATATAACATTATATAAAAAACGTTTTCTGTTAATTGCCACAGCATTTTATTAGCTGTTAACTGACAGCACAGGATCACTTTTAACTAAACTATGGGTAAGCAGAGTTTGTATTTCTGTTGAAAGTTTGCTAGAAAATGCTTAACAGTCGAGTGACAAGAATTTCTGGCCTTATAATATTAGTGGCCAAATCTAAACAATACTAGGTCTAATTTCTGAATAACTAAGTCAATGGACACAATGATGAACACTAAATGGCTGGATATTATGTTTTGTCTATGAATTTGCTGTTAGCTGATTTTCATTTATTATAAGGTTTATAATACCCTGTGAGTTGTATTAAGTCCCTCTTTGATCTAGATTTCTGATAAACATAACGACATAGTTTAAATATCACTAAAGAATAACCTTCACTCACAGCAGTGAACATCTCAATAAGCCCATCATTATTACTATTATTGCTGTTATTTTTGTAAATAGTAGAACATAAGTTTCATTTCATATCCAAATAAATAAATGTTAAAAGTCACCCGCAGTTCTTCCTGAACTAAGTAAGGCATCTTGATATACTTATCAACTTTGCTGTTATTGATAGGGGTGTCTCCCACACCAGAAAAACTTATTTGTAAGGTTACAATAAATGACAAACATTTGGCTATTGCTAAAACAAGGAGGATCATCATATATTTAACACGAACCCATTATAGAAACAATGAACGAGTAGTTTACACTTATACCTGTGCGCGTGCACACACACACACACACACAATATGAATGTACAAACATTTTAAAGCTATACTTTTATTATTTAAACGATCATATATTTATTCTTATATAAATTATATCAACTTTACTATACCAGTAGGACAACGCTTGACTCTATAACACTACAATGTAAATCTCTGGTAAAAATCAGACACAATGAAACTAAAAACTATCAAACCATAACTGAACAAAATACACATGGACTGCTGTTAGGGAACACAAAGTACATAAGTATATTTGTGTGCTTACACAACTTAAATTTTGGTAAAAATTATGCTTAAAAAAATACTTTTACAGTTCTGAAGAGCTTACGATTGTAATAAACACAACTAGAGGTTGATTTAGGTACATAAATATTTTACAGTTACAAATACTAATATGACATTAAACAACAGAAACCACAGCCGAAAACAGAAAATGAATTACAAAGTATTTCACGATGCAAAGACCCCTACTTGTAAAAACTGCTTACAAAGAAAAAAATCTGAAGATATTAATTTTGTATGTAACAACTTTCAATAATATTTAATCTCGTTTATTATAAACATGTTTTTGCATTAAAACTGTTACGCTAGAAACAAATGTTTTTATCAATATATAAGTTGCCTACAAATATCACACAACACTCTCTCTCTCTCACTCTCTGAATGTACAAACAGTTTAAAGCTATATTTTTTTTATTTAAACAATCATATATCTGTTATTGTATAAGTTATATAAACTGCATTATACCAGTAGGACAATGCTTTATTCTAAGTCTACGTAAAAATGAGACACAAATGAACATAAATAATACCAAACCATAATTCAATGATATACACATTAACTGCTGTAAATCAAAACCTATACAGCCACAAAATGTGACAAGAGTATTTACATTTATACACTACATATATTATATTGAATAAATACTTCTATGTGTTATGGGATAAACAGCAACTAAACATCACAAGTTCACCGTTTACACAACGAAAATATTCCATTCTGCATATTTTTCTACTTGCGAAGACTCAGTCTTTTTTTGTTTTGAGAATCTGAAGAAACCATTTTTATGTAACAACTCTTAGCATCATTTAATCTCTTCTATTTTATGGAGGTTTTTATAATCATAACTGTCAATATTTGAAAATCCATTATTTTTATGACACACACACACACACACACACACACACACACACACACACACACACACACACACACACACACACACACACACACACACACACACACACACACACACACACACACACACACACACACACACACACACACACACACACACACACACACACACACACAATTAATCTAGTAAAAAGAACTTAATTGCAAAATCTACAAGTTTTATTAGAATGGATAATAATAACTTACTGCAACAAATTTCTGTTGACACAAAATTGCCATAAAGAGAAATAGTATTTTAAACAAAAATTGTTATACATAAATTAAAAATTTGTAAATATAAAATTCTATATGTTTAGCCAAACAAAAAAATTTAACAAAAATTAAAATAGCAGTAATAATTAATAACTGTCTGCTTCTTAATGAAAGACTGTATTACCAAATTGCACACAGTAAAATAACAGAAAGCTTATTAGAGTTTTAAGAGCTATATTTTATGATATCAAGAACATAATGTGTGTCTGCGTGAGTGTTGTAGGTTTATGAAATATATATTCACACACACAAACACACAGTATGCGCGTCGCTTGGTAATCATTGAACCATCACAAAATACTGTTTTACTATATAAAATGAGTAAAGGAAATGCTACACAAAGCTATATGTGTTTTCAATGGCTCTATTACCAGCTGTGCTGTTTGTGGCTAACGAACCCCCTGATCCACTTTGTCTGTCCAGTCTGTCCACTCGCTCCTGCAGCCGCTCCAAAGATTCTGTCCTAGTCCGTATTGATCCACCCAATGTTATCACCTGACGAAAAACACACATTAAAAATTATTAACATTAATAGTTTGAGTATAACCCTATTATTTGTCTGTACTAAATTTCAATATTCTTCTTTTTATTCCCTTTCACAGAGTACAGACCTAGTGGCCCAGCGCTTCCTAGGTCTATCAACAGATCTCTTCCCCTAGGTTTACTGTATCACACCATTTTGCTGAAATTCTCCATTCTGTCAACATGTTTTCTCCACTTTTCCCTCTGTTCATTTATTTTTTCTTTGACTGAAAAATGTTTTAGATTACTTCTGATCTGCTCATTCCTCTTCCACCCCTTCTCGTGCACCCTTTCACAACTTATGTGATTTCATTTCCATCGCTTTTGATATCTTCCTTAACACTTTGATGCCAGGCCCTTAACATAGTGGTCCTTCGCCCCATGCCGGGCCATTGTTGCATATCCTTAAAATGTAGCTTCTAAACTATATGGTAGAAATATATGCTACCTATATTCTTATGAAGATCAAAGTGTCTTCTTTAAAATGGTGTATACTTTATGTTATTGTGTTGGTTATTTTCCCTTAAATTGCTTGTCAAAAAAGTGACGTTTTTGGAAGAAAAAAAATGGCCAAAAACACATGTTTGTTACTAGAAACTCACAATTTTATTTTTATTTGTTAGAAATAGATTAAACAATATATTATATAATGTTTCATCAAATATATTTCATTTGTTGTCAAATAACGCTTGTCCAGACATTTTGACAGGTGTTTAGCCAACTAAAACAACAGTTTGCCGTGCGCCGTGTTACTTCAGCTGTACTTACAAAAGTAAATGCATATGCGATCTAACGAAAAATTTGGCCTGATATTGTTTCAAAACAGCTCCACGGACGTCTTCATACAAATGGTATCATGCAAAAACACACTGAAACTTCAGGATGTCAACTGACATCCGTCGGCATTCTTGTAAGTTTTCAAAGGACCCCAATTGGCATCTATCGTTGTCGAAGTGTTAATCAATACCCAATATTCATCACGCAACAGTCATGGTGTTATAAAATTTCATTTGTGCTCCCTGTAAGTCTTTCCCTCTTAAAGTTCTCCGTATTGTGCCATACTTGGCTTGAAATTTATGAAGTTTGTCGTTGATATCCATGTCAGAGTCATAGCCAACATCACAACCCAGGTAATTAAAATGTGATACTTGTTCACTTGGTCTATTGATAACCGAGATCTCTGCTGGTACTGTGGAATGCCATGACCGTGGTTTTACCTTGTAACTGAGGACTTCAAGGATAGACTATAATCATCACTTCATAACTACATGAATTTTTAATTCAGATAACATCAACAGTGTGTCAAGATAAGGATATGGAATGGTACATTCAGAGGAGCATGGATGGGCGACAAGCGCTGTTGGTTACGTTTCTGGCCTTAACATTTGAGAATAACCAAAACTAAGTGAAGATATCTGATGTCTGAACTTGTGTAAAATTACTTCACTACTCCTGATATAAATAATTTCTCTGGCTTTTACAGGAATACTTTTATTTGTCCAACAAGAACTCCTGATTTTTTTTAGATAATAAATATAACTTTAACAACTGAAAAAATTAAATTTCTTACACAAAATGTTATATAAATCATGAAATTTACTTACATCTACATAATAATGAGTTATCTTTGTTTTTATACATTACTAAATTTATAATATTTGATCATTAACTAAAAAAAAAAAAAAATATATATATATATATATTATTTTCAGCGAGTTACTGAAATATCCATATAATTATAATGTTTATACCTGAGTGGGGATTATAATGTTTATGGTTAGGGAAATAAATGTAGTCAGTATTGTATGGCCATGCATAATCTCAAGCAGTCTGTTCTTTTACAGCTAGTATTGGCAAAATACCATTTTCTTTTGTTCATACG
The DNA here is from genome assembly GCA_034769895.1 of Magicicada septendecula. NCBI lineage: Eukaryota > Metazoa > Arthropoda > Insecta > Hemiptera > Cicadidae > Magicicada > Magicicada septendecula. The sequence continues at coordinate 29,631,219 of CM068376.1, read as the reverse complement.
TATTACTCTGCTGCATGCTGAATTATTTCTTATTGTTACAACTTGAACCAATGTCTGTTTTTTTTTTTTATATTATAAACAAGTATAAGATAATCTCAATCATAAGGTTTCATGGATCCATAAGAACTCTTTCATCTGAACACACATACATTTTTTCTCAGTATTAAACATTCTGCCTGTACAGTGATAACGCGTCCTCAGTGGCTCAAAGCTACTCTCAGAAGATGTACATTGAAGACGCCACATAACAGTACGGGCAAAATGTTTGGTGTTCAGAAGTGAAGCACGTTAAACAAAAAAAGAATTGTTATAAAGTGTGAGATATGACAAAATCTTTTGCTTCCTGATGACAACTAACTTCAGCAATTTGGCTACGAACATGTAACATTAGTACATGCAAGTGGATGCAAATCATAAAATAAGACACTACTTCAAAAAATTCCTCTCTTATACAACATAGACTTAACTGATGAAGATGACAAACCGTATATGATCAAAGCAAAGTTTCCCAAACTTTTAGTGACTGAAGGGAAGTAATTACAAAGAACATAAGCTCTCACATCTGGAGTTGTTACCACTATTAAAAATCAACTGTGCTGTTAAGCTGTGGTCAACGTTGTAGGCAGCCAGATGTGATGGCAATCATCTATTGTGTGGGAACAGAGACATACTATGTCTGTGTACAGCTAAGTTGAGAAAATCTTGCTCATAAACTTTTGTGGTTTATTTCTCTTAAAACCAAACGTTTTGTCTATATTAGATGAGATATACTCAACATGAGGGGCACAGTGCAATGTGACTGGCCTGAAAGAATTCCAACTTACATAGTACATGTTATAGTCCTATCTTAGTGCTACACTGGCATAGTATGTAGCTGTTCTGAGTTGATTTTAATAGTAGGAATAATTCAGTTCTATAAACGTTCAGTTACCTTCTTCGTACCTAACTTTACATTTTACATACTGTATTTTTATTAATATTACTTCTTCATGGTATATATCTGGCATTTTATAGAGTTGAAAAAAAAAAAGGATTTATGTTCCAAACATAAACTTTCACAGCATATATATCTACTGCGCACACATCCCATAAGAGATAAAAGAAAGCCAAGACATTTAAATATATCGTTTACGTGTTACTCTTTTACTTATGTTATCACTGCTCGTTGAACTAAGCAGGTTAAATGTAAAATAAGTTTATTTGAAAACATTTATTATGACAAGAAACACAAGCTACGATTTTAAAATACACAGCACTCCCTATTTGTAATGTTCCCACTTTACCACTTTATATTATCAAATTTGGATGCACTATGGGTACTTTGGATCCATATGCTTTAATTTAATATGGCAGTTAGGCTAACAGCTAACTGGGGTGATGTCACTACAGTTATATCACTATTTTTTTTTAGTTACAGTATGTAAATGAACAAGAAGCTGGTTTTATAGAAGAGTAGTAACATTCATTATTCCCTCACTACACGTATTTTGACATACTTTACAATCTGATGGTCCTGCGTATTGTGTTTCTCATATGTGGTTTTATTTTGATACAGTGTTTTCCTTGTGGACTGCATCAAACTTAGTTACAATGTCTAGTGCCGGCAAATGTAAATCATACGCTAAGGAAAGTTAAGGAATGCAAAGTTAAGGAAAAACTATTGAAAAAGTGAAAGTACAGCCAAGACTACTAAGCCTGTGTGCATGATGTTACTATGTATGAAAAACGCAATACGCAGTAGTGTAACATACTTCGTTACACAACAAGGGTTTGTACAGTACTAATAGTACTGGCAATGTGTCACATTCAGGGCTATAAACAAGCATTCCTTTTTATAAGGCACGTACTGAGTTGTGTCCTTAAATATTCCCAAACCGCTAGGGAACGTGCACCCATCCAATCCATCGCAGCCTCTATCAACAGAACTACCCAGAATATCCTCACGCCTTCCTTCCTCATAAACTGTCTTCTAACTATTGTCGAAGAGCCTCCTCCAAGAAATCCTCCCAGTCACAGAAACACCTAAATACACACATCACACATATTCCACCTTGCATCTTTCTTGATCTCATAACTCATTAAATTTTCCTATCTTCATACCCAATATTTTGCCCTCTTCTTTGTGTCCCCCACCTATACTTTGACATTCCCCTCCTTCTTTAGTGTCCTGCACTAGTCGACCCCATCTGGGCTGTTCATTATAGTTTTTATTTTGGGACTCCCATCAACATCTAACACCCATTTAGCTGTTCACACTACATTGACACACACACATACACACCCACTCACTACTCATTCTTCTGTGTGCCTCCACTTTCTCTGCCTCCGGCCTGCCCTGGCGTAGATCTCCTCTCAACTTTACCATATGGCTGAAGGGGGTTTTGTCCCAGATCATCCTGAGACTTGTCTCTAGGTCCAAGCCTCAAACTGCATGAAGAAAAAAGTGTCCTTAAACGTGGATTATATGTAATATGTAACTATAATTATAAAATTCTATATAACGAAAGAGTTAATAACTAACTGTAGTACTGCCTCAGCCAAAAAGATGAGAGTCGGAAGCCTTTGATGTAATAATGTGTTCTTAAAGTATGGTACTGTCTGTGTGCACCAATTAGATTATCCCGTTAGTTATCACTTTAGTCCCCAGCATATCACCTTCAGTGTAGCTGACCCATTGTGTCGTTACCTGTTTGTATAACTGTTTTCTTTTCAAGTGGTGCGTAGAAACATGTCAAAGACATAAATATGCTGGCAGAAAAAAAAATCAATTGTGACTAATACCAGTTGTTTTGATTGTCGATCTCAAAACTTCGTCAAAGGAGGGAATAATAAGACAGAAATAAAATGGGTTGCACAGTAATTTCATAAATTATAAAACCTTAAGTTAATGTACACAGCTTACGGTATTGATGTGTACCAAATCTTTGTGGACTTCAGGCAAGCGTATGACTCTATTAATAGAGACAAACTCTACACCATAATGCATGAATTTGGAATACCAGGCAAGCTGGTAAGATTAACACAAGTGACCATGCATCAGACTGAAGCCCAAGTAAAGGTGGATAGCCAACTAACTGAACCCATAAATATTACACGAGGACTAAAGCAAGGAGATGGGTTAGCCCCAACACTATTTAATATTGCATTGGAATATGTATATAGAGTATAAAGGCTTATCAATAAATAGCTCTAATCTGTTAACAAATAAAACTGTACAGATAGCCAGCCGCATATGCAGATGACATTAACATCATGTCAAGACGGATCATGGCAGTAAAGAAATATTTATAGAGCTTAAAAACAAAGCCAAGGAAGTTGGGCTAGCCATAAATACGGATAAAACAAAAATGCTTATCCAAACAAGAAGGGACCAAGTTCATAACAACATTGAGATAGAGGAGGACACAATTGAAGTGGTGGACAATTTCACGTATCTCGGAGTGAACCTAGCAAAGACTGGATCAGAGGAGCCAGAGATCCAAAGACGGACCACCATGGCTAACAAGGCATACTTTGCATTGCTGCCATCATTTAGGTCTGGGGATGTGCACAGGGAAACAAAAATGAAAATATATAGGACTGTCATCAGACCGGTGCTATGCTATGGGTGTGAGGCATGGACAATCATACAGAAAACAGCCGACATAGTAGACACCTTTGAAAGGAAAATCCTCAGACGCATTATAGGCCCAATATAAGAAAAGAAAATGGCTCATGGAGACTGAGATACAACAATGAACTGTATAAAATATATAAAGAGCTAACAGTCTCAAAATTTATATAAAGATTGCGTTGGGCCGGACATGTTATGAGAATGGAGGATGGCAGGAACCCCAAGAGGGCTTTGCTGGGTACATGGGAGAGAACGAGACCTAGAGGCAGACCGAGGAAGAGGTGGGAAGATGGCGTTGCTGAGGATGCGAGGGACATGGGGATAAGAAACTGGAGGAGGGTTGCAGTGGATAAAGTGGATTGGAGGCGGAGATTGGTGGAGGCCAGGGCCCGACCTGGGGTGTAGCGCCATAGGAGGAGGAATGTATACAGCCACACACGGAAAAGACAACGGACTAACCCAGAAACACAAAAGAAGAACTAATTATAAATATTTAATAACAAAATAAAATTATATAGTTACACAGGAAAAGATAGGTGTGAGTATACAGTATTATAGGCATTTAATTGTAATATTTGTAAACACTTGTTACTCATTGTCTTGTGACTTCTTTAAAACTTTCAATAACTACGCGATTCAAGGATAAATCCTCATCATCAGGTTATATAAAACACCAATCCTTCTGGAGAAAGCATCAAAAAATCAAAAATTTTTACCAAACATCACAGTATGTATGTAATTTAAGAGCACATTATTGTAGCACTTCACACCATGTCGCGACCTGGTGCGCACCACTCCACCTGATTTTTTGATGACTTCTCCAGAAGGATTGGTGTTTTTATATAAACTGATGATGAGGATTTATCCTTGAAATGCGTCCTTGAAAGTTTTAAAGAAGTAACAAGATGGTGAGTAACCAAGTCTTTACAAATATTATAATTAAATACTTATACACGTGACTTGGAGACTATAATGTAATGAATACAGTATTATATCCAAACAATGGAGATTACTTTACAAACTATAGCTGAAATACAAAACTACTAAAATTCTTGGATTTCGTTGTCCATGACGTGTCCGTTACTTAACTAAATATCACTATTACTTTAACGACTCGGAACACTAGGTTTTTTATAAGTAAAAGCAAAAAGTTTTACCTTACAGCTTTAACCGGTTTTCTCCTTTTTAAGAAAAAAAAACCTTACCGGTTAAGGCTGTAAGGTAAAACTTTTTGCTTTTACTTATAAAAAACCTAGTGTTTCGCGTCTTTAAGTAATAGTGATATTTACTAAAATTCATTATTTTGGAAGGAGAGAAATGTAGTATTCTGTTTGCTTAGTTCTTGTTTTATACAATTAGTCTCAATTTCTATAAACTGCAAAGATTATTAATGAATTTATCATTTCTGTCAAACAAATGACCTTACCAAACTCATTTTACCATTACTAGACTACAGCTGCACATAAAAATTTAGCTCTTATTCAACACAACGTGAATACATCTATGCAAACTGTTATCATTCCATATATAGGGTCTAATAATATAGTTTTCTATGTTTGTGGAAATGGGAAACAGTCATGCATATGCACTCGTATTATCCACTTGCTACTCTGCAGACTTTTGATGCACTTTTAATGTCCACTTAAAATCCAGAATGGCATTTTTAATAGATTCCTTCTGTAAAAATTTTTGAGGGTTTCAAAGGATCAAACTAATACCTGTTAATCATGCAATGCATGCAAGTAATCGGTACCTATGTATTTACAGTCAGAAACAAACCTCACACATCTACAGTACCTATTCATGAGGGCAATTAAGAAAAAAAAAAAAAAAAAAAAAAAAAAAAAAAAACAGGAATTTATACAACAAAAGCTCAATCAAAAGAGATATTTTGTTTTAAAAAATAACTAATGATGGCTGATTTTTTTAATAAAAAGTAACAAACAAAAGTTAGGTTTTTAGAAAAACAAAATATGAGACAGGGAAATTAAGTTACATATTGGTTAACAGATGTTAGTACAAGCCTGTGTTAATATTATTCACCCGTAAAGAGGTAAACCGTACTCACTGATATGTCCCGACATTATGCCAGTCTGCTTGGTTTAAACTTTGGATTTTGACTAAATGTACTTCTTTCAAACCTACACAAACAATGCAACACCAAGTAAAAGGATTATGTTCTTAAGACTTTACTGTATCAATTAGAAGACCGAGTGAAATTCCTTACTGTTACTGCATAATCGAGTCAAAAAAAAAAAATAATAATAATATTTTTATAAACAATACATCTATTATATATAAAAATAAAAGAATATTATAAGCAGTAATTATACGATCTTTAAACCTGATATCGATGTTACATTATCATAGTGTAGAGCGTTAAGTTGTACATTAAACATTGTTCAATTAAAAAATATATACATAACATTTGAATCATTATGTGGCTTCAGGTGTTAACAAAATTTAACACACCCTCCACTAAAATTAATAATAATACGATGTTCACAAATACAGAAGAAAATTGTCAATTAAAAAACTTAAATGTAGAAATTTGTACACCTGAATATATCACAGAAATATAATGATCGAAACGTTGTGTTTTTTTTAAATTGAATGAAGGTTAACACAAAATACAATATTCTATACTAAAACAATAATTAATATAGAAAAACACTAAAATAATAAAAATAACAACAAAACAATAATAATAACTATAATAAAAATAATTAATCTAAATTACAAAGTACCTTGCATGTTTCCTGCACATCTTTCTTTCATTTCTTTCCATTAACGCAACAGAATGAATTAGTTGTAACTATCTGTGTGGAATTTTCTATTGTAGACACAATTACAGTTTACTGTGTTATAAAACAGGACTACACTGTTAAATGTTAATTTTTTTGCCAGGAGTGCTGTAACCTCTAGATATACGTATGCATATGATAATCAGAAAGAAAAAAAAATATATTTTTGTTATAATGTCATGGTTCGTTACTAGTTGTAGTGTAGTTCGTAAATAGTTCTCTGCTTAGCTGTGGTCATAAATTGATTAGCACCAACTGATATTTTTTTAAATTTTTATTGCCCAAGATGTGACTGAGCATGCATTGAGTAACGTGTTATGCACTATTTTGCACTACAAAACATTAATTTTTAGGTAAAATTTTTAAGTCTAAAAATTAGTATTCTGTAGTTGGAAGTACTGCATTTTTTGAAAACTTGGCCAATGAATGTTCATAAATTTTCTCCAGGATTGTAAAAGAGGTGTGCGCAGGTTTACTACTTTCTCATTCAGCACATAAAACTTACAATTTAATACTTTAAAATTCTATAATATGTTGTTCTTTACTTACACACATCAGATTCTTTTATTCAAAGCATATTCTTTTTATAATGTTTGCAAAATGAATAGAAATTTAAAACTTTAATGGCAGTTATAAGATACATTAAACGTTGTCCAATTTTATTACCGAGTTTTATGCATAATAAATTAAATTCGATAATACGTTAGCAAATAAATGTCAAAAATTATTTAATATACGCTGAAACAACATGTAAGTGCATTAACAGATATTTTGTGGGTCAGTATTAATTATTTCAAAGGTACAAGAATAGAAAGATATAACATATGAGAGTATATATCAGCATTTTTATAAATGTGTTTTCCTTTTTTAGTTACCATACGTTATGAGAACAGATGAACATGTTTAGAAGGAAGATCTTGAGGAGGATTTTGTAAGCTACTGGAAACATACTGAGTCAACACCAATCCAGTTTAGAAAATCAATAACGTTTAAGTGCATGCAGGAGAGTGAACAAGAATGCAGGAAAAGAGCCTATACACGCTTCGATCAGTTTAACGTTAACACAATTATTTAATGACTACATTAACACACTTTATTTCCGGAATACAATGGCTTCACTATTTTATTTGATTTTAAGACTTTACGCATACATTTTCATTCCATTATAAATGACGTAGAGAAATCTCACACAAAACTGACAAATCATGTGGTAAAAATCATAATAATGGTAAATGGCGGTATTATGAGAATGTTAAAATTCCTGGTCACTGTGGTTCGGGCCTCACCGGAACTATTCATCTCTATCACTAACAATCGGGTTTAGCGACTGTTGGATGTAATTTTGCGTATACTGATTTCCCCCTCTAAAGCTGTCTACACAGTCCAGGAGGTGCTGAGAGCTGTTTTGCACCTCCAAGCAATAGTAGCAAGCAATTCGCCTACTACGCGAATACATTACTGTTCAGTCAACAAGATTAATCCTGCAAATCTTGTTATTTAAATATGAAACAATTATCTCAACAAATCCTTAAACATATTTAAATTATTTAGGGGATTCACTGAACCACTGCGCCTTATGGATGAGCTGCCACTGCTGACTATTATTACCCTGGGGGGCTGAAGAATTCACACTTACTTTATGGTGTTGTCGGTGAATCGACCCCAGAATTTTAGAGTAGTACCTAAGAACAATACCCATTGTTCTACAAGGGCGATTTGAAAAGTTCGGGGCCTACCATATAAACGAATGTGTGGCGTTTGTTTTTTACTCCATCATGGCGCCACTTTCGCCCCACAAACAGCTGTGAAGTGTCAAGTCGGGTCAAGTCATTGCGGAGAAACAGCTGTATAAATAAGGTTATCTCACAGCAATGATGAAAATGGAGAAAACTGAACATCAAATTTTTTTGTTAAGAAAGGTTTAACGCCAACAGAAATTTTTTGAGATGAAGAATGTTTACTACAGTAAAAAAATGGGCTACTGAATTTAAACATGGTCATGCAAGTTTGGAAGATGACCCGCGTACTGGGCCCCCGAAAAGTCCCTCTACACCTGAAATCATCAACAAAATGCATGATGTTGTTTTGGAAGATTGCCGTTTGAAGGTGTCTGAAATTGTTAAGCCTGTGGGCATATCAGATGAAAGGGTACTTCATATTCTTACTGAGAAATTAGGTATGAAAAAGCTGTCTGCAAGATGTGTGCCGCGTTTGTTGACAAGTGACCAAAAACACATGAGAATGCAAGTTTCTCAGAAATGTTTGGACCATTTTAAGAAAAATCCGAAAGATTTTATTCGTAGATTTGTAACAACTGATGAAAATTGGGGCCCATTACTTCACTCTAGAACAACAGTTGAAACAATGGATGCATAGTGATTCGCCACCACCAAAAACTGTACAATAAATTTTGTCGGCTGGGAAGTATATGGATCCATTTTTCTGGGATGCTAAGGGGATATTGTTACCAGATTGCCTTGAAAAGGGTCAAACGATAAATAGAGAGTATTACGGTAACGTTTTGGGCCAATTAAATGTAAAAATTCGAGAAAAAAGACTAGGCTTAGCAAAGATCATTTTCCATCAGGATAATGCACGCCTTCACATATGCATTGGGTCTATGGCAGATGCCTTATTCGCCTGATTTAGCACCATCTAACGTTCATCTATTCCCAAACCTAAACAAATATTTTGGGGGAAGCAAGTTTCCTCAGATGGCGAGCTGAAAGCGGCAGTAAACGGTTATTTTGAGGACCTAGAAGAATTGGACTTCCTCAATGGGGTAAGTGACAGGGTAATGACTTGATGCTTCACTGCTGTTCGTGTGGCGAATGTGCCACCACGATGCGGTAAAAAACAGAAACACCACAAATTCGTTTCTATGGTAGGCCACGAACTTTTCAAATCTCCCTCGTATATAAGCCTCCTTAAAAATTTTTGAAAATAAGATGAACTTCATAAAATGTAATGAAACTTAAAATACACAGTATGTACCTATGTACACACAACACATTCACTAAGCTTCTTTTCTTTGTCCTTTCTTTTACATATCAGGGTCCATCAAATATGAATAAGACTTTTGAAATTGCATGAGATACTTTAACATTCATTAATGGTTGCCACAGGCAACAGTTAGCAGTAAGTAGGTAGTAGTGTCCAGACGTGCGCAGCACAACATGCTTACTAAAGCAGTTTGTTTAACTGTTGTCACTATGAGTCAACACGAGATGCATGGGTCCATTGAGCAGCGTGTAATTAATATAAAAAAAGTGTTAAACCACCTGAAATTTTGCACAGATTGCGTGCACCATTTGGCAATGATAAACTTTTTGATGGCTCAGAAGTACACATGGCATACGTTTTTCTCTAAATGTCAGAAAGAAGTTTGTAACCTCACTCATGCATGTCATCCCAAAAGCAGCATTACACCGAACATTTTGCAATTCAATATGTTACACACGACAATCGATGAACAACTGCCAAAAATTCTCACCGCAAATCACAAGGCTATAAGAGGTAAAGTTTTCATAGGCTTTTGGACCACTATACTCCTGAAAGCAAGAGGCTGAGTATGGAGTAGTGTGCAAAAGGTGAAACAATGCCATCCAAGCGGAAAACACACTTGTTTGTTAACAAGGTTCTCACAACTGCCTTTTGGGATGCTAAAGGTATTGTGTATAGTGGTTTTTTACTTGAATAAAGAAGAATCAATGCTGCATACTACTCTGAACTCTTGGGGGAGCTCAGAAAAGCTTATCAGTTGCAAGATTCCGATCCGCAGTGTCTTTCTTCTTCGTGATAATCCCTGGCCCCACACTGGTGCTGCTATGCAAGGAAAATTGGAAAAACATCACTGGACAGCTTTGGACCATCCCTCCTATAGTCCAGATTTATCTCTATGTGATTTTATTTGTTTGGACCCCTCAAAAAAGGTTTGGGTGGGAAAAATGTTTCCAGTGACCAAGAGGTGAAAAATTTTGTGTGCAGTTGTCTACAAACATGTCCAAGAAATTTTTATGGAGAAGGTATTAAAAACTTGCCAGTGAAATGGAAAAGACATGTAGGTAACAGGGGAAGCTATATAAAAAAGACTTATATATATTTTCAAACATATTAATCCAATAAAACTTTTCTTAAAAAGTTTTGTTTATATTCGATTGACCCTTCCAATAACTATAAAACTTTCCTGCAGTTAGGACACACACAAACACATCTTACTATATAACTACTATGTCTGAAGCACATAATACTGTAACCACTGATTTCAGATTCCCTGCTGTTGGAGCTGATTCCAAATGTCATTCTTTCCAAGATTTAATTTTTGTCTTGACATTTTTCAAACACATTTCTCTAAGTTTTCATCCTGGCCTTTCACAATATTTGTAAGAAAGCCATTACATCTTAATAAATTCAATCTTTGTCAATTTCATTCCTTACAATAATTTACTTTCTTTCGTCTCCTTCTAATAATGACTGTATTTTCATGTTAAAGACTGCCCTGCTCTTTGCCATGTACAGATTAAATACAGCATTCTTACAGACATCACAAAAACAACAAGACTGTGGGAAGATGGAGTACTTCTCATCAAGGAGCTACAGTTGTATGCAAAAATATACCTACCACACTTCTACCAAGACCCTTATTTTCAAACCTATTAAACATAATGAATGTTGTCAAGACCACTAACAAGACATATTGTTTATTAGTATGTGCTAGTTTAATTATTTACATATTTATGTGTTTATATATTTATTATGCATTTATGTTATTTGTCTTATATTGTTCAATATAAAAATAATACAACATACACAGAATAACATAGAGAAACTCCAATTTAAAATAAAAGAAAGACAAAACAGGAAAATCAATAACATCTTAACACGCAGAAACGAAACTGTACCTACATCGACACATAAATTTCACGCACGTACAGTAAATATAACAAAGACCAATTTCACTAAAGCAGAAATAACCCTATTAGATAAAGGCCTAAACACAATTTAGGAAACAATCCAACCATTAACTATAATAATAAGAGATATATACGAGACATCGTCATAGATGCTGAAACAGTCATACAACACACGCATAACAAAGACCATGACACTATACGTCATGATATCAAATGTAAATTACAACACACACAATGTCATGAACAGAAACACCATAATAACGAAATCCAAACATTAAAAAATATAAAGCGCAAGTTACAAGAACACAACCTAACCATACTCAAAGCCGACAAAGGTAACATAAATGTCATAATAGAAAATCAAGATTTAAATAACAAAATCAACACATTTTTTACTGAAAACAACATAACTAAATTAAACAAAGACCCCACCCAAAAATATCACAAACAAATAAATAAAATCCTAAATAACACAAAACACATAATCTCACCTGACAACATCAAATATCTGAAACAAATTAAACCAAACCCCCCTACACTGAATACACTACCAAAATTACACAAACCTAATATCCCTATCAGACCACTTATAAACAACACACAAGCACCTGCACACAAAATAGCTAGACACTTAGATAAATTAATCAGAAATAACATAAATTTAACAAACAGCACCACCGTCAAAAATAATATTGATCTGGTGAATAAAACTCAACATATCCACATTCCACACAACTCAACACTAGCTTCATTTGACATAACAAACCTATACACCAATGTACCCATAAAAGAAACCTTAACTATATTAGAACAGTTACTAAAACTCAATAACACACCTGAAACACACATTAAAGAGATCATCCAACTCACTAAAATTATCACTGAACAAAACTATTTCTCTCACAATAACATGGTTTACACACAAACAGATGGACTACCTATGGGTTCCCCTATATCAGGTATACTATCCGAAATATTCGTACATACCATAGAACAAGAACACATATTAAACAATAACAAATACACCAACAAAATAATTTATTGGCACAGATATGTTGATGACATTTTACTCCTTTACAACGGTAACAAGAGACAAATTGAAAATTTCCACAAATACATAACACTATACACCAAAAACTAAAATTCACACTTGAATTAGAACAAAACAATAGCATAAACTTCTTGGACCTTACAATCACCAAAACAAACAACACACACACATACAAAATATATAGAAAACCTACCACATCAGACATGGTCATACATAACTCATCCAACTACACAATAGTGTTGTGGTTACCCAACTCAACACAAACACGCAGCTTTCAACTACATGCTCCATAGGCTCACTTCAATACCCCTAAACACACACGACTACCAAGAACAACTCAACACCATCAAATATATAGCTATCAAAAATGGATACAATCCCGATTTAATAAGCAAACTACACAAACGCATCCTAAACACAAAAAGTAAAACCCATAAAACTAACAGCACAAAACCCAGTAAATACATCACACTCACATACTACAATTCCAACACACACAAAATTGCTAACACATTTAGGAAACATAATTATAAAGTAGCCTACAGAACCAACAACACCATCAGGAAACACATAAATAATACTAACAAGGACATTGACACATACAGCAAAACAGGGGTTTATAAATTAAACTGCAATGATTGTCACCAATTCTACATCGGCCAGACGGGAAGATCTTTTTCCTCTAGATATTCTGAACATCTAAAAGCCCTCACCACAAACTACATACATTCCACATATGCCACACATTTACAAAATGAAAACCACAGTTACACATAGAGCACAACATGGAAATACTACACTACTTACCTAAAAGTAGAAAACTAAACACAGCAGAACAATTTGAAATTTACAGATATCACACACTACAACCTAACAACATATTAAACGAACAATTACATTACAGATCACACATACTGTTCGATACACTGATACCTACACAAAATTTGAATCCCAGCGCCAATTCCCTTCCACCAGCAACCCCCACCACACATACCCACATCCCATAACCGTTACTGTACAGACATTCAATATTTAAAAACCCATTGAGAAAGATGAGTACTACGTTGAAACGTCTGGGTAATCAAAACCTAAAAGTAAGTTCACAGTGAAAGTGTTAATATATATTTATATAAATAAAAATAAAGTTGTTTTGATAGTTCATCATCTTCATTCACAGCACTTAATTAATATTGATTGTTAAACTTTCACTTGTGAACTTACTTTGTTTTTTCCCGTAAGTGTTTTGGCATGATGTGCGCCTTCGTCAGCGGTGTGAGACAGAATGTCCGGAACTTGTAACGGTTTTTTGGTTGGTAGGTTGAGGGGGGTGGAAGGGAATAGGCGCGGGGATCCGAATTATTGTATGCTTTATGTATAATTGTGTCAAAGAGTGCGTGTGATTTAAAGTGTAATTGGTCCTTAAGTATGTTGTTTGGTTGTGTTGTATAGTGTTTGTATATTTCATATTGTTCTGCTGTGTTAAGTTTCCGACTTTTAGGCAAGTAGTGTAATATCTCAAGATTATTATCTGTGTTGGTTTTTTGTGTGTATGTGTGTGGCAAACGCGGAATGTATGTTGTTGCTGGATAGAGCTTTTAGGTGTTCCGAGTAATGTGAAGAAAAAGATCTTCCCGTCCAGATTACTCTGAACACCTAAAAGCTCTATCCAGCAACAACATACATTCCGCGTTTGCCACACACATAAACACAAAAAACCACAGCTACACCAACATAGATAATAATCTTGAGATATTACACTACTTGCCTAAAAGTCAGAAACTTAACACAGCAGAACAATATGAAATATATAAACACTACACAACACAACCAAACAACATACTTTACGACCAATTACACTTTAAATCACACGCACTCTTTGACACAATTATACATAAAACATACAATAATTCAGATCCCCGCGCCTATTCCCTTCCACCACCCCCCACTCAACCTACCATCCAAAAAACCGTTACAAGTTCCGGACATTCTGTCTTACACCGCTGACGAAGGCACACATCACGCCGAAAAGCGTATGGGAAAAAACAAAGTAAGTTCACAAGTGAAAGTTTAACAATCAATATTAATAAAAATAAATTAACAAAATACAGAGTCCTAGTCTGTAATCAGAAGAAAGAAGATCCAGTCAGAATAACTCTTGGAAATAATGTTCTCCTGGCAGTTAAAGAATACAACTATCTAGGAATCACAAGTGATGGACGTAGCAGAAAGGAAATTATAAGCAGAATTAACCAGGCTAAAACTGCTTTCAACAAACAGAGAAACCTCTTCACTTCAAACACTATCAGCCTAAAAATAAGGAAGAATCTAGTAAATTATATGTATGGAGTGTTGCCCTATATGGGAGTGAATCTTGGACAATTGGAGAAAGTGACAAGAAAAGACTCCAAGCATTTGAGACCTGGTGTTACAGAAGAATATTCAAGGTAAGCTGGAGGGAGAAGATAACGAATGAGGAAGCCTTTAGAATAGCTCAGGAGGAGAAGAGCTTTCTACGAAATTTAAAAGGCAGAAGAGCTAAGTTTATAGGGCATATACTATGACACAATCGGTTGGTTAAGAGAATAATACAAGGAACAATTGAAGGGAAGAATCACAGAGGCCATTCCGTTTAGAGTACATGAAACAGTGTATGGTCGATATGAACTGCACATCATATTGTGAGTTGAAAAGAAAAGCAGAGAAGTGTGAAGAATGGTGAGCTTAGCTTTCAATATTGAGTTATTCAATATTTTGATATTGAGTTAGCTTTCAAAAAAACACAAAAAGCTAATATATACATCACAATGACACACAATAATAACAAAAAATCAACAGGAAACCATACAACAACCAACCAAAACACAATTACTGCACAAGATTCAAAATTAAGAATGCTTAAGAAGGCTGAGGATGGGAACAATAGGTTTCCTGAAACGTGTTCCACATAAGGGAAAAACATCTTGAGGTAAAGTAATTATAAATATTAAACATATTATATATGCTTCAAGAAATGCACTGTACCAAAAATTGTTTGAATCTAAACAAGTAATATATTCGGATTCTAATTGTACATAAGTACGGTTACCATCTGCTAAAATGAACTTCTACAACAACTGGGTTCAAAAACTAGAGGAATTGTGGACATGAAATCAATGTACCTAAAACAAGTATAACAAAATAACTTAAGACATATGATGTGTGATTAGCAAGTAATTTACAATACAATTACCTGTTGTTGAAAAAAAAATAAACACGGTGTTTTCGTTTGAAAAAGAAAAATTGTACTTTACATAAAATTCATGTAATATTTATTAATAATAAAAAATTATTATGATAATATTATGACGATATTATTATAATAAAAACACAATGCCCTATTGTTATTTATTATAATATAATTTTCTTAACAGAAATGATATTTCAGTTACACAATAAACAGTTTGTTATAAATAAAAAAAAAAAACATTAATCAGAAAAAATAACTGAAAATACACTACTGCTATTCTCTTCTTGTGTCAAAAGTGTTAGGCCATGTGTCCCTCTGTGTTCTTTTGTTTTCTTTATATTTTCTGACTTTAAATGTAATCATAAATATCATTATGTATAAAACTTTCAAAATTAAATTTCCTAAGAATTATTTACAAATTCTTTTTTCAAAAATTTATCAAAAATTCTTTTGACACTGACATTCTGGCTCGGAATAGCAAATACAGATTCAGTAAGTATTAATAACTTGCTACACAACTTCTCAGAAACACAGTTTGTAAAGTTGTTGGCACGCTTAATATGTACAACTTGTTTTTCTGTACATTTTATGTTAGACATATATTTAAAAAAAAATCAAACTGTTGATTACCTAATTTCAAATGACAATAGCAACAATTCCTTTTTTATTAATATATTCCAGGCTCGTTCCAACTTGTAATTGATTTACATCATGCCTGTTAGAAATGTTTATTTGTTGAAATATTTCACATTACTTGAGGGGGGAAAAAAAAAAAAAAAAAAAAACTTACTACTTTCAAACTAAACTCACATGTCAACTATATCCTACTGGTAATCGATGCCAGGCCTACATACATTAATATAACCAAACACACTTCTTACAATCAGTGTTTTTGTAAGAACTGATAAAATTCTGCCCAGACTTGGACAGAAATTTCCCACCAGATGTTCCCTTCCCACAAGAGGACATGTCTGGAAAATTCAAATTCCAGATGGATGGCAATCTTAAAATAAGGCAACATCTTACACATACTGACTTCAACAATGTTATCGTCCATTGGCTGGAATATGGTTCGTGTCAGCAATCCTCTATACACATCTAAAACATCCTTTTTTGATTCTGTTTAGCATGATGAAGATATCTACACATTAAGAGATGATCTTTATCCATGGCAGCATTTTCTTATATACGGCAAACTGGTTTGTTGACAATAATGTAATCCTATGTATGTATTTGTTACAATCATGGTCAGTTTCTATTCAAAATAGAGCAGTTGATGCCAAATATTTTTAATGTATTGGGCCGTTTCCACATTTTCCACCCTACTAGAGCCTCTTTTTAAGTATACTAGTCTTTTTGCATGAATGTTTATTTGTGATATTTGTCATCGTCTATTTTTTGCCACTTTACATCTTCCTGTTAGTGTTGCCTTTTCCAACAAAGCGGTCAGACTGTCCACTTGCCTGAAGACCACTGCAGGGTGACTGTTTTCCTCTGAGCTATTAGTGATTTGTGTATATATATATATATTATAAATGGCTTCTTTGCTTGCTCTTATATTTATTTTATCAATATAAGGAAATAAATGGTTGTTTTGTGAAGTGACCTACTTGCTATGCGTTCTTGCGACTTCTTCCGACTAAGGGCGTAGGAGTTTGTGTTTTGAATTCGCAAGTAGGTTAATTCAAGTGTGCAAAGTACCTTTATAGTTATTTTGAATAGTTTTGTGATGTTGGTAGGCTCTGTAGTACAGCAATAAAAATACGGTGGTGGATAAAATTGGAGTTTATTACTCTAATAGGACATATGTATGAAAATCTTATAACTAGAGCAATCCTTACATACTAAACAGTAATTTGTATCTTGTACGATGTTTTCTGAATGGGTATTAGCATTCAGAAGACGAGCTTATTATTTTCAATTGATACGAGTTTTTTTTTCATTAATTTCAAGAAGTTAATTTTAAAACAATTTAATATATGGAATTTTCAATTCTTTTGTACTTTCGTACGGATTTTATTACTTTAGATGATTTAACTACTCTGAGAAATAAGTTAGCCGTGAATCTAGTTCAACGTGCTTTCATTTACTTGTGATTGTTTCACGTATACTGCAGTATAGATCTCTAAGTAATTCAATGTTAGTATTTATATAGCGCTTGTTATATACGTCTAATTCTTATCTATTGATTTTTACTTAAGCCCATACGTGTTATACAGATTATCACACTATGAATGTATCTTATTAATCTAGAGTCTTTGTTTTATTGGCATCTGAATCAATTTAGTTTTACAATGATTTAAAAGAAAAAGAATAAGCTTTTGAGAAGTTTATAAAGTTATAAATTATATTTGACTTCCCTTGTTCTGAAGATCGTGATGAGGTGCTCCCAAGATTTCCTTGGTTTTCCTGGTCCAATCTGCTAGTGGCAACGATTTCCTCTGCGTCTTGGGTTCCACAGCTAAGAGTTCGGGAATCAGCAACACTCAGCTCCTTCTGCAACTGTTGATGGCTTAACGTCTGTGGTTTTAACTGCTGCAACTGCGTCAGGCCCCTCGGTCCAGTATACGCTGCACTCCTGGTGTGTATATTTCTCCTTGGGTTGCGCTCCGCTTCGTCAATTCTTCAGCTTGTACCACGTACTAGATAGCCTCGTTCTGTTGTACTCTCGATGTGTCTTCACGTATTATATACTTGATCTCTTTACATGCGTAAGTCAACATGTTAATGTTTTGAGCTGTACGCTTTTTTTAAGAGTATCGTAAGTATACGTCTTCATCGGTCGAGTCGTTACAGTTGAGTGCCTGTGTTCAGCCTGAATCTAACGGTTCGTTCAAATTTTTAGAATAATTTGATTGGCTGAGACACCCCCCCTTCTCCTTGTAATTTAACTCACCTCACTTGTGTGAACGAAAATAATTCTCACAGTTTGAGAATTGTTATTAGTCTTAATATTCTGAAAAACATACCGGACTTCAAATGTTGGACAGGATGTCCTGTTGCAATTTGTATTGCGATTATCTTGGCTGCAAGCCAAGTTATGCTTATTCTAGAATATACATCTGATTGGTAATTTTATAACTATGACATATTCAAAGCTCTACCCCATAGCTCACTCACTAGGGGAGTTATTAAATAAAATTAATTATCTCTTTTAATCTTTAATTATATGAGCTGAAATTTGCACACCCTATTACTAATATTTCAGCAAACATTTTGGCTATTTTGGTTTTTGCCTATATTTATCGGTTTTCGAAATATTAATAATTTACAATTAGGGCGTGTCCCTAATTGTTATAACTGTATGTGGTTACGTAATGCCAGCGGACGCTGCTGTTGTTCGCTATACAATTCATTTGAACGCACGCTACTGCACTTGCCGTGATTGTAATGGCTTAAATTTATTTTAACATTGATTTTCAAAACTCTTTACATATAACTCCAAATCTTTGAGATTCGGTTAAGTTATAATATATATATTATAACAGGACCAAATATCAACTATTTGGAGTTATATGTTAACTGTATACTAGATTCATGTTTAAATAAATTTTAATAGTAAAAACTCCACTTGTATGTAGTAGCTATGAAAATAATGCATTGTAAAAAGACGCACACGCGGCGGTTACATAATCAGCTCGCTGTGGAAATAAGAGCCACACCCCAAACTTTTAATTATTAATATTTCGGGAACCAGTAAATTAAGGCAAAATCTATTATAGCCAAAATGTTTGCCGAAATATTAATAATAAGGTGTGCGAGTTTTATGCAATATAATTAACAAATAACGGAGTTAATTAATTTAATGTGAATAACTTCTGTAATAATTAAGCTACATTAATGAGCTTTTAGTATGTTATAAATATAAAAATTTCCAACAAATTGTATATTTTAGATTTAGCACAACTTGGTTTGCAACCAAGATAATTGCAACTTAAAACTAGCACAGGAAATCCGGACCGACAATTCAGTTCCGCTGTGTTAAGAATATTAGTAATAATATTAATTCTCCGTCTGTGGGAAACTAACTTCGTTCTCACGGACTAAGGTAATTCAAATTTTGTGTAGTAGGGAGAGTGTGTCAGCCAATCAAATCATTTGAAGGAATCCCAACCAGCGCGGAGTCTTGGGGCTGAACGAACACTCTACTGCCAGTATTTGCGAGGTACAGACGTAATTCTTCGATCGTCTCGAAACCATAGTTGTGAAGATTCATCAGAAGACTCTACGTGGTCAACACACATAATTACGAACATTATAAATACAGATCAACTGTACGATTCGTAATTATAGCATCCAGTCGAGATACTCTTCATTACAACAAACAAGCTTATTGTGTACTACAAGCTGTGGTCATAAGCACGCAAGAGATCTACCAGACTACAAGACCTTACTTCAAGAATACGACAGAGAGGCCGTCTAAACCATTGGTGAACCAGCTGACGAGCAGAGCTACCACTCGAACGACACACACACACGCTGACGTAGGACGTACAATCGACGAGGGAGATAAACCAGTTCTCGCAGAAAGCCGCAGACGTAAAAACTTCAACAAACAGCAGGAGAGGAGAGTGTTGCTGAATTCCGAACTCAAAGCCGAAATCCAGGACGCTCAAAGCAGATCACTATCTCTAGCAGATCGGACAAGGACAACGAGGGACATTTGGAGCATCTCTACCATCCACTTCAAAAACAGGAAAGCAAAATCAACTTATCTATTTTTCAAACATTAAATTTTCTTTCTTTTTCAATTAAAAGCATTGTAATTTAAATCATTCAGGTGCCACAAAAATCAAAGACTCTAGTAAATAAGAATAATTCATTTGTGATAAACTGTATAGCCAGTATAAGTAATTAGTAAGTTTTAGTTAAGAATCAATAGAGATAAAATAGAAGCGCTATACAAATCTTAACAAAAAATTTAACCATTTGCTCATACTGCAGTATAACAGAGTCAAATCACTAGAAAATAAAAGGACGTGAACTAGACTGTCACGCCTAATTTATTTTTGGAAAATATTCAATTAACTTTAGAGTTTTTATATTTTATTTTATTTTCATTTGAATCTAATAATCTAAAGCAATTTAATTAAATTAAAATTAATTAATTAATTAAATTTTCACTTGAAATTAACTTGTCTAATAATGAGTTTAACTTCTTAAAATTATCAACCATTTGAAAAACATTATTCAAGATCGATTCATTGTTTAGACTGTAAGAATATTGATCATATAACCCTTTTATTCTTGTGTGTTATTGGAGTAATAAACACTGTTTTATTACCACATATTGCATTTATTTATTGTTGTACTACGAAGCCTACCAACCTCACAAAACTCTTCACTCTTAAAGTAACTTATTTTGTGTGCTGTTGTCATAAATTTGAGATTACATACTTGCGAAATCAAATCCAAAATCCACTCGCCCTAGTCGGAAGAAAACCACAAGATCGGACAGCAGGTAGGTGCTCATACACTCACACAACACAACAACAACGCATATAAGTTGAGTTGCAATATATATATACATATATATATCTAATTTCATTTCTTTATTATGATTGTAATGCAGTTACTTACTGAATTATTGTTTAGAATGGACCATGTTTATATGCCTTACCAATGTTCTCTGGATTGTCTACCAATAACAATGTATACCTTATAATTTATAAAATAGAACCCATCAATTATTCACGTTATAATTATGGCCTTAAGGTATTAACAAAATATAATTAACATATGTCGATTAATGTACATACAATAACTTTTGCAGTTGTTCAATAACCACTTAAAGTATTATTATGTTTTCTTTAATACAGGCCTGAACAAAGTGTCTCATTATTGAGTGTTCTGAAAGTGTGTTAAGGCCAATAAAATATGCATTCAACAGACCTTGGTAATGAAATTTATGATTCTGGGATCTATTGTAACATACATGTTTGAATTTACCACACTATTAAGTAGTGAGAACATTTCTTTTCTTATTGCTTTAATGATAAAATAATACTGGAGAAAAAAAAGAATGGTAAGATCCCAGAAAACAGAAATTTCCATGATTTGAGAAACAAAGGGTATATACCAAAGAGAATTTCTTCATAATCGCAATTATTTGTTGATTCCAAAATGTCTTACATTTAGCCTTTTGTTTTACCTATATTAATAGGTAATATCCAGAATCTTATTGGGAATCAACAAAAGAACTGACTAGAAAGCCCCAATTCACATGAACCAACATAAGTAACTTTGAAGTTCATTAATTCAAATCACACGCACACGCACACACACACGCGCGCGCACACACACACACACACACACACAATATTGGGCTAAATCAGGGCTATACATTACTAAAATATGTCTGATAACAGTCCCGGACCACTGCTAATTCAGTTCAGTAATGGCTCAATTTTTCCCTTTCCAAATAAAAGAAAGATTTTTTTCATTTTTGGAGTATATAATAAAAATAAGCATAAAAGAAATAGACATAGGTATAGAAGATACAGGTTACTGCCTACAATACATACTACATATACATCAAATTTACACACAATTACAAGATTATTATTGCACACTCTCACATAGATTGTTAAATAACAGATAGGAATTAAAGAACATTACTATCAAGTTTTTACCATCCAATTCAAGCCTGGTTCAACCACTTGACATGGGTATAATAAAAAATAATTAAAATCCATTTACGGTGGTAAATTAGTGTATCACATTTTTCACAAAACAGAAGAAAAGAATTTAACTTGTTCTCCATAGCTATAGAAATCACAGCGAGATTCAACTTACTTCAAGCAATTCAGTTTGTAGCTGACAGTTGGTGAAAAATAAGTTTAACAACAATTTCAAATTACTTTACCCACTGTGATTTTTTAATTGGCCAACCAGCAATTCCTTTGCTACCAGAGGTGTTACAGAAGAAGTCTTTTGCGAGTCTTTTGTTATTGAAGAAGATGCAAGCAGCTTATTGCAACTTGTCAAAAATAGAGAAAAGAATGTGAAGGTTGATAAAAGTATAGAATGCTATCCGTTGAACATGTGGTTCAACTTGTTGTCACCATTTTCATCCAATTCATTTAGGCCTACTGCAGTCCTTTCCAATATGGTATCAACACAATATACAAAAAAAATTATAACTGGAATTGAGCAATGTTTTATGCACGATGACAATGAAATCAGCCATATACGAGTATTAGAAAATTTGTTCAGGAATTTGTAGAACTTCAGTCAGAAAAAAAAAGAAAAAAGCAAACTGAATAAATCTTCTTGAAACCAATTAATCAAGTAAGTGCAGCGTTTGACTGTGACTTAAATTTTTTTAAACAAGGCCTATACAAACCATTTCATTATGTGTCATATTTACAGCATAGCTCTGTAATTACTATTATTATTTACTGTATTCTTATTTCACACATATCTCTTTAAAAACAAGCGCACTTACTATTACAGCATATCGGTAATATACAACGTTATGTAATAATAACGGTATGTATATACTGAATTGATGAAAGTAGTTATAGCAATAATGTATTTATAAATAAATGCGTATTGGTTAATAAATTCATAGTTACTGTCCAACATGTATACATTAATGATCTATTATTAATTATTTATACATTTACATAAATTTTATATTTGTGGTATTTCCTGTAGTAAACATTATGTTTGGGTTTTGCGTTATTAGATGAATTTGTTTACTTTTTGGAAATTTTAGACAATAATGGGCAGCCGCTTAATTGGGCCAAACTGATGTGGATTTGATGTATCCCAACAAAGTGGAATCCACTGTATGTGTGTACCCATGCATAAGGATTCAGTTCACAAGCTACGAAAAACTAGACTGTCACGCCTAATTTATTTTTGTAAAATATTCAATTAACTTTAGAGTTTTTATATTTTATTTTATTTTCATTTGAATCTAATAATCTAAAGCAATTTAATTAAATTAAAATTAATTAATTAATTAAATTTTCACTTGAAATTAACTTGTCTAATAATGAGTTTAACTTCTTAAAATTATCAACCATTTGAAAAACATTATTCAAGATCGATTCATTGTTTAGACTGTAAGAATACTGATCATATAACCCTTTTATTCTTGTGTGTTATTGGAGTAATAAACACTGTTTTATTACCCCATATTGCATTTATTTATTGTTGTACTACGAAGCCTACCAACCTCACAAAACTCTTCACTCTTAAAGTAACTTATTTTGTGTGCTGTTGTCATAAATTTGAGATTACATACTTGCGAAATCAAATCCAAAATCCACACGCCCTAGTCGGAAGAAAACCGCAAGATCGGACAGCAGGTAGGTGCTCATACACTCACACAACACAACAACAACGCATATAAGTTGAGTTGCATATGTCGGACAACGTGGGGCGCGGCAAATTTACATTAAATTAAATTCACGTTCCGAACAAGACATTAATAGTAAAGTTACATATGGCTTGCCCGGAACGTGGGGCACGACAAAATTAAATTAATTAAATTCAATTTAAATTTTATTTTTATGTTAAAACAAAGTTTGCTGTTTTAACTTTTAAAACAGCTGGCGTCCAACTGAACAATCCCCAAAGAAGAGTTTTGTGATTCGTGGTGGTACAGCAGTGAAATTATTGTGTATTTGAAATTGTTCTATATTTGAGATTGTTGTGTAAAAAATGGATATGGATAAAATACTTAAACAAATACAGCAAATGAACGAGAACATGAACGCGAAGTTTGAGAAAATCGACGCGAAATTTGAGCTTAGCAACGCGGAAATAACGTCCAAAATTGAGGCGCAAAAAGTCAGCCTAACCGAGGCATTAGAAAATAGCAACGCAGACATAAACGCGGAAATTAAACAAAGCAATAAAGAAAGTAGTAAAGAATTGACCGCGAAAATCGAGGAAAGCGCGAAAAATTTAGACGCTAAAGTCACCGAAATCGCGGAATGCAATAAAGAATTAACCGCTAAAGTCGCTGAAATTGGTGAAAGTAATAAACAATTAACCGCTAAAGTCACGGAAGTCGGAGAAAAACTACATACGGTAGAAACGAAAATAAATGAACGGTTTAAGGTTTTTGAGACCACAATGCAAAAATCGTTTATCGAACAAGTTACATGTATGGAGGGCCGATTCAAAGAACACATTAGTAGGTGCGAGAAACAGACAGCGGAGGTCGCGAAGAAGGTCGACTCTCTCGAGATAAGAATTCAAACTGACACGACAGAAACTCAACGCCAAGTAAATAGACTTGATGCTTCAATTGTAGAGACGAGATCCAACATAGACTCTAATAAAGAGAGTGTATTACAAGCACTTAACGACGAGATTTTGAAAGTACGACAGGAAGTACGCAGGAGATCCGCTCCTAATATTCTAGTACAAGGTCCTGTCAATGAAAAAAATCGTGTATATTTTACAGGGGAAAATAACGAAAACCCTATTGAATTTTTGTTAGCCTGTGAAAATGAAATGACGAGAGTAGGTTCAAGACTCGAAGATCAAGATAAAATACAATGGGTAGTAAACGCGATGCGTGATTCGGCACGTAAATGGTATAACATTGTACGCGATAAAGTGTCCACATACGCGGAATTCAAACAAAAATTTGAAAGCCGGTATTGGAATTCACACACTCAAAGACTTTTACGCAACGAATTAGAATATGGGTGTTTTGAACGGAAAATGGGTGTTACGGCAGAAAATTATATCATCCAGCAGGTCGAGCGCGCAAAGCATTTAACCCCAGCATTTTCAGAGATCGACATAGTCACTAAACTAGCCTATCATTTCAACCACAATATAAGGGTAGCTGTGTTTACACAAGGTATACGCACGGTCGATGAACTGCTCATTTTAGTGTCCCAAAGCGAGACAGTTTCTGATTTAGGCGGTTGGCGTTATAACCCAGATTTTCGCCGAAATAACGAAGGTCAGAATACACGGGTACAATACCATCAGCAACCTGATCAGAGACCAAGTACAAGTTCCACTCCACCCCAGACACCGTCAAAACCGCCAAAGAAGACCTTTGAGTACAAAGGTAAACCAAATGTCGGTAGACCAAAGGGGCAAGGTAAAGGGAACGACGGGGCCCCGATCAGAGCAATTCAAACGGTCGAAATAGCGAAAGCTGATACAACTGCGAAAGACAGCGACACCCAAAGCATTAAGGACCCTAACAATAAATCAAAAAATTATCAAT
The DNA here is from genome assembly GCA_034769895.1 of Magicicada septendecula. NCBI lineage: Eukaryota > Metazoa > Arthropoda > Insecta > Hemiptera > Cicadidae > Magicicada > Magicicada septendecula. Next base: position 29,605,405 of record CM068376.1, on the reverse strand, counting down.
CTGCAAAAAACGTGCCGAAATGCGCATCCAACAAGGACGCGCTATAAACCCGGCAAAAATATGTAGATGTAAGCATGTTAGATATAAGAATTATATATTGTGTGAAAAGTGTACTTTTGATTATGTAACTTATGTGCCCGTTAATAATGTGTTCCCACCGGACGTTAGGGATCCGTTGCTAGAATCCGGTACCGCTCAACAATGGCCAGTGAGCGCGGCGTGTCCGGTATTGCACGCCTTTGTCAACGGCATTCCCACACAAATTTTGTTGGACACCGGCAGCGTTGTTTCCGGCGTCAGTGAAAGATTCCTGCGTGCGAACAAAAAGCATTTTCGTACGGCCCCATCACTTCCAATAAATCAATTTTATATACGAACCGCTACAGATACCAAAGAAAAAATTGACACGCAATACTATCTAACAATTATGCTAGAAAAAGTGAAATTTGAAGTGTGTGTAGTAGGTATAAACAATTTGATATGTGATGTGTTATTGGGGGTCGATGTATTAGAGCAAATACGCGCGGAAATTAACACTAGTGAACACTTATTAAAATGTACTATTGACAACATTAGTTACACTTTCAAATTGAACACACACACACTCACACAAAACCACGGTGACCCAATTAAAATTACACGGCCACCAAAACACGTAATTAATTACAAAAACGGTGAACAGGGGGAAACAACCTTAGATTCCCAAACTGAACGGAGATTGTTGTCGCTGCAAGAAGAGTTCAGCGATATCTTCAGTGAAGAGCACTCAATCATGTCAGTTTATGAACATAGGATTAACCTAATAGAGCCGGAGAAGTTCATAAGGAGAATCTACCAGGTACCTATAAAGTACCAGGCCGAGGTCCAGCAGGAGATACAGTGGATGTTGGAGGAAGACATTATAGAAAGATCTAATAGCAGCTTCCTCAACCCACTGCTAGTCGTCCGCAAGAAGACTGGAGAAATCCGACTCTGCCTGGATATGCGGAATTTAAATAATCTGGTAGAAAGGAATTTGACTGCGCACCAACAGCGGAGGACCTCTTCATAAAATGTGAAGGAGCCAGGTACCTCACGAAGCTAGATCTGACGGCGAGCTTCTGGCAGGTCCCGCTGTGCGAGCATGACTGTAAGTATACAGCATTTATTTATAATAACAAATGCTATCAGCACAAGGTGGTACCTTTTGGCCTTAGCACAAGTCTCGCCGCTATTGTAAGATGCCTCGAGAGAGCTCTAGGACCCGAGGTAGACCCTTACACTGTGACATTCGTCGATGACATCCTCGTGATATCCCGCACATTGGAAGAACACTTTGAGCATCTGAGGAGCGTCTTCCAGAAGCTGAGGTTAGCCAACATCAAACTCAAACTACACAAGTGCGAGTTCATTAAGTCTCGAATGAAATTCCTGGGACATATAATCTCAGCTACAGGCATCAGTACGGACCCAGAGAAGCTCAGGAGTATTGTGGAGTTCCCGGTGCCCAAGAACCTCAAAGCACTACGAGCATTCCTTGGACTCACGGGATACTACAGGAAATTCACCAGCAAATACGCCGAATATACAGTCCCCTTGCTACAGCTGGTACGCAAAAATATAAAGTGGAAATGGGGTTCTGAACAAAACGATGCGTTTGAGAGGGTTAAGGGCTTATTCCAAACTAACTTACAATTGTTCCATCCACAACAGGGCAGGAAGTACATAATGTATACTGACGCTAGCGAGTATGCTATCGGCGCCGTGTTGCACCAGGAAGACGAGCAAGGTAGTCTTCATGTTGTCGCATACGCTAATAGAACGCTCAAAGGCGCTGAGTTGCATTATTGTACTTCTGAGAAAGAAATACTCGCCATCATAAACGCTCCCAGAAAATTCAGACATTACTTATACGGTACCCATTTCGAGATCCACACAGATAATCAGGCGTTATCCTTTATATTGAAATGCTGCCTAGCCAATTCCCGACTAACACGATGTGTGTTAGCTATTCAAGAGTATTCTTTTACCATTAAATACTGCAAAGGAGCAGAGAATACCACAGCAGATACCTTAAGCAGATATCCGCCCATAGAAAAGGGGGAGGTTTACGAAGCAGCTGACGACGAGTTGAGGGTATTAAATATGCAGTACACTGTTGCGCCTGAAGCTACCAATATGCTACGAAACATAGGATGCGAGCTGGACAATGACCCCACACTCCTTGCAAAAAAGCAAATGATAGCAGCTCACCCAAGTCCACATTATCTGATACAAGATAATATATTGTATAAATTGTTACAGGGCGAATGGAAGGTGGTATTATCTCCAGCTATGCTTGCGTGTGTAACACACCCGTTACATGTAAAAATGGCACACGCATCACCAGTAAAATGTGTAAAGATATTACAGGAGGATTTTACTATAACAAACATGTATCGAAGAGTAAGGAAGTTGTTAAAAACATGCCATCCATGTCAAACCGCGAAAGCACCAAATTTGCACACTTACGTTCCCATGGCAAATGTGATAATGGAAGGTAAGGGACAGATGATCGCCACCGACTTTCTGGGACCCCTACCTAAGGTTACCAGAAACCTAAAACATATTGTAGTTTGTGTCGATGTATTCACAAAGAAAGTTAGCCTATACGCGATCCCTAGACCCACCACAAAATCCGTTTTGAACATTATACTTAACAAGTATATTCCGCAACGTGGACCGATAAGGAGCGTGCTGAGCGACCAGGGAAAGCAATTCCAAAATAAACACTGGGCAGCAACCCTGGAACGTAATGGCATTAAAGCAATCCTCACCTCGATAAGACGACCACAGGGCAACCTCGCCGAAAGGGTGAATCGGGAAATTGGAAAAATGTTCCGTATATATTGCTATAAGGAGCAAAGCAAATGGCCCGAGTTCCTATCATTCTTTGAAACGGCGATAAACGAAAATTATCATGACACCACTGAATACACACCAGCAGAGTTAGACTCTGGAACAAAGCCAGAGAGATTTTGGCATAATTATTTACGCAGGCCAAAGACCTATAATCTACCTCTGCCGGTTCAGTGTAAAAACCAACTTGTGAAGGACAGGATAGTTGAAAAAGGGCGGACAAATTCAATACCACTCATAAATTAATCAACTTTGTAGTAGGAGAGAAAGTGCTTCTCAAGGCAAACCCCGTGGGCCGGAGAGACATAAATGTAGCCGCAAAGTTTTTTCGTTTATATAACGGTCCGTATCTTTTGGCTGAGCAACTAGCACCTTACACCTTTATCGTTACGACGCTCGACCGAACAAATACGGTAGGGAAATACCATGCGAGCTCTTTAAGAAAATACTATGAGTAGCATGAAATTCCACGGCGCGTCAGTACGAAATAATATGACTTTAAAAATAAATAATATTTAGAGTTAACAATAATTTAATTATATAATAATTAGAATTAAAATAAATTAACTGTGTTTTATAATATTAATAATAGTTGTAAATAAATTGTGTATAAATGATAATGCATTTGTAGCGCGGTAGTAACAAGCGTATAATGCAAGGCGAAGCCAACGCATGAGCAGGAAATTGTTACGTCACACAATCCTACCGCTCTCAGCTGTTAGAATGTAGGTCAAACAATTAGCGTCGCGCGGTGTGCGATAACGATGGTAAACAAACCTCAGCGCATTCCTGCGTGTGCGTGCCACTGTTGACTGCCTAACATTCTTAAACGCTGCGATTAGCTACTAACAGTTCTGAAAACATTTACTGCACAATAATTGCAAATATAATATTATTAATAGGGTGTAATTAGAATTAAGTTGTATATATGGAAGAACATTGACACCCATGTATGTGTTTTTAAATAAGTAATACAATGTAGAGTAGCAAGTATAATCGTTATAGAGTACGTTTATAATAATTGAAAAAAATAATAATTGTAATTATTACACTCATTTTTTTTTTTAAAGTAAGCAGGGGAGTATATAACAGGACCAAATATCAACTATTTGGAGTTATATGTTAACTGTATACTAGATTCATGTATAAATAAATTTTAATAGTCAAAACTCCACTTGTATGTAGTAGCTATGAAAATAATGCATTGTAAAAAGACGCACACGCGGCGGTTACATAATCAGCTCGCTGTGGAAATAAGAGCCACACCCCAAACTTTTAATTATTAATATTTCGGGAACCAGTAAATTAAGGCAAAATCTATTATAGCCAAAATGTTTGCCGAAATATTAATAATAAGGTGTGCGAGTTTTATGCAATATAATTAACAAATAACGGAGTTAATTAATTTAATGTGAATAACTTCTGTAATAATTAAGCTACATTAATGAGCTTTTAGCATGTTATAAATATAAAAATTTCCAACAAATTGTATATTTTAGATTTAGCACAACTTGGTTTGCAACCAAGATAATTGCAATTTAAAACTAGCACAGGAAATCCGGACCGACAATTCAGTTCTGCTGTGTTAAGAATATTAGTAATAATATTAATTCTCCGTCTGTGGGAAACTAACTTCATTCTCACGGACTAAGGTAATTCAAATTTTGTGTAGTAGGGAGAGTGTGTCAGCCAATCAAATCATTTGAAGGAATCCCAACCAGCGCGGAGTCTTGGGGCTGAACGAACACTCTACTGCCAGTATTTGCGAGGTACAGACGTAATTCTTCGATCGTCTCGAAACCATAGTTGTGAAAATTCATCAGAAGACTCTACGTGGTCAACACACATAATTACGAACATTATAAATACAGATCAACTGTACGATTCGTAATTATAGCATCCAGTCGAGATACTCTTCATTACAACAAACAAGCTTATTGTGTACTACAAGCTGTGGTCATAAGCACGCAAGAGATCTACCAGACTACAAGACCTTACTTCAAGAATACGACAGAGAGGCCGTCTAAACCATTGGTGAACGAGCTGACAAGCAGAGCTACCACTCGAACGACACACACACACACGCTGACGTAGGACGTACAATCGACGAGGGAGATAAACCAGTTCTCGCAGAAAGCCGCAGACATAAAAACTTCAACAAACAGCAGGAGAGGAGAGTGTTGCTGAATTCCGAACTCAAAGCCGAAATCCAGGACGCTCAAAGCAGATCACTATCTCTAGCAGATCGGACAAGGACAACGAGGGACATTTGGAGCATCTCTACCATCCACTTCAAAAACAGGAAAGCAAAATCAACTTATCTATTTTTCAAACATTAAATTTTCTTTCTTTTTCAATTAAAAGCATTGTAATTTAAATCATTCAGGTGCCACAAAAATCAAAGACTCTAGTAAATAAGAATAATTCATTTGTGATAAACTGTATAGCCAGTATAAGTAATTAGTAAGTTTTAGTTAAGAATCAATAGAGATAAAATAGAAGCGCTATACAAATCTTAACAAAAAATTTAACCATTTGCTCATACTGCAGTATAACAGAGTCAAATCACTAGAAAATAAAAGGACGTGAACTAGACTGTCACGCCTAATTTATTTTTGGAAAATATTCAATTAACTTTAGAGTTTTATATTTTATTTTATTTTCATTTGAATCTAATAATCTAAAGCAATTTAATTAAATTAAAATAAAATAATTAATTAAATTTTCACTTGAAATTAACTTGTCTAATAATGAGTTTAACTTCTTAAAATTATCAACCATTTGAAAAACATTATTCAAGATCGATTCATTGTTTAGACTGTAAGAATATTGATCATATAACCCTTTTATTCTTGTGTGTTATTGGAGTAATAAACACTGTTTTATTACCACATATTGCATTTATTTATTGTTGTACTACGAAGCCTACCAACCTCACAAAACTCTTCACTCTTAAAGTAACTTATTTTGTGTGCTGTTGTCATAAATTTGAGATTACATACTTGCGAAATCAAATCCAAAATCCACTCGCCCTAGTCGGAAGAAAACCACAAGATCGGACAGCAGGTAGGTGCTCATACACTCACACAACACAACAACAACGCATATAAGTTGAGTTGCAATATATATATACATATATATATCTAATTTCATTTCTTTATTATGATTGTAATGCAGTTACTTACTGAATCATTGTTTAGAATGGACCATGTTTATATGCCTTACCAATGTTCTCTGGATTGTCTACCAATAACAATGTATACCTTATAATTTATAAAATAGAACCCATCAATTATTCACGTTATAATTATGGCCTTAAGGTATTAACAAAATATAATTAACATATGTCGATTAATGTACATACAATAACTTTTGCAGTTGTTCAATAACCACTTAAAGTATTATTATGTTTTCTTTAATACAGGCCTGAACAAAGTGTCTCATTATTGAGTGTTCTGAAAGTGTGTTAAGGCCAATAAAATATGCATTCAACAGACCTTGGTAATGAAATTTATGATTCTGGGATCTATTGTAACATACATGTTTGAATTTACCACACTATTAAGTAGTGAGAACATTTCTTTTCTTATTGCTTTAATGATAAAATAATACTGGAGAAAAAAAAGAATGGTAAGATCCCAGAAAACAGAAATTTCCATGATTTGAGAAACAAAGGGTATATACCAAAGAGAATTTCTTCATAATCGCAATTATTTGTTGATTCCAAAATGTCTTACATTTAGCCTTTTGTTTTACCTATATTAATAGGTAATATCCAGAATCTTATTGGGAATCAACAAAAGAACTGACTAGAAAGCCCCAATTCACATGAACCAACATAAGTAACTTTGAAGTTCATTAATTCAAATCACACGCACACGCACACACACACGCGCGCGCACACACACACACACACACACACACACAATATTGGGCTCAATCAGGGCTATACATTACTAAAATATGTCTGATAACAGTCCCGGACCACTGCTAATTCAGTTCAGTAATGGCTCAATTTTTCCCTTTCCAAATAAAAGAAAGATTTTTTTCATTTTTGGAGTATATAATAAAAATAAGCATAAAAGAAATAGACATAGGTATAGAAGATACAGGTTACTGCCTACAATACATACTACATATACATCAAATTTACACACAATTACAAGATTATTATTGCACACTCTCACATAGATTGTTAAATAACAGATAGGAATTAAAGAACATTACTATCAAGTTTTTACCATCCAATTCAAGCCTGGTTCAACCACTTGACATGGGTATAATAAAAAATAATTAAAATCCATTTACGGTGGTAAATTAGTGTATCACATTTTTCACAAAACAGAAGAAAAGAATTTAACTTGTTCTCCATAGCTATAGAAATCACAGCGAGATTCAACTTACTTCAAGCAATTCAGTTTGTAGCTGACAGTTGGTGAAAAATAAGTTTAACAACAATTTCAAATTACTTTACCCACTGTGATTTTTTAATTGGCCAACCAGCAATTCCTTTGCTACCAGAGGTGTTACAGAAGAAGTCTTTTGCGAGTCTTTTGTTATTGAAGAAGATGCAAGCAGCTTATTGCAACTTGTCAAAAATAGAGAAAAGAATGTGAAGGTTGATAAAAGTATAGAATGCTATCCGTTGAACATGTGGTTCAACTTGTTGTCACCATTTTCATCCAATTCATTTAGGCCTACTGCAGTCCTTTCCAATATGGTATCAACACAATATACAAAAAAAATTATAACTGGAATTGAGCAATGTTTTATGCACGATGACAATGAAATCAGCCATATACGAGTATTAGAAAATTTGTTCAGGAATTTGTAGAACTTCAGTCAGAAAAAAAAAGAAAAAAGCAAACTGAATTAACCTTCTTGAAACCAATTAATCAAGTAAGTGCAGCGTTTGACTGTGACTTAAATTTTTTTAAACAAGGCCTATACAAACCATTTCATTATGTGTCATATTTACAGCATAGCTCTGTAATTACTATTATTATTTACTGAATTCTTATTTCACACATATCTCTTTAAAAACAAAGCGCACTTACTATTACAGCATATCGGTAATATACAACGTTATGTAATAATAACGGTATGTATATACTGAATTGATGAAAGTAGTTATAGCAATAATGTATTTATTAATAAATGCGTATTGGTTAATAAATTCATAGTTACTGTCCAACATGTATACATTAATGATCTATTATTAATTATTTATACATTTACATAAATTTTATATTTGTGGTATTTCCTGTAGTAAACATTATGTTTGGGTTTTGCGTTATTAGATAAATTTGTTTACTTTTTGGAAATTTCTGACAATAATGGGCAGCCGCTTAATTGGGCCAAACTGATGTGGATTTGATGTATCCCAACAAAGTGGAATCCACTGTATGTGTGTACGCATGCATAAGGATTCAGTTCACAAGCTCCGAAAAACTAGGTCACTTCTCTCGGTATCACTAAATTGGATGTCTTTAAGCTCTATTGTTAATATCGTAGTATAACATTTCAACTGTTTACGTACATGCATTCATTTCTTCTGGAAACAAAGCCATTGAAAGTATCACAAAAATAATTTCATTTTTGAAGTAAACATAAAATTAACGCTTATTCAAGTTTCCAGAAAAGAAACAAAACGCTTAGCTAAAATTCACAAAAAGTGTTTTCATTTTATATAAGGTGAACAATGGACAACACAGCAGTGGCTGATTAGCGTATATAATAAAATCTTGTGTTTCTAAATGTAAGAAGTGTGTCAAGTCAAGGTGACACTGTATGTATCGAGTGACAATCTGTATTGCAGCCAAAATGCTAATGATAATTACAAGAGGGTTTAATTCATAACTTCATGTAATGTCATTATGTTAGACTCATACACCACAATGATGCTGTATCAGTCCGTTTCCTGTCATGATTTCAGTGACACTTAAACAATAACGAGAAGCACAGATGGCAAAAAATCCTGTTGAAATCTTCTTTTGTTTTGTTTGCTCTATAAATTACTTTGTTTCTTTCACTACCAATGCTGTTAGAAAGTAGCTTAAACAACCAATAATATACTGTGTTATTTCAAGGGTTTGAAACGGTGTTTTTCTCTCTTCCTTTGAGCATACTATGAAGTAAAATTGTCTTATTTCCATGACTTACCCAATATGGAAGCATTTATAAATCAATATGAAAACAAAATCAATCGTACTGAACTGATGCAGTGTTAATAAAACTAGAATAACAGGCATTATACTCTGTTATTAACATCCTGATGAGGTTACTTATATAAATAATTTAATAATACAAATTACAAGAACGCGAAAAATAGAATAGTACAATGGCTGTGCTACACATTCAAATAGGACTTAACCAGACCAGAGATAAAACAGCATTTGATAGAACAGATAAATCAGGTCAGAAAAAATTAACACAACGCCTCCTGTAAATGTAAATGTACAAAAAGTTATCACTGATATCTGTTTCTCCAGATACTCCATTTAATAACACAATATTGTATGTTGGATTTTATTTAATTGAAAAAATGAATGGTTATAAAGAATACAGTCATCATAACCAGCTAAAATATTGTAAACAAAGAGCTACAATTTGTTAACTAACTGTATACATCCTATAAGGAGACACTGTTGTTCATTGCCATCCAGCTATGCTGATATAAACAACACAAAATCGGTATGGAGAACCATTCATGATTCCATGTTCTAAGATTTATATTTAAAATCATTTAATTGAATTTGGCTCGATAATTTCTAAAAAAATATCCCCACCTTGTAAATCGAGTTTTATGTTTGACAAATTGAAGTGAAATATTTCCATAGAACTTCTTTATTGCCAACAATGTAGTGCACATATAAAAAAAATTACCCCCTCCCCCTTCAACTACCCTTTCATTTACAGATATTTCATCTACCTTTCTACAGTGGATTATTACGACCTTCTTTTCAGGATACTTTATTTATCAAAATTAAGTACTTTACTCTTGTTAAAACGTAAAACATAGCACGTAAACTACTCCTTCCCCTTAATCGATCTTCACCAAAATTAATAGGCCTTGAGTCCTCTACAAATCAGGCAAACATGCAAAACATTATTTGATTCTGTTTGAAATTGTGGCAGTTATCATTTGCCATAGGAAAGATTCTACACACAGACACTTTTTGGAAAATGACTTTTCTTCATGTTTTGAGGGTAGTACAATGAGAATCAGCCCTTATCTCGAATACGATTTTTTTTTGCGATCACCATACTTCCATTTCCTTACAGAACATGAAAGTAACAAACACCAGGAAAACAATAATTCCAAGCCAACTAAAGAAATTATGTTCCAATACAGCTTACATTCTGCAAAATTTACAAACCACAACACATTACTGCACCGTAACAAAGATAAAAGACTACACTCTTCAACAATATAGGTGTTCCACATTTGTCTTTACAGTTTCAAGGAGAGAACATGCAAATACAAAGTAGTTACAAGGTAAAGGCTATGATAAATCAAGGGTGTATTGGAGTCAAATAACATCAAAAACATTTACATCACTGAATTCACATCATATATAATATTTACCCTTGTATAGTATGACATTAATACTTATCTATTATTGGGTATTTATCTAACGCATATTAATTTATGTATGTTCAAACACTTTTTACTACAGTCTGTTTCTTGATGTATAAAATATATTTAATATTTATTTAATATTCTATATTGAGTGTACATAAAATACACAAAAAACTAATATAGACACCACAATCACACACAATAATACCAATTTAAAAACCAGAGGCCAACAGGAAACCACAGCGAAAGCCAACCAACACACAAATATCTCACAAGGCTCAAAATCAGGAAGGCTGAAGATAGGAACACAAGGCTTCCCGAAACATGTTCCAAATAAGAAAAACCATCTTGAGATAGTCTTTATAAATATTAAATATATTTATGTATGTATATTTTAACATTCTACACAGATATAAAGAACATTAATTAAAATTAGAACAATTTTAATACAGCAAATTCATTATCAATCTCAAAACAAAATTTTAACGTACTTTATAATTTTTATATTTTATATTATAACACTAAACACATTAACTCAAGTGATATTTGCTGGCGTTTGCTCATAAATAAAGAAACAACTTATTACTAATCTGATTGTGATCTTATATTCAGCTTGGATATTTTTCTTTTAATTACTTTAGACTGACTTAATACCCACACAAGTTCTTGATCCCTGTTCACCCCACAGTTTGAAAGCTGCTACTATATAATATTGTAATCTACGAGGGATATTTTTTTTTCAACCTCCGAGATGCCACCCGATGAGACCCACATGCGATATTGGAATGGAGATACGCAGCGCATGCGCATTGAACTATTCCCTACAACACACCAATAGGTGCACTCCCTCCCTTCAGTCATTGTTGAGTAACAAGCGTGATAACACGTCTAATGTAATCGAATCGGCCGCCAAGTGTGAAGTGCGTGCCGTAATTCGCTTTCTTCTCGCCAAAGGGCGTAATCCAGCCGAAATTCATCGTCGAATGAGTAACGTTTATGGCGACAATTTTATGAGTGACGGTTGTGTACGAGAATGGTGCAGAATGTTTAAAGAAGGACGAATTGACATCCATGACGAGGGCGGTCAAGGGAGGAAATGTGTAGCGACGGAAGAAATTGTTGAAAAAGTGAATCAAGTGGTTCGCGAAAGGCGCAGATTCACAATTTCTGAGCTGTCTGTCGAATTTCCTGAAATTTCAAGGTCAGTTCTGTATGACATTGTAAGCGTGAAGCTTGACTACAGAAAAATTTGTGCACGGTGGGTGCCGAAAATGGTCACTGACAACCATAAGACTCAGGAAGTGGGCGCAGCCTTAGAATTTTTGCATCGCTATCATGAGATAGGGCAGGGTTTTCTGGACAAGATTGTGATGGGAGATGAGACATGGGTGCAATATGAAGATGTCGAGACGAAAGAGCAGTCTAAACAGTGGAAGCATAGTGAGTCCCCAGGCAGACCGGTAACGTTCAAGCAAACGTTTTGCAACAAAAAAACTTATGGCTACTGTGTTTTGGGACCGAACAGGCGTGTTATTGACTGAATTTAATGAACGGGGGACGACCGTCACTTCAGCCTCATACTGTGACACTCTTCAGTGACCACAAAGAGCAATACAGAACAAGAGAAGAGGAATGTTGTCATCGGGTATTGTCTTTCTTCACGACAACACTCGCCCTCACACTGCAGCACAGACACAGGATCTCCTCCGGAAGTTCAAATGGGAGGTGTTTAAACATCCATCGTACAGCCCGGATTTAGCGCCGAGCACTTTCATCTTTTCACCAAAATGAAGCTGTGGTTAGCAGGGCAGAGGTTTATGAGTGATGATCAGCTGAAGGCCAATGTGAACGGTTGGCTAAGTGACCAGGCGGCAGCTTTCTTTGATGAGGGCATAGGAAAACTCGTGCCACGTTATGATAAGTGCCTAAATCAAAATGGCGATTATGTAGAAAAGTAGCTGAGAGATGTACAAATATTTTGTATATAATACATCTTTTATAATTATTCTCGTTTTTTATTCCTACTTAAAGGAGTTTGAAAAAAATAGCCCTCGTACATTAAACTACGTATTCTAAATTTTATTCTTTAATTCCATTTGCAGAACTACATTTAAACAAAAGTAAAATCTACAGGTTTAAAAACTGTTAGTACAGGGCAAACATTAGGCATCATAGAAATCAATCACAAGTATTCAGATAATCTAAGTATACAGTATACCTGCCTAGAATATGGAAATTATAGTAAAAAATAAAACCATAAAATAGTTTTTGTGATTTCCACTCGTCAATTTATTAAAAATTATAAAACCATGACAGCTGTTTCGGCAACACAGTGCCTTCATCAGATGGTATAAGCTGACTAATTTTCGTACAAACGATACAGAATATAAAATATAATACAAGTGCTGTTGTATAGAGAGCGATAGTAATCTCGTGTCAATAAGATTTATACACATTACACAAACATATAACATAACATATACCAAGTCTATTTATACAAATTAAGCAGAGGCGAGCTATTTAGATCTAACTGATCATTTAATAATACATTTAAATATTTGTGTTTATTAATTTCAAGGGTTTCTAATAAATCAAGCTTTGGACCTTTATCAGATAAATGTAAAATTTCAAAATTGTCATTATAACTATGGTCTTTTTCTAACAAGTGATTTGCATAATTTGATTTGCCATCATTATATCTAAAACTATAATTGTGACCATACATTCTTTTTTCGAAAGATCTACCTGTCTGTCCGATATACACTTTATTACAAGACCCACAGGATAATTTGTAAACACCAGACTTTTGCAGTTTATCTGTTTTACTCTTATTATTTTTAATATATTTTCCCAAAGAAGACTGCGTCTTAAAAGCTATATTTACATTCCTTTGTGTGAAATATTTACCAATATTATCAGAAGCAGAACCTATGTAGGTGAGAGTGTGATATCTTTTAATCTGTGTTGAGGGAGGGTAAACTAGTTTTAAAGCTTGTGAATAAAATTTTTTGTTTAACAAGTGATCTATGAGGCTAGGTTGGTAACCATTGTTGACAGCTATTTGTTTAATAATGTTAAGTTCTGATTGGAAATTTGAGTCTGATAACGGAATACTAACTAGTCTGTGGATAAAACTGTGAAAAGCAGCCAATTTATGTGAGTATGGATGTGTGGAAGTAATGTGTATTGTCATATCTGTATGTGTAGGCTTATGAAAAATACCAAAGTCTAATTTATTATTGCATTTTGTTATTGTAAGGTCTAAAAAATTGATACTATTGTTATCTTCTAATTCTAAGGTAAAGCTAATATTTTTGTGTAAATTGTTAATAAAATTAAGAAAGATCTGTAATTGTCTACGTGTACCTAGAAAAATTGCTAAAATATCGTCCACATATCTATACCAAAAAATAAACAATCTGAAATAAGGGTGTGCTCTAATTTTAGTTTCTATGTAGTCCATAAAGATTTCAGCTGCCAAAGGGCTAAGTGGATTTCCCATTGCAAGCCCTTCTTTGCCAATATAGATCTTTCCATTAAATTCAAAGTAGTTTTGATTAAGGCAAACCTTCAGTAAATTCAAGATATCCTCTCTCATAAAGGGGTTATTACAATTTTCAATTAATAATTTTTCTACAATATCTATTACATCAGTCGGTGGAATACTCGGAAACAAATTCTTCACATCAAATGATAATAAAACAGCTTTGTCTGGGATATGTGAATCTTTAATTCTGTTAATTAAGTCTAGTGAATTTTTAATACTATGTGTTGATTGAAATTTGCATTGTGTTTGTATAATCTTAATTAGTCTTTTAGATAATTTAACAGAAGGAGCAGTTACATATGATACCACTGGTCTAATTGGATGGTTATCCTTATGCAATTTAATTAAAGAGTAAAGCTTTGGTGGCTGAGGATTCATTACCGATAAAAAATCCAAATCTCGATTATCAAAGAAAGAACAATTCTTTATAGCCTGTTTAACATCTATTTGAAATTTAAAAGTCGGGTTAATATCAATGGGTTCAAAAGAGTTCAAACATTCAAGTGTCTTATTTACATATTCGCCTTTGTCGATAGCAATAACAGTATTGCCCTTGTCAGCGCGGGTAAATATTATATTATTAACTACAGATTTTCTCTTAATTGAATTAATAGTTAGTCTATTTTTATTGTTAAATGGTAGAGTCTTAATTTGTTTAGCATAAAGAGAAGTTAATTTATCCGCTACAATGTATTTGACTGCAATAAATTAGACTCTACAATATCCAATAAATACAATACAATAAATTAGACGCTACAATAAATTAGACTTTGGTATTTTTCATAAGCCTACACATACAGATATGACAATACACATTACTTCCACACATCCATACTCACATAAATTGGCTGCTTTTCACAGTTTTATCCACAGACTAGTTAGTATTCCGTTATCAGACTCAAATTTCCAATCAGAACTTAACATTATTAAACAAATAGCTGTCAACAATGGTTACCAACCTAGCCTCATAGATCACTTGTTAAACAAAAAATTTTATTCACAAGCTTTAAAACTAGTTTACCCTCCCTCAACACAGATTAAAAGATATCACACTCTCACCTACATAGGTTCTGCTTCTGATAATATTGGTAAATATTTCACACAAAGGAATGTAAATATAGCTTTTAAGACGCAGTCTTCTTTGGGAAAATATATTAAAAATAATAAGAGTAAAACAGATAAACTGCAAAAGTCTGGTGTTTACAAATTATCCTGTGGGTCTTGTAATAAAGTGTATATCGGACAGACAGGTAGATCTTTCGAAAAAAGAATGTATGGTCACAATTATAGTTTTAGATATAATGATGGCAAATCAAATTATGCAAATCACTTGTTAGAAAAAGACCATAGTTATAATGACAATTTTGAAATTTTACATTTATCTGATAAAGGTCCAAAGCTTGATTTATTAGAAACCCTTGAAATTAATAAACACAAATATTTAAATGTATTATTAAATGATCAGTTAGATCTAAATAGCTCGCCTCTGCTTAATTTGTATAAATAGACTTGGTATATGTTATGTTATATGTTTGTGTAATGTGTATAAATCTTATTGACACGAGATTACTATCGCTCTCTATACAACAGCACTTGTATTATATTTTATATTCTGTATCGTTTGTACGAAAATTAGTCAGCTTATACCATCTGATGAAGGCACTGTGTTGCCGAAACAGCTGTCATGGTTTTATAATTTTTAATAAATTGACGAGTGGAAATCACAAAAACTATTTTATGGTTTTATTTTTTACTATAATTTACAATGGATTTTCACCAAGTAAAGGCATCAAGCATTAATTATTTGAAAGATGCTACAACTAGCATGTTGGCCTTGTGGTATTTTAAAGTGTTACTCCGTACAAAAATTACATCGCAGAATATTTGGTTCTTCAAAAAGTGCTTAATGGACAACTTAACACCACATTACATGAGTTTGAAGACGAACAACAAAAGTTTATCAGCGATAAAAGGGGTTGAAGCTGGCATTAGAAAATGGATGTTATACGACATGAAGATTCAATACAATAAAAGAGACGTTTGTAATATTTACCTTAAGTTTATACATACAGAATTATTACGTAGATTGCATAATATAGAATTTGACTTGCTAGACCGTAAAGTGCGAAATGATGTTCAAAGAATTATTCATAATAAATACTTAAGTCAGTTACGTAAGTTAAACAAGTTGAAAATGTTTAAGGTTAGTAATAGCGGTAATTATTATAATAGACAATGCGGGCATAATAACAAATTTTCTAACCATATATTTTATCAACGTTTTATGAATTTGACCAACGTAACTTTTAATAGTTTTGAAACTAAACTGATCGAAAAGGGTTTCAAATATAATATACAACCGTCAAATTATAAAAAGGAGTTTGAAATTTTAGGTGTGGATTGTGAGTTAGCTTGTAATAAGTACAATAAATTTCATGAAAATTCCGAATCTATACCATTGAACAAATACATTGTAGCGGATAAATTAACTTCTCTTTATGCTAAACAAATTAAGACTCTACCATTTAACAATAAAAATAGACTAACTATTAATTCAATTAAGAGAAAATCTGTAGTTAATAATATAATATTTACCCGCGCTGACAAGGGCAATACTGTTATTGCTATCGACAAAGGCGAATATGTAAATAAGACACTTGAATGTTTGAACTCTTTTGAACCCATTGATATTAACCCGACTTTTAAATTTCAAATAGATGTTAAACAGGCTATAAAGAATTGTTCTTTCTTTGATAATCGAGATTTGGATTTTTTATCGGTAATGAATCCTCAGCCACCAAAGCTTTACTCTTTAATTAAATTGCATAAGGATAACCATCCAATTAGACCAGTGGTATCATATGTAACTGCTCCTTCTGTTAAATTATCTAAAAGACTAATTAAGATTATACAAACACAATGCAAATTTCAATCAACACATAGTATTAAAAATTCACTAGACTTAATTAACAGAATTAAAGATTCACATATCCCAGACAAAGCTGTTTTATTATCATTTGATGTGAAGAATTTGTTTCCGAGTATTCCACCGACTGATGTAATAGATATTGTAGAAAAATTATTAATTGAAAATTGTAATAACCCCTTTATGAGAGAGGATATCTTGAATTTACTGAAGGTTTGCCTTAATCAAAACTACTTTGAATTTAATGGAAAGATCTATATTGGCAAAGAAGGGCTTGCAATGGGAAATCCACTTAGCCCTTTGGCAGCTGAAATCTTTATGGACTACATAGAAACTAAAATTAGAGCACACCCTTATTTCAGATTGTTTATTTTTTGGTATAGATATGTGGACGATATTTTAGCAATTTTTCTAGGTACACGTAGACAATTACAGATCTTTCTTAATTTTATTAACAATTTACACAAAAATATTAGCTTTACCTTAGAATTAGAAGATAACAATAGTATCAATTTTTTAGACCTTACAATAACAAAATGCAATAATAAATTAGACTTTGGTATTTTTCATAAGCCTACACATACAGATATGACAATACACATTACTTCCACACATCCATACTCACATAAATTGGCTGCTTTTCACAGTTTTATCCACAGACTAGTTAGTATTCCGTTATCAGACTCAAATTTCCAATCAGAACTTAACATTATTAAACAAATAGCTGTCAACAATGGTTACCAACCTAGCCTCATAGATCACTTGTTAAACAAAAAATTTTATTCACAAGCTTTAAAACTAGTTTACCCTCCCTCAACACAGATTAAAAGATATCACACTCTCACCTACATAGGTTCTGCTTCTGATAATATTGGTAAATATTTCACACAAAGGAATGTAAATATAGCTTTTAAGACGCAGTCTTCTTTGGGAAAATATATTAAAAATAATAAGAGTAAAACAGATAAACTGCAAAAGTCTGGTGTTTACAAATTATCCTGTGGGTCTTGTAATAAAGTGTATATCGGACAGACAGGTAGATCTTTCGAAAAAAGAATGTATGGTCACAATTATAGTTTTAGATATAATGATGGCAAATCAAATTATGCAAATCACTTGTTAGAAAAAGACCATAGTTATAATGACAATTTTGAAATTTTACATTTATCTGATAAAGGTCCAAAGCTTGATTTATTAGAAACCCTTGAAATTAATAAACACAAATATTTAAATGTATTATTAAATGATCAGTTAGATCTAAATAGCTCGCCTCTGCTTAATTTGTATAAATAGACTTGGTATATGTTATGTTATATGTTTGTGTAATGTGTATAAATCTTATTGACACGAGATTACTATCGCTCTCTATACAACAGCACTTGTATTATATTTTATATTCTGTATCGTTTGTACGAAAATTAGTCAGCTTATACCATCTGATGAAGGCACTGTGTTGCCGAAACAGCTGTCATGGTTTTATAATTTTTAATAAATTGACGAGTGGAAATCACAAAAACTATTTTATGGTTTTATTTTTTACTATAATTTACAATGGATTTTCACCAAGTAAAGGCATCAAGCATTAATTACTAGAATATGGATGATATTTACTCCAGAAACCTTCTTGAAAACCCCCAAAACTGTTTTCAACATATTGTATATTGACCAATCTGTTATTAAACGCAACAGAGAAAATATTTTATATGCGTTGTTGAGGTTATATGCTACGGAGTAATAAAGGTCCCCTGCTATCATATAAAGGTCTCCTATTGTCTCATATCTGGTTGCTGCTAATCCCATTGTTCATTCTCTTGGAATTGCCTCACTGCTTGAAATACTGCTACCAGCTCTTAAACATTTTTGTCTCCCAGTTTTACAGATCAAAACTTGGTCACCTCTGAGGTTGCTCGTCAGTTTACAGATGGTATTTGCTATATCTTAAAACATCACGTAGGGTATCCAAAATTTCCCACTTTATTAATTCACAACTTCAATTGGTTTTCTGTACTAGTTTTTCACACAAATTCAACCTGCACTGGAAATACTTTCTGTATCTATCTACAGCTACAGGCTCAAGACCATTTTCTTCCTTAGTCCTTTGTTACGGTTCATTGGTTTATCTTAACACTTCAAGATGGTATTAACTAGGATTGTTATATGTCCAGTTTTCCCAGATGTGTCCTTTTCATGTGAGAGGGAAACATCCACGGGAGGGATATTTTTGCCAAGTCCACGATTTTATAAAATTCTTAAAAACAGCTGGTAACACTGCCTTTAAGAAGCACGTAAGGTAGGTTAGGCATTGGTTACACATATTTATTTCTTTTATGAATTTGCTAACTGCTATAATTTTTTATTGTTCGACTAAGCTTTTCGTCATTACTGACATCTTCAGGTCTTAAACAACGCCTGATTGGTTGTTTAAGACCTGAAGATGTCAGTAATGACGAAAAGCTTAGTCGAACAATAAAAAATTATAGCAGTTAGCAAATTCATAAAAGAAATAGTAAGGATGGCTGCTAATTTAAACAATACGAAGATTGGTTACACATAGTTGACAAGTATTTGTCAAGTTTATTAGCTTGAGATTTTTGTGTTTATATTAGGGACACTTTAAAATCAAAACACTGAGAAAGATCTTAACACACTGGGCGCACAAGAAGAGTATAGATCGTCACATTAAAAAAAAAAACAATTGTGTATTATTTTTTCATTTATTTGTCGCTGATTAATGTTTAATTTTGTTACTTTTCAAAACCTGTCTCCTATTTAATTAACATATCTTTCCTGTTAGAAAAATGATATCAGTTAAAAATAAATAACAAGATTCATATTAAAAAAAAAATTGTAAATGCATTCTATTAACTGAAAATTTTATAAATCTGAAAAGTCATTTTTAAAATAATTTTTACAACATCGTAGTAATTTTATTATGAATGACACGCTAGTAATACAAACTCTTGTGTCACGACTTTTTATTGTGGTAGATGTACAGGTTTCATGTTTGGGAATGTCCTATGTTTTGAACTCGACTGACCTACGAGTTCATTTGAGCAGATTCAAACTCTTCATCAACTGATCCACAAGATGTCCTCATTAGAGAGAATAAATGAAATGGGCTCATAAAACCAGCTGAGTAACAACCCTAGTAACCATCACTTTCTTCACGTGTATGCTTTATAATGTAAATGAAACGAATTAGAATGTAAATGACAAACATTTAGAGCTCTTATAGTGCTATGGCTTGATCAGTAACAACAGTGATAGCAATGAAAGTTGCTGTCTAAGAAAACTGATTTTAAGAAAATCAGAAACCTCATTAACACCACTGTATGCATGGAAAGTCGAATCACAACAGAAAAATCAGCAGAACTGGATACGAATGATGATGCTGGTCTGTAAGTCTATTCTTGGATCTGTATGTTGCTTGGGCCAGTATAATGCGACAAGAGGAAACTTTAGTATACATAAACACTTGTACTGAAGTGATTGTAGATAGCCTAGAGCAGTGGTTCCCAAAGTGCGGTCCGCAGACCCCTGGGGGTCCACAGAAACTTTTAAGAAAAATTAGAATATACCGCAATTTTCTCCGATTTTTTTATATTCTAAAATCTAAATTTTAGAATCTTAAAACAATTAGTAGAAGATTCCAGTATTTGTTTTTTTGATTCAAATTAATTGAAAATTATAAAATGTAACGGTACAGAATTGTGTGCTACAAGGGTTTCAATTTAAATCAGTTAATTTTACAGTAGTCAGTATTCACCTAAGGGGAACCTCATTGTAACCAGCAACACATACATTGTTATTGTAGACTGTTTATGTCTGAAGCCTGTAGCCTGCCCAGCCAGACGTATTACGCAACAGCTTGCCAGCTCAGTCTCTGTATAAATCACAGTAAAACACTTCTTCACCCAGTTTGCATCAGACAGTAGCAGATTACAGTCATCTGCATGTTAACAAAAAACGGTGGCCTCGGACGTGTGAGATGGGCCGTAAATAAATTCGGCCTATCCAGTACAACTATTAAAGTGTGTGAACTATGTAGCAGTCAACAAACTCCAAACCTAAGTGCTCGAGCAAAGAAAAGTCGGCCGACCAAAAGCGAAATGTGATAAAACACAGTTCTAGTCAGTAAGTAATATTTATTCAACCCGTGAATAATTAACGCCAGTCAAAAGAAAAAATAACTTTAATTATCTTCCATTGACTTTCGGAGTGCGGGGTGAAATAAGTGACTCAACAGTTGGACCAGGTCTACAACCAGGCTGAGTACTCGTATAATCAATTTCTTATAATTCCAAATTTTTAACAACAGTAAAACTTATAACTGGGAATGTTTCAAATTATAATGAGATCTCTAAGGGAAAGTGGTTTAAATAGAATGTTCATGTAAAAGAATGAATGTGTAGGAGAATGGGGATACATTACATACTGGTTCAGTAAATGCATAAATTGTTTGTTATAAATCTCATAGTTAAGTAAGATTGGTTCGCCAATTAATTTTATGGTTTTTGTGTTGTTAATTTTAAGAATGTCGTAATTTGCAAATAAGCATTTTGTGTATTAAATAAAATTCAAACCAGTTGTTTTAGCCAGTATAAACGGTGTTATTATATTTTCACCCCTCAACTCACATAATCTTTCTGCAGCTGGTTTCGTCTGTAGGACCCTGGAAGAGAGCACGAAGGTAAGATGAAAACGAAGTTTGCATAAATTTAATATATTTTATTAATTGAAATAAATTTAGTTGACTCAGTTGCCCTGAACTAGGGACTCGAATATATTATTATTTGCATAACAATTCTATTGTCTCATTGACGCCCGAATACAGGGACTCGATTATATTATCAATTGATAGAAATTCTATTGTCTCAAAAAGTAATTTCAAACTAAGTCTTTAATAATGTCTTTATATCATGTCGTGTAGCAGATCTGTTTGTCAACCGAACTGACTAGACCTCTCACTTACACTACAAGAAGAAGATTCATTGACAGAACTTTCAACTGACAGTTCATTAAAATTACAGTTTTCGCAATTACAGCTAGCTGACTTCTGGTTATATGTAATGATTGACTATCCTAAACTCGCAAAAAAACTTTGAAGCGTTTAACTGTGTTTCCCTCTACTTATACAAATAATAAGTAGATACGTAGATAAGTAGATTAGTAGTGTGTGATACTGCATTCTCCCTGCTGATGTACTTGGAGTCAAAGTTAAGAAATAAATTTGATGTCGAAAGTGACTTTATATTGAAATTATCACACATTAAACCCAATATTGCAGCGCTAATTGTTCAAAAAGCAGCTTCATTGTTTACATTAAACTATGTTTGAAATCATTAAGGGGAGTTGAAGAGTCCTATACTGCCCACATTAAATTGGCAGATTTTAGGTACATTTTTCTCATAAATGTTTTAAGCTAGAAGATTGAAATTTTGCGTGCTTATTTACTCATATTATTTGTATTTGCTGTAGTAGAATAATGCTGATATCTAACATAATAAAAACGTTATAAATTTTTTACTTTTCAAATCTTTTTTTGCTGCATAATTGATGAGCAGGCTTTTCGTTAGTAGATATACTGTGAAAAAATATAGCACAAACAGCTGTTTTCATTTTCTCTAAATCAGTTGCATTTGCTCTGATAGCATTTCCATAATAAGATTGAAGTTTATCAATAACTTTATCAGTTAGTTGGCCAGCCCCTTTGATTGGCTTTTGGTCTGACAGTAATGTACCACCTAACTTGAGTTTTAGTTTTCGTAAGCAACAGCCCATCCGTTTCTGGATTTGGCCTATGCATTCCAGTTTTTCAAATTGTGTATCGCCATATGGTTTGCTTTCTACCGCTGCACTGTATGACTTTGAATCACCATCTCCAAGAAATTTGACATGACGAACCCCTCGATTCGGCAGAGACCTCTGGCAGACAGAAACTGCACCTACTGTCTCCATCCCACCACTTGTCCCGTCATAATTTTTTAAACAGTTTGGCTCATGAGCAGTTATTTTATCTACTTTATCTTTTATTTTTTCACATCCACTGCAGTACTTGCTAAGGACCTCAACGTCTAAGACTTTGCCGGTGTCTACACTCATAATGGTACAGCAAGAATTTATTGAAACGAACCCCCTCTTTTGCCATGTACCATCAAAAGCAATAGGTATATCAGTGGGCATTATTCTTCTGAATTTTCTTCCACTGCCTCTAATGTGGCATTTATCACAGATTTCTCATCTACAACAGCTAAAGAATCTCTAAGAGAGTCCATGTATTTACTAAGTAAGTGCTTGGCTTCGGGAAATTCATCATTCCGCATAACATCTTGCCTGCTTCAGGGCCCTTACCAATACAACGCAACCCATAAAACAGTCTGAAATTTACTTCAAACAAGTTGTTCTCTTTGCAATAATCTGATGTCCAAAATTCTGTACTAAATTTACAATCATTGTGTGAGCATTTTATGAATAACTTACAGGCTAGACCCTTTCGGCTCTCGATGTCTTCTTCTAGATAAACTTGAGATCCACAATCCTTACAGGCAACACAGCTTTTGATTACTGATGACAGAATTTCCAGTGACAAAATAATGGTATTTGTAGATGCACTGAACTGATCAAATTGTTCAAAACGTCCAGACAGTTTCTTTCCTGAAGCACTTCTGGGTGATAGGTTAGTCCTAGCCTCACTTGTCACTGTAGTAACTATTCTGCCTTTTGTATGTTTATTTCCTCTAAAACCATGTTTACTACACCACTTTTTCTGCCTAGGCACTTTGTTCAGTTGTAATACAATAAACACACTCACAAATGATTCACTGTACACTAGAACACTAGTTTTGTTGACACCCACAAACAACAAACTCGTGTAACAGTACATAATGACCCAATACTATAATTATGGGATTTAAAGGTATTTTTTTTTATGTCTTATTGTTTAATCATTAGAATACAGAATGGTTAGGTCCATTGTCCCTATATACGAAGGAACAAAGCAGATTCAGCAAGAGTACCATGCCAAGGTCACCGTTGGACGTGCGGGAGTCAGTAAAAGCCATGGCGGTGTTTGTGACGAATGACTTTACATATGCATTGTGATTGGATAATAACACTGTTCCGTCATAACCAAGAACAATGACGCACTGACTACAATACGTGCAACGAGGCGTTGTCCTGTATGACAAAGCTTGATGACGTAAAATACACACACACAAGCGCAAATTTACATTTGCCTCCGTCTCAATTCAGCGTAGTTCTTCAAGGGATCAACAGCGATGTATCGCTGTATGATCAGTTTCAAATTAAAAGCTTAAAACAACTAACTCATCAAGTAAAATTTCTTATGGTGGAGCGAAAGATGCTCAAGTGTAATAACTATTAGAACATAACATGTAGAATCAGTGTAAACATCTTTACGTAAAAACAACCAAACATGAGGCGAACACCGGCCATACACCTTGGAACCGACAAACACCAGCGAGGGAACAGCGCAGACCACATCTAAGAGAAGACCATTTTTACCATTTCATTATTATTTTAATGAGCTCATTAATTCAAAAATAAAACAACTGAACAAATGTACTGGTAATAAGGCGAATGTGTGTGAGAGTGTGTGAGTGAGCTCATGGCCATGAACATATATGCCGAGGGCATTGGTTTGTGTGTAAATGAGATTTAAACATGATAAGTAATTAGAGCTGCAGCTAAAGATAAAAGTACATAATAACCTTGCTTGGCGATAAAATGAGAATCGTAAGAATTAACAGAGTAAATTAAAATAGCCACCATTTTGTTTTTATAATATTGTATGACGCCATTTTGGCCACGTGGTTGTATATGCAAAATCTATTTGGGAAATTAAAAATTTGATAGTTAATCTCAATATAATACTGTGTTATTATTTGTGTCACCTTCTGTGTATCAAAAATCTCGCTGTTAATGAATCCTGGCCCCTTAGGTAAAAAGCATTTTAAAAAGAAGAGTATAAGCCCGGCAGTGACTGAAATTGGTAAGTACACATATGTGCCATATTATGGTACTATTTATACATATAAATATAAGTAGATGTGTGTAGTAATTAAAAAATAGAGTGGGTAATATCACAAATGGCGCCCGAACTGGGACATTATATAAAATTACTTTATATAAAACAGGCCAGATTTAGAAACACAGAAGGTGATATAAGATGGAACATAACCTAATACACAAGAGGTTATGTTGATGAAACAAAGCAACCAGTAATTGTATAATTAAAAAATAAATAGTCATTTAAATAGTTAAATTATGGCAGAAAGAAATAATAGTATGGAAGTAAACAATACAGACACAGAATCTATTTTATTAGACAAAATAAGCGCGAATTCTACGCCTAGGGCAGTCGAGAATAAAATATCGCTGGAAGATCTGTTTATATTAATTAAAACACAAAATAGAGTATTAAAAGAAATTAATGTAAAGTTAGATAGCCTTGAGAATGAGCTCAAGAAACAAAACGATTTGAAAAACGTAAAATTAGATCAAGTAGAGGAGAAATTAGACAAGAGAATTAATGAGATACAGTTAGAAAATAAGAGTAGAGAAATAGACAGAATAGATAAAAACAAAGACAAGGTAAGTGGGATAGAAAAGTATGATAATATAAATAAAAGTATGATGTTAGAGAATGATTGTGTAAACAGGAGTAGTAATAATGAAATTTTATGGGGAATAGAATATAATAATGATGGAATGATAGTGTGTGTTGAAGGGTTAAAGAAAGTGTGTAGAGAGAGCATAATTGTAAAAGAATTGCAGGGGTTAGATTTTTCCCTTAATGGTGTATTTGGGGGTGATATACATGTTTTCAGGAAGGACAAGAGTGCCTTCGATATAGATTTGGGAGACAAAAGGTATGCAAATAGTTGTCCCTGGATTTTTTGTGCACCTGATAGGTGGTGCGAGAATGAAGTTGTAGTGTCCCCTGCATATATTGGGAGAGAGAATGTGATTTGGGGTTATGATAGGAGTTATTGTGAAAGAGAGTTGTGTGATAATTGGGAGATAGAGTTATATAGAGTATGTAGAAATTATGAAGAGTTTATAGAAAGGTTAGGTGGAGAGAGAAGTGATAAATATAATAAAAACTTACCTTGTATTGAAACTGAGGTAGTAGGAGATGATGTTGATAACAATATTGACTTGATAAAATACCTGATTATGACTAATTACACTAAGGGTGACTGGACCATACCGAATGTTGACAAGTTTTATGATATAGTAATGTGGAGTAATCCTGCAGAGTATTACTATGGTATAATGGACAAAATAAATTTAAATAGTTATTATATTACAAAAGATGATATAATGTACTTAATTAAAAATGAGTTATGTATACGTAAGATAAGACTATTATTTGACGATGGAGGCTAATTATTATAATTGTGTTATGAACATTTAATTATGTGGACAGTGTTTTAAAATGGACTGTTTATGACTGATTTATGGTAAATGATTTAATGATTATGTGGATTGTATATTTTTGTGTATATTAATGGCAGTGTATTTGTGTATTTTTGCTGTTGTGTATTTTATGTATTTTTTTGTGTAAACTATGTACTGTGAAATTTTAAATAATTGATAAGGAATTTAAATGATATTAGGGAATTCAGAGTCTAATGGTTAGTAAATGATTATATATTTGGATGTTGAAAGGTATTGTCGTTAGTAGATAAGTGATGAATTTTCTAATGGTATATTAAGGTGAAATGTTGTAAAAGAGTTTGGGTAATAAGGATAAATAAGGGCATTGGAGTTAGTTAAATAGAGTTAATGGGAGTTAGGGAAAATAAAGTGTTGAGATACTGATAATATATAAAGAGGTGTTAGATATTTTAGGGACACAGTGGTTAGTGATTATATGTAGAGTTGAGTAATGTGAATGGTAATTTTATAGTTGTTGATGGTGATATTTTGTAATAAGGGTATTGGTGTAGGGAGTTCGCAACGAAAGGTGTTGGGACAGGAAAGGACCGTTGTGTGCCGGAAAGGGTTATCTGAAAGGGTCAGGAACCAATAAAGGAATGAGCATAGATAGGGAACACACATACTAGTACAAAAAATGAGCGGTGCCAGAGGTTTAAAATGGGATTTGTGAAGGGGGTTATTATAGAGATATTGGTGTCATAATATGTTAATGGTTGGTTAGAAGCGGTTAGTGTAAAAAAGAGGTGAGTAAGGTTGGATTGACAATGCCAAAATAAGAAATAGAAAATAGTGAATAATAGAGAGTTGCCCAAACTAGTGAGAATAAAAGGGTTAGAAAAAAGGAAAATTCATGGTAGGAAGGTAATTGTAACTGAAAGGTGAATGATATATTTGAAATTGTTTTATAGAATCTAATGAATGTTAAATGATTAAAAGTTAATAGAGAATTGTTGAAGTAGTAATGTGATAAATTTTGATACAGGTTGTGTAAATGTAAATTGTTTAATGTAAATGTAACAATGTTAATGTGTAATGTCTAATGTTTTATTGTTATTGGTAACGACGGTAACAAATGTCAAAGCTTTTAAAGGTTGAAAGTCTAAAGGTACAATGAGGTTGAGCAAAAATATAGTATGATACCATTTACAAAATAGATAAATGATTATAAGTTGAGTAATAAAATTTGAATAATAAACGTGTCTGCCATAACAGTTGTAGGTTGAGTTAGATAGAAATAATTAGGTGAAGGTGTTTTGGGGAATATTAGAGAATTGTTGATATATGGTGTTATTTGTAGTTATATATATAGTTTGTTTTCTTACAAGAAAGAAATTGAGTTTGGTGGTGGTAAAAGAATATACATTTTAGAGTCTTGTTGTTGTTATGTTAAACTTTTGAATTAGAACAAACCAATGCCCCAAACACAAACCAATGCGTCTAAAAGGGAACATATCAGTTGTAGATATGGAAGTGTACTAGACCACTATTTTAAATTTTTGTATTCAATGTTTCAGAGTTTGGTGGTGTTGTGACCGCGGTCCTGTGCTGGCTGGAGCGTCAGAACAGGAGCGTAGAGTGCCTCATGGCCTTATGGTGTAGGGATCTCTCCGGAGAAGTCCAGTAAGGTCAGAGGGCGCGATCAGCATCATTGGACCAAGGGTAAGTGATGATAAATTTTATATAGTAACATTACAGGGGGTTGTGGTGACATATCTAGATGTAACGTGTCAATTTTGGGTCCTTTTATTTTTTACAGTATGGGGTATGTACATTTTTGTTTATTTCGTGTTTGTGTGGGATTTATAAAATTATTGTGCAACGTTATTTCATTACAAGAGAACTCATGGTAAGCTGAACAGTTTGAGACAAAGGCGATACGCAATTTCCATTGTGTAACTAGGCAAAGGAATTTGCATCTCCACGAATTTCTAAGAACTCTGTATGTGTGTGGCAATGCACGCACGCCACTACTCAAGTACACGCTCGGCCAGGACACCTAGTTGGTTTAAAGCAAGATGGCTTGAGCAAAAGTAATTCAGCAATGTGCGTTTGAGCGGCAGGAAGTCATGGCTAAGTCCTGCCCTTTTATGACGTCAGCCAATGCCTAGCTGAGATCGTAGGCTATATTCACTCCAAAAAACTACATACATGGCATGGAACTAAGCTACGGCGACGAAGATCAAGGCAGTGATTTCCGTACCAAATATGAGATCACAATAGTAATACCTGTTACATTATCGTCGGCAGTCTACCAGCTGAACTCCCCGGTACCGGGACGGCCAAAGTAGGCTCGTCATAAAAATTGTTAATTAAACAGTAAAAAAGGTGTAATACAGCAAATTGTCATGTGACCGCGGTCAATCCATCGAGGGGGTCTTAATCAAGAGTTTTAGTTTATTCCGGACAATAAAAACAGTGTAACCGAACAATGCGTGTGTGCGGAGACCGCGTGGCCGGCGAGGGGGGAATTTTATTCTTATAAAATGTTAAGGGATTTATAAATTGATTGGTTTGTATGCGTGAGTGAGCAATGCTGGGCTGTTTGTATTTGTGTTTGTGTTTGGTATAATTATACATGATACAAGGTAAGCTATAGTTCGTAAGGTCTATTATGCACGAGTTGCACAACATGGAAAACAAATATCTCTAAATTCAATATTGCTGAACATTAAAACTAAGTATTTCTCTTCCAAAAGATGTGTAGCGTTAGTTATTTCGATAACCCATGAAACACATGTTTGTATCTAGCGTTCGCACGAAAGAATCCTGGCCCAAAACAAAACGAACTTTCAAGGTAGGTGGAAGTTAGTATATTAATATCTTTAATATATTAATTAAAATAGTAATAAACGTCTCAATGGCGCCCGAACAGGGACAGTTTTTATTAATTAAAATAGTAAAGACCGTACCTACAGAAAAGATACAAACATGTTTTTGGGGTTAGCGGAATAAAACAAAAGTGCGTTATTAACGCAAAATTGGTTAGATAATACATTATATTGATTATATCTTATTTATACACAAATATCAAGTATAAAATAAGAAATGGCAGATAACAGTGAAGTCGGCTTATCTGACAGTCAGACCGAGAGTCAAGTAAATGCTGACTCCGGTATTCAGACAGAATTAACGCCAATAAATGAGTATAACGTAGAAGCATCTGTTCTTGATACACCGGGAGCGATATCAACTCCCGTAACAAGTAAAGCGAAAGGGTTGTCGATGGACGATATGTTCAGTCTGATAAAAACAATGTCCGAAAATATAAGTAGTGATTTAAATGAATTGAAAAAACAAAATAAAGAACAACAAATTGATTCTAATGTCAAATACAATAAATTGAACGACAAATTTGATAGACAAAGTAGGGATATTAATGAGTTAAAAAATGAGATTCAAGAATTAAATAAATGTTTAGAAAGTACTAATGAAACGATGAGAACTAGTTTGAATAAATTAGAACAGAGTGTTGAGCGAGTGGGAGTACATGTGATGAGTACAGAGAAAAATAAAACAAATGAAAATTGTAGTGACAAATGTAAGAATATGATACCAGATAAAGAGTTAACTAATAATAACAATAATGTCGAACATAACGAATGTAATATTGAGAATAATAATGTGTTTGAAGAATTGGTATCAGAAAGTGATACTGTGAAACTAAGTAATGAAAGTACTGATGAGTTTGTGGAATGTGATTATGAGATGTTAAGGTGTGTTAGTGAGTCAGAGAGAGAGAGGAAAAATAATGTTGTAGTTGAATGGGGACAGAGAGTAAATTTTCCCTTTATTATTTATGATGTTTATGATGATGATTTAATGTGGCCACAAGTGGTATTGAAGGGCAAGAGTCCCGTTTTGATAGATGAATTAAGGTGTTTATTTTTGTTGAGTAATTGTGTACCCTCTGTCCAGAATAATTGTGAGAGTGTGATGTGGTGTTATGAAGAGAGAGAAGTAAGTAGAGAATGGTATGTAACAGAATTGTATAATTTACATAGAAAATATGACGATTGGAAAGAAAGTTTGAAAGTATATGTGAATGATAATAACTATAATGATTTGAATAAAGTAATTAACCCAATCATGAATGTATTTACCGATGGAGACGTAACAAATATGCCTAATGTTGACTGGCTTAATGATTATGTGGATAAAATAAATGAGTTTAGTTTGTATGGTTACAACACACAAAACAGTCATTTGTGTGGTGATAAAATTGAACGATGTTACACAAGACAAAGACTTATTTGGGACGATGGAGGATAAACTATTAACACAATAAAAGACAGTGTAAACATTATGTTTTAATGGTTCCTGACCTGGCAAATTTGGACAATGGAGTGCGGAAAAAATTGAACAATTAATAACTAGAGTTTGTAAATAGAACTATAGTGAATTTATTTGTGTGCATTGTGGAATGTTAAGTAAAGAATGTGTGTACGTAAGATGATTGTTGTAATAATAATATTGAAATATTTGCAAGTTCAATAAATATCAGAATTAATTGTGAAAACAGTAATTGACTAATGGTAATTGTTTCGATAACTATATAATTTATATTTTTGGTAATTAATTTAATTACAACAATTTGATACATGTTAAATATTTTGATTGCTTATTTAAATGTTAATTAATTACATTTTTTTATGAATTTAATTTATTTTACGAGATGGAAATTTGGTAATGAAGGATAAATTGTTGGATTTAAACTAATTTTTTGTGAAATGTTTCAGAGGTGAGGTGAAAAGTATTGTGATACGGTGATTATGTTTTGGGTGTATATCATGTTAAATGGATTGTAAGTAGAAAAATTTTATAATCATGTATAATAAAAATGTTCATAGGTGTGATTAAGGTTTTAATTCAATAATGAGATTATTGGAAATAATTTTGTTTAATAAAAATGATAATTAAACATTTTAATAATAACTGAAAAATGATATAATGATTATTAATAATAAATTTTGAAAATTTTAAGAAAGTCCAATGGTAAAAGGTTATGAATGTGTTAAATGATTAGGGATGAAAATATATGATAATGTATATCAAATTTTTAATTAGTTAGTTAGTAAGTTGCTGTTGCGGGGGTGGCCTGTGCTCCCGTAGATAGCGAAATGGGTTGGGGGTAACAGAGAGTGTTACCTCCATCGGAGGCCAAAATGGCGAAAATGTGCGGCACACCTTTTTTGTGTAAATTAAAATTTACACACTGCTAAACGACCGTGTCGCACATACTAGTAATGAATGTAACAGGCAGTGAAATTGAAGTTAGATCTCCCCGACTTTTCGGGCGATTACTGCCTTACCAGCACTAATCGTGGATTTGGCTAGCGGTTAGCTATGGTCATATCAAGTCCCTTGACCATAGCTGACTTGAAATTGGTACATATTAGAAATTCAATGGGGGGAGACAATTAGGGGAAATCTCCCGGAACTATGAAACAGCGGCTGCCACTCTGCCCGCTTGGGGGTAGCAAAGACAGGTGGTAGACCCGCATTAAGGGTGTGTAATTATATAACAAGAATATGTTGATATTCGACAATGTTTAAATGTAATAGCGGAAGCAAAGACACGGAGAGGTAAGACCTGCTCCAAAATATACAGTCTTTGTCAAAGCGCAAGGGCGAGACAGTCCTCCATAATTTGAAATAGTGTGTGTGGCTGGGAGGTGGCTCGGATGAGCCACGAATTTAAATTTTACCACAATCAAAAACGCTTGTGCTCTGTTCAAATAATTAGATGCTCAGACTCTTAATATAAGGTGTTCATACTATAATTTTAAATGTATTATTTTATTGTAGTAAGTAGATATAGTTGTTGATAAAAATATGTGTTTTCATTAGGTGTGTATATTTTTTTTTATAAGCCAATAATTAAACGTCTGGCAGGCGGGTGACACAAAATGATCAGAATCAGAAAAAGGGGAAATAATGAGGGTGGGAGTAAGTATTGATATATATATATATTCCATGTAATTTGTTCAAGTATGAGACGTGTTTTTATTGTGTTAGGAGATCAGCTGATCAGCAATAACAGGTCACTGGTAAATTAGTTATAAATATTCCAAGTAATTAATGTTTGATATAATGTTTTTAATGTATTACAGATGTTTTAAAGTAATGATAAAAATAATTTGATAAAGTGAGAAATAAAGTAACCATTTGTGAAAGCTGATAAGAGATAGTTTTTTGGGTGATAAATATTTTGTGGGACATATAGATCTGTCCAAGTTGAAGCTAGAGTTAAAGTTAGAGAAATAGTAGAGTTGAAGTAAAGATCGAAATGTTGTTTTGCAGTAATGTATATTGTAGAATTTTGAGAAGTATTGATGTTGACACAGTAGTTGTGGAGAATTTATGTAGATTTTGAGTGATATATTGTTGTTTATAGTTAATGATGTTATTTTGTTGTAGTTGTAGTAAGGTAATGAGATTGAGATTTTGGGGATGGCAATTTTGTAAATGGGGGTGGTGTGGTAAGGAGTCCACAACGGCTGGCGTTGTGGCGGGAAGGGACCGATTGGCGCCGGAAAGGGTTACCTAGGGAGGGTCCAGGAACCAACATAAGGGCTTTCCCTTAAGGGCTTAGGGAGGGGTGAGCTTTGGGGAGGGAAACACATATCCTATGTACAAAGGGTTAGAGAGTTTTTTTTATATAGAGAGCAGGTGGCGAATTGAGTTTAATGGTAAGTTGGGTTTAGAGTGTTTTGGGGTGGATGTGTTGGTAGTGATGGGTGTCATGGGAGTTGAAGTTGTTAGTGGTTAGAGTCAGAGGGAGAAGGATTATATATGTAGACAGAGTAAGTAGTAAATTAAATGAGAATAAATAATTTACATCACCCACAGTAATGTAGAGTAAGATTATTAATAAAGAGAGAGATTTATAATAATAGAATATAAAATTTTTCATTTTTTAAACCAGTGACAGAATCGTGATAGAATTGAAAATAATGTAAAGTTAAGAATTGTTTATTTTATTATTATGTAAAGGTCAATTTGCTTATTAATTATTAATATTTTGTTTATTTTAAATGTTTTATTTTATTGTTTTGTGTTTCAAATTAGACTGTTACAGATGTTAAATGTATTTTCAGATAGGGTGTACATAACATAGGTAGGTCAAGGGTCTTGGACTTGACCTAGTTTCGATCAGCTGATGAGGTCATATACCTACTAAGCTTGTATAGTAGAAAGTCAGTTTTATTTGTTTGTTTAATCAATTTAAACCAATTTTCAAATAATGTCTAAACATAAAGGAAACATTTTAATAAATTTTAAAAGTTTTTTTGAATTTTAAAAATTTTGGGGGAAAATATTTTTTTTGGAAATTTTAATTTTTGAAAAAAAAAAAATGATTTTTTGCCTGCCAGCGAATGAATATTTTTAGTATTGATTATTTGATTATTTGTATGTTAACCATATTTATTTTATTGATTTCTTGTATTGCATTGTATTGTTAGAATCTAAGTATTCACATGTTAAGTTAAGGATGTTTCAGCCATAAGAAATGGTTAATATAAATTAGTTTAAAAAAAAAAAACAGAAAAACAAGGAAGAGAATTTTTTTGCTAAAGTATATTATTTTGAATTTTTTTAATTTTTCGTAAATTTTAAAGATTTTGTCAAGGTATGATATGTAATGTGAGTGTGTGTGAGCCCAGTATCTGCTAAAGGCAGCCCAGCTTGCATAAAAGGGGAAACATATCGGTGGAGGATCTGGCATAATCTGAGCCAGGGATGGAGGATTTTGGGGGTAGCATGTTAGAAGGTGAGGGGGGCTGTGGTACTTGTCGGTTCGATTTCTCGGTGTTGGGATCTCTTACGGAGAAGTCCAGTGATCTCGTTCAGATGAGTCCATAGTCGCTGAGCCAGGGGGGTCATGTACCCATGTGGATTAAGAACAAGAGGGGGTTGTTGGCACCAGTTCCTCACCGGTCCTCTTCGGGGTTTATCGATGAGATTTCTTTTGTTGTGAACAGCAGAATTCTCATCTAGGGGGTATTGTAACGTGTCAATTTTGGGTCCTTTTATTTTTTACAGTATGGGGTATGTACATTTTTGTTTATTTCGTGTTTGTGTGGGATTTATAAAATTATTGTGCAACGTTATTTCATTACAAGAGAACTCATGGTAAGCTGAACAGTTTGAGACAAAGGCGATACGCAATTTCCATTGTGTAACTAGGCAAAGGAATTTGCATCTCCACGAATTTCTAAGAACTCTGTATGTGTGTGGCAATGCACGCACGCCACTACTCAAGTACACGCTCGGCCAGGACGCCTAGTTGGTTTAAAGCAAGATGGCTTGAGCAAAAGTAATTCAGAATATTTTTATAAAACCGCCAATATCTCGAAAATGAAAACAAGGATTTTCATTGCCGTTTGAGCGGCAGGAAGTCATGGCTAAGTCCTGCCCTTTTATGACGTCAGCCAATGCCTAGCTGAGATCGTAGGCTATATTCACTCCAAAAAACTACATACATGGCATGGAACTAAGCTACGGCGACGAAGATCAAGGCAGTGATTTCCGTACCAAATATGAGATCACAATAGTAATACCTGTTACATTATCGTCGGCAGTCTACCAGCTGAACCGGCCGTCGGTTTGGTACCGGGACGGCCAAAGTAGGCTCGTCATAAAAATTGTTAATTAAACAGTAAAAAAGGTGTAATACAGCAAATTGTCATGTGACCGCGGTCAATCCATCGAGGGGGTCTTAATCAAGAGTTTTAGTTTATTCCGGACAATAAAAACAGTGTAACCGAACAATGCGTGTGTGCGGAGACCGCGTGGCCGGCGAGGGGGGAATTTTATTCTTATAAAATGTTAAGGGATTTATAAATTGATTGGTTTGTATGCGTGAGTGAGCAATGCTGGGCTGTTTGTATTTGTGTTTGTGTTTGGTATAATTATAAATGATACAAGGTAAGCTATAGTTCGTAAGGTCTATTATGCAAGAGTTGCACAACATGGAAAACTAATATATCTAAATTCAATATTGCTGAACATTAAAACTGGTTTACTGGCATCAGTGTAACCAACTTTTGAATACATAAATAAAAATCGTGAAGAATACTATAATAGATGTAACAATATTTTGTATAAAATTATTTAGGTATAATAATAAATGCAAGTTTTCGTCTAATTTCAAAAATGCTAAAAAAACTGCGTGCAGCACAATTTTCTAAATTGGAGTAAAAATATTTTTAACAATAAAAACCCCATGGTTTTGGTACCAAACTGTGCAGAAAAGACAGTATTTTAATATAAGCTAATAAAAAAATTTTTTCCTCTACCAGCTGAACTCCCCGGTACCGGGACGGCCAAAGTAGGCTCGTCATAAAAATTGATAATTAAACAGTAAAAAAGGTGTAATACAGCAAATTGTCATGTGACCGCGGTCAATACATCGAGGGGGTCTTAATCAAGAGTTTTAGTTTATTCCGGACAATAAAAACAGTGTAACCGAACAATGCGTGTGTGCGGAGACCGCGTGGCCGGCGAGGGGGGAATTTTATTCTTATAAAATGTTAAGGGATTTATAAATTGATTGGTTTGTATGCGTGAGTGAGCAATGCTGGGCTGTTTGTATTTGTGTTTGTGTTTGGTATAATTATAAATGATACAAGGTAAGCTATAGTTCGTAAGGTCTATTATGCAAGAGTTGCACAACATGGAAAACAAATATCTCTAAATTCAATATTGCTGAACATTAAAACTGGCTTACTGGCATCAGTGTAACCAACTTTTGAATACATAAATAAAAATCGTGAAGAATACTATAACAGATGTAACAATATTTTGTATAAAATTATTTAGGTATAATAATAAATGCAAGTTTTCGTCTAATTTCAAAAATGCTAAAAAAACTGCGTGCAGCACAATTTTCTAAATTGGAGTAAAAATATTTTTAACAATAAAAACCCCATGGTTTTGGTACCAAACTGTGCAGAAAAGACAGTATTTTAATATAAGCTAATAAAAAAATTTTTTACCCTACTCCCCTTAATATTATAATTTTGCAAGTTAGGAGAATTCAGACTTTAATACATTTTAATTAAAATATAAGTTTTTTATCATATTTACTGTTTGTTTTATTTCATAATGCGGACAGGGTCATTGAATTTTTAAATTATTTGGGGGGGGATCCGCGGACTGAAAAGTTTGGGAACCACTGGCCTAGAGCATACATGAGAAGTGGAAAGAGTGATTGTAGGTAGCTGGGAGGACAAGTGTACACAAAGTCATGCAATAAATATACACACGGACAGAACTTGTTGAAATTATGTATAAAATATTTTTATAAAACCGCCAATATCTCGAAAATGAAAACAAGGATTTTCATTGCCGTTTGAGCGGCAGGAAGTCATGGCTAAGTCCTGCCCTTTTATGACGTCAGCCAATTCCGCGGACTGAAAAGTTTGGGAACCACTGGCCTAGAGCATACATGAGAAGTGGAAAGAGTGATTGTAGGTAGCTGGGAGGACAAGTGTACACAAAGTCATGCAATAAATATACACACGGACAGAACTTGTTGAAATTATGTATAAAATATTTTTATAAAACCGCCAATATCTCGAAAATGAAAACAAGGATTTTCATTGCCGTTTGAGCGGCAGGAAGTCATGGCTAAGTCCTGCCCTTTTATGACGTCAGCCAATGCCTAGCTGAGATCGTAGGCTATATTCACTCCAAAAAACTACATACATGGCATGGAACTAAGCTACGGCGACGAAGATCAAGGCAGTGATTTCCGTACCAAATATGAGATCACAATAGTAATACCTGTTACATTATCGTCGGCAGTCTACCAGCTGAACTTCCCGGTACCGGGACGGCCAAAGTAGGCTCGTCATAAAAATTGTTAATTAAACAGTAAAAAAGGTGTAATACAGCAAATTGTCATGTGACCGCGGTCAATCCATCGAGGTGGTCTTAATCAAGAGTTTTAGTTTATTCCGGACAATAAAAACAGTGTAACCGAACAATGCGTGTGTGCGGAGACCGCGTGGCCGGCAAGGGGGGAATTTTATTCTTATAAAATGTTAAGGGATTTATAAATTGATTGGTTTGTATGCGTGAGTGAGCAATGCTGGGCTGTTTGTATTTGTGTTTGTGTTTGGTATAATTATAAATGATACAAGGTAAGCTATAGTTCGTAAGGTCTATTATGCAAGAGTTGCACAACATGGAAAACAAATATCTCTAAATTCAATATTGCTGAACATTAAAACTGGCTTACTGGCATCAGTGTAACCAACTTTTGAATACATAAATAAAAATCGTGAATAATACTATAATAGATGTAACAATATTTTGTATAAAATTATTTAGGTATAATAATAAATGCAAGTTTTCGTCTAATTTCAAAAATGCTAAAAAAACTGCGTGCAGCACAATTTTCTAAATTGGAGTAAAAATATTTTTAACAATAAAAACCCCATGGTTTTGGTACCAAACTGTGCAGAAAAGACAGTATTTTAATATAAGCTAATAAAAAAATTTTTTCCTCTACCAGCTGAACTCCCCGGTACCGGGACGGCCAAAGTAGGCTCGTCATAAAAATTGTTAATTAAACAGTAAAAAAGGTGTAATACAGCAAATTGTCATGTGACCGCGGTCAATCCATCGAGGGGGTCTTAATCAAGAGTTTTAGTTTATTCCGGACAATAAAAACAGTGTAACCGAACAATGCGTGTGTGCGGAGACCGCGTGGCCGGCGAGGGGGGAATTTTATTCTTATAAAATGTTAAGGGATTTATAAATTGATTGGTTTGTATGCGTGAGTGAGCAATGCTGGGCTGTTTGTATTTGTGTTTGTGTTTGGTATAATTATAAATGATACAAGGTAAGCTATAGTTCGTAAGGTCTATTATGCAAGAGTTGCACAACATGGAAAACAAATATCTCTAAATTCAATATTGCTGAACATTAAAACTGGCTTACTGGCATCAGTGTAACCAACTTTTGAATACATAAATAAAAATCGTGAAGAATACTATAATAGATGTAACAATATTTTGTATAAAATTATTTAGGTATAATAATAAATGCAAGTTTTCGTCTAATTTCAAAAATGCTAAAAAAACTGCGTGCAGCACAATTTTCTAAATTGGAGTAAAAATATTTTTAACAATAAAAACCCCATGGTTTTGGTACCAAACTGTGCAGAAAAGACAGTATTTTAATATAAGCTAATAAAAAAAATTTTTACCCTACTCCCCTTAATATTATAATTTTGCAAGTTAGGAGAATTCAGATTTTAATACATTTTAATTAAAAAATAAGTTTTTTATCATATTTACTGTTTGTTTTATTTCATAATGCGGACAGGGTCATTGAATTTTTAAATTATTTGGGGGGGGGATCCGCGGACTGAAAAGTTTGGGAACCACTGGCCTAGAGCATACATGAGAAGTGGAAAGAGTGATTGTAGGTAGCTGGGAGGACAAGTGTACACAAAGTCATGCAATAAATATACACACGGAGAGAACTTGTTGAAATTATGTATAAAATATTTTTATAAAACCGCCAATATCTCGAAAATGAAAACAAGGATTTTCATTGCCGTTTGAGCGGCAGGAAGTCATGGCTAAGTCCTGCCCTTTTATGACGTCTGCCAATGCCTAGCTGAGATCGTAGGCTATATTCACTCCAAAAAACTACATACATGGCATGGAACTAAGCTACGGCGACGAAGATCAAGGCAGTGATTTCCGTACCAAATATGAGATCACAATAGTAATACCTGTTACATTATCGTCGGCAGTCTACCAGCTGAACTCCCCGGTACCGGGACGGCCAAAGTAGGCTCGTCATAAAAATTGTTAATTAAACAGTAAAAAAGGTGTAATACAGCAAATTGTCATGTGACCGCGGTCAATCCATCGAGGGGGTCTTAATCAAGAGTTTTAGTTTATTCCGGACAATAAAAACAGTGTAACCGAACAATGCGTGTGTGCGGAGACCGCGTGGCCAGCGAGGGGGGAATTTTATTCTTATAAAATGTTAAGGGATTTATAAATTGATTGGTTTGTATGCGTGAGTGAGCAATGCTGGGCTGTTTGTATTTGTGTTTGTGTTTGGTATAATTATACATGATACAAGGTAAGCTATAGTTCGTAAGGTCTATTATGCAAGAGTTGCACAACATGGAAAACAAATATCTCTAAATTCAATATTGCTGAACATTAAAACTAAGTATTTCTCTTCCAAAAGATGTGTAGCGTTAGTTATTTCGATAACCCATGAAACACATGTTTGTATCTAGCGTTCGCACGAAAGAATTCTGGCCCAAAACAAAACGAACTTTCAAGGTAGGTGGAAGTTAGTATATTAATATCTTTAATATATTACTTAAAATAGTAATAAACGTCTCATAGACTGATCCTTTTAGGAAAGTGTGAATGAGTCAATGAAAGTTTTTGTGTCTCGACACAAAATCTTTCATTGAGGGGGTTTGTAAAAGTACATAATGACCCAATACCATAATTATGGGATTTAAAGGTATTTTTTTTTTGTCTTATTGTTTAATCATTAGAATACAGAATGGTTAGGCCCATTGTCCCAATATACAAAGGAACAAAGCAGATTCAGCAAGAGTACCATGCCAAGGTCACCGTTGGACATGCGGGAGTCGGTAAAAGCCATGGCGGTGTTTGTGACGAATGACTTTACATATGCATTGTGATTGGATAATAACACTGTTCCGTCATAACCAAGAACAATGACGCACTGACTACAATACGTGCAACGAGGCGTTGTCCTGTATGACAAAGCTTGATGACGTAAAATACACACACACAAGCGCAAATTTACATTTGCCTCCGTCTCAATTCAGCGTAGTTCTTCAAGGGATCAACAGCGATGTATCGCTGTATGATCAGTTTCAAATTAAAAGCTTAAAACAACTAACTCATCAAGTAAAATTTCTTATGGTGGAGCGAAAGATGCTCAAGTGTAATAACTATTAGAAGATAACATGTAGAATCAGTGTAAACATCTTTACGTAAAAACAACCAAACATGAGGCGAACACCGGCCATACACCTTGGAACCGACAAACACCAGCGAGGGAACAGCGCAGACCACATCTAAGAGAAGTCCATTTTTACCATTTCTTTATTATTTTAATGAGCTCATTAATTCAAAAATAAAACAACTGAACAAATGTACTGGTAATAAGGCGAATGTGTGTGAGAGTGTGTGAGTGAGCTCATGGCCATGAACATATATGCCGAGGGCATTGGTTTGTGTGTAAATGAGATTTAAACATGATAAGTAATTAGAGCTGCAGCTAAAGATAAAAGTACATAATAACCTTGCTTGGCGATAAAATGAGAATCGTAAGAATTAACAGAGTAAATTAAAATAGCCACCATTTTGTTTTTATAATATTGTATGACGCCATTTTGGCCACGTGGTTGTATATGCAAAATCTATTTGGGAAATTAAAAATTTGATAGTTAATCTCAATATAATACTGTGTTATTATTTTTGTCACCTTCTGTGTATCAAAAATCTCGCTGTTAATGAATCCTGGCCCCTTAGGTAAAAAGCATTTTAAAAAGAAGAGTATGAGCCCGGCAGTGACTGAAATTGGTAAGTACACATATGTGCCATATTATGGTACTATTTATACATATAAATATAAGTAGATGTGTGTAGTAATTAAAAAATAGAGTGGGTAATATCACACTCGCTGCTTATTTCTGCTTACTGGCATCAGTGTAACCAACTTTTGAATACATAAATAAAAATCGTGAAGAATACTATAATAGATGTAACAATATTTTGTATAAAATTATTTAGGTATAATAATAAATGCAAGTTTTCGTCTAATTTCAAAAATGCTAAAAAAACTGCGTGCAGCACAATTTTCTAAATTGGAGTAAAAATATTTTTAACAATAAAAACCCCATGGTTTTGGTACCAAACTGTGCAGAAAAGACAGTATTTTAATATAAGCTAATA
Organism: Magicicada septendecula; assembly: GCA_034769895.1. Lineage (NCBI taxonomy): Eukaryota > Metazoa > Arthropoda > Insecta > Hemiptera > Cicadidae > Magicicada > Magicicada septendecula. The sequence goes on along the minus strand of CM068376.1, from coordinate 29,564,033 downwards.
AAAAAATTTTTTCCTCTACCAGCTGAACTCCCCGGTACCGGGACGGCCAAAGTAGGCTCGTCATAAAAATTGATAATTAAACAGTAAAAAAGGTGTAATACAGCAAATTGTCATGTGACCGCGGTCAATCCATCGAGGGGGTCTTAATCAAGAGTTTTAGTTTATTCCGGACAATAAAAACAGTGTAACCGAACAATGCGTGTGTGCGGAGACCGCGTGGCCGGCGAGGGGGGAATTTTATTCTTATAAAATGTTAAGGGATTTATAAATTGATTGGTTTGTATGCGTGAGTGAGCAATGCTGGGCTGTTTGTATTTGTGTTTGTGTTTGGTATAATTATAAATGATACAAGGTAAGCTATAGTTCGTAAGGTCTATTATGCAAGAGTTGCACAACATGGAAAACAAATATCTCTAAATTCAATATTGCTGAACATTAAAACTGGCTTACTGGCATCAGTGTAACCAACTTTTGAATACATAAATAAAAATCGTGAAGAATACTATAACAGATGTAACAATATTTTGTATAAAATTATTTAGGTATAATAATAAATGCAAGTTTTCGTCTAATTTCAAAAATGCTAAAAAAACTGCGTGCAGCACAATTTTCTAAATTGGAGTAAAAATATTTTTAACAATAAAAACCCCATGGTTTTGGTACCAAACTGTGCAGAAAAGACAGTATTTTAATATAAGCTAATAAAAAAATTTTTTACCCTACTCCCCTTAATATTATAATTTTGCAAGTTAGGAGAATTCAGATTTTAATACATTTTAATTAAAATATAAGTTTTTTATCATATTTACTGTTTGTTTTATTTCATAATGCGGACAGGGTCATTGAATTTTTAAATTATTTGGGGGGGGATCCGCGGACTGAAAAGTTTGGGAACCACTGGCCTAGAGCATACATGAGAAGTGGAAAGAGTGATTGTAGGTAGCTGGGAGGACAAGTGTACACAAAGTCATGCAATAAATATACACACGGACAGAACTTGTTGAAATTATGTATAAAATATTTTTATAAAACCGCCAATATCTCGAAAATGAAAACAAGGATTTTCATTGCCGTTTGAGCGGCAGGAAGTCATGGCTAAGTCCTGCCCTTTTATGACGTCAGCCAATTCCGCGGACTGAAAAGTTTGGGAACCACTGGCCTAGAGCATACATGAGAAGTGGAAAGAGTGATTGTAGGTAGCTGGGAGGACAAGTGTACACAAAGTCATGCAATAAATATACACACGGACAGAACTTGTTGAAATTATGTATAAAATATTTTTATAAAACCGCCAATATCTCGAAAATGAAAACAAGGATTTTCATTGCCGTTTGAGCGGCAGGAAGTCATGGCTAAGTCCTGCCCTTTTATGACGTCAGCCAATGCCTAGCTGAGATCGTAGGCTATATTCACTCCAAAAAACTACATACATGGCATGGAACTAAGCTACGGCGACGAAGATCAAGGCAGTGATTTCCGTACCAAATATGAGATCACAATAGTAATACCTGTTACATTATCGTCGGCAGTCTACCAGCTGAACTTCCCGGTACCGGGACGGCCAAAGTAGGCTCGTCATAAAAATTGTTAATTAAACAGTAAAAAAGGTGTAATACAGCAAATTGTCATGTGACCGCGGTCAATCCATTGAGGTGGTCTTAATCAAGAGTTTTAGTTTATTCCGGACAATAAAAACAGTGTAACCGAACAATGCGTGTGTGCGGAGACCGCGTGGCCGGCGAGGGGGGAATTTTATTCTTATAAAATGTTAAGGGATTTATAAATTGATTGGTTTGTATGCGTGAGTGAGCAATGCTGGGCTGTTTGTATTTGTGTTTGTGTTTGGTATAATTATAAATGATACAAGGTAAGCTATAGTTCGTAAGGTCTATTATGCAAGAGTTGCACAACATGGAAAACAAATATCTCTAAATTCAATATTGCTGAACATTAAAACTGGCTTACTGGCATCAGTGTAACCAACTTTTGAATACATAAATAAAAATCGTGAAGAATACTATAATAGATGTAACAATATTTTGTATAAAATTATTTAGGTATAATAATAAATGCAAGTTTTCGTCTAATTTCAAAAATGCTAAAAAAACTGCGTGCAGCACAATTTTCTAAATTGGAGTAAAAATATTTTTAACAATAAAAACCCCATGGTTTTGGTACCAAACTGTGCAGAAAAGACAGTATTTTAATATAAGCTAATAAAAAAAATTTTTACCCTACTCCCCTTAATATTATAATTTTGCAAGTTAGGAGAATTCAGATTTTAATACATTTTAATTAAAAAATAAGTTTTTTATCATATTTACTGTTTGTTTTATTTCATAATGCGGACAGGGTCATTGAATTTTTAAATTATTTGGGGGGGGGATCCGCGGACTGAAAAGTTTGGGAACCACTGGCCTAGAGCATACATGAGAAGTGGAAAGAGTGATTGTAGGTAGCTGGGAGGACAAGTGTACACAAAGTCATGCAATAAATATACACACGGAGAGAACTTGTTGAAATTATGTATAAAATATTTTTATAAAACCGCCAATATCTCGAAAATGAAAACAAGGATTTTCATTGCCGTTTGAGCGGCAGGAAGTCATGGCTAAGTCCTGCCCTTTTATGACGTCTGCCAATGCCTAGCTGAGATCGTAGGCTATATTCACTCCAAAAAACTACATACATGGCATGGAACTAAGCTACGGCGACGAAGATCAAGGCAGTGATTTCCGTACCAAATATGAGATCACAATAGTAATACCTGTTACATTATCGTCGGCAGTCTACCAGCTGAACTCCCCGGTACCGGGACGGCCAAAGTAGGCTCGTCATAAAAATTGTTAATTAAACAGTAAAAAAGGTGTAATACAGCAAATTGTCATGTGACCGCGGTCAATCCATCGAGGGGGTCTTAATCAAGAGTTTTAGTTTATTCCGGACAATAAAAACAGTGTAACCGAACAATGCGTGTGTGCGGAGACCGCGTGGCCAGCGAGGGGGGAATTTTATTCTTATAAAATGTTAAGGGATTTATAAATTGATTGGTTTGTATGCGTGAGTGAGCAATGCTGGGCTGTTTGTATTTGTGTTTGTGTTTGGTATAATTATACATGATACAAGGTAAGCTATAGTTCGTAAGGTCTATTATGCAAGAGTTGCACAACATGGAAAACAAATATCTCTAAATTCAATATTGCTGAACATTAAAACTAAGTATTTCTCTTCCAAAAGATGTGTAGCGTTAGTTATTTCGATAACCCATGAAACACATGTTTGTATCTAGCGTTCGCACGAAAGAATTCTGGCCCAAAACAAAACGAACTTTCAAGGTAGGTGGAAGTTAGTATATTAATATCTTTAATATATTACTTAAAATAGTAATAAACGTCTCATAGACTGATCCTTTTAGGAAAGTGTGAATGAGTCAATGAAAGTTTTTGTGTCTCGACACAAAATCTTTCATTGAGGGGGTTTGTAAAAGTACATAATGACCCAATACCATAATTATGGGATTTAAAGGTATTTTTTTTTTGTCTTATTGTTTAATCATTAGAATACAGAATGGTTAGGCCCATTGTCCCAATATACAAAGGAACAAAGCAGATTCAGCAAGAGTACCATGCCAAGGTCACCGTTGGACATGCGGGAGTCGGTAAAAGCCATGGCGGTGTTTGTGACGAATGACTTTACATATGCATTGTGATTGGATAATAACACTGTTCCGTCATAACCAAGAACAATGACGCACTGACTACAATACGTGCAACGAGGCGTTGTCCTGTATGACAAAGCTTGATGACGTAAAATACACACACACAAGCGCAAATTTACATTTGCCTCCGTCTCAATTCAGCGTAGTTCTTCAAGGGATCAACAGCGATGTATCGCTGTATGATCAGTTTCAAATTAAAAGCTTAAAACAACTAACTCATCAAGTAAAATTTCTTATGGTGGAGCGAAAGATGCTCAAGTGTAATAACTATTAGAAGATAACATGTAGAATCAGTGTAAACATCTTTACGTAAAAACAACCAAACATGAGGCGAACACCGGCCATACACCTTGGAACCGACAAACACCAGCGAGGGAACAGCGCAGACCACATCTAAGAGAAGTCCATTTTTACCATTTCTTTATTATTTTAATGAGCTCATTAATTCAAAAATAAAACAACTGAACAAATGTACTGGTAATAAGGCGAATGTGTGTGAGAGTGTGTGAGTGAGCTCATGGCCATGAACATATATGCCGAGGGCATTGGTTTGTGTGTAAATGAGATTTAAACATGATAAGTAATTAGAGCTGCAGCTAAAGATAAAAGTACATAATAACCTTGCTTGGCGATAAAATGAGAATCGTAAGAATTAACAGAGTAAATTAAAATAGCCACCATTTTGTTTTTATAATATTGTATGACGCCATTTTGGCCACGTGGTTGTATATGCAAAATCTATTTGGGAAATTAAAAATTTGATAGTTAATCTCAATATAATACTGTGTTATTATTTTTGTCACCTTCTGTGTATCAAAAATCTCGCTGTTAATGAATCCTGGCCCCTTAGGTAAAAAGCATTTTAAAAAGAAGAGTATGAGCCCGGCAGTGACTGAAATTGGTAAGTACACATATGTGCCATATTATGGTACTATTTATACATATAAATATAAGTAGATGTGTGTAGTAATTAAAAAATAGAGTGGGTAATATCACACTCGCTGCTTATTTCTGCTTACTGGCATCAGTGTAACCAACTTTTGAATACATAAATAAAAATCGTGAAGAATACTATAATAGATGTAACAATATTTTGTATAAAATTATTTAGGTATAATAATAAATGCAAGTTTTCGTCTAATTTCAAAAATGCTAAAAAAACTGCGTGCAGCACAATTTTCTAAATTGGAGTAAAAATATTTTTAACAATAAAAACCCCATGGTTTTGGTACCAAACTGTGCAGAAAAGACAGTATTTTAATATAAGCTAATAAAAAAATTTTTTCCTCTACCAGCTGAACTCCCCGGTACCGGGACGGCCAAAGTAGGCTCGTCATAAAAATTGATAATTAAACAGTAAAAAAGGTGTAATACAGCAAATTGTCATGTGACCGCGGTCAATCCATCGAGGGGGTCTTAATCAAGAGTTTTAGTTTATTCCGGACAATAAAAACAGTGTAACCGAACAATGCGTGTGTGCGGAGACCGCGTGGCCGGCGAGGGGGGAATTTTATTCTTATAAAATGTTAAGGGATTTATAAATTGATTGGTTTGTATGCGTGAGTGAGCAATGCTGGGCTGTTTGTATTTGTGTTTGTGTTTGGTATAATTATAAATGATACAAGGTAAGCTATAGTTCGTAAGGTCTATTATGCAAGAGTTGCACAACATGGAAAACAAATATCTCTAAATTCAATATTGCTGAACATTAAAACTGGCTTACTGGCATCAGTGTAACCAACTTTTGAATACATAAATAAAAATCGTGAAGAATACTATAACAGATGTAACAATATTTTGTATAAAATTATTTAGGTATAATAATAAATGCAAGTTTTCGTCTAATTTCAAAAATGCTAAAAAAACTGCGTGCAGCACAATTTTCTAAATTGGAGTAAAAATATTTTTAACAATAAAAACCCCATGGTTTTGGTACCAAACTGTGCAGAAAAGACAGTATTTTAATATAAGCTAATAAAAAAATTTTTTACCCTACTCCCCTTAATATTATAATTTTGCAAGTTAGGAGAATTCAGATTTTAATACATTTTAATTAAAATATAAGTTTTTTATCATATTTACTGTTTGTTTTATTTCATAATGCGGACAGGGTCATTGAATTTTTAAATTATTTGGGGGGGGATCCGCGGACTGAAAAGTTTGGGAACCACTGGCCTAGAGCATACATGAGAAGTGGAAAGAGTGATTGTAGGTAGCTGGGAGGACAAGTGTACACAAAGTCATGCAATAAATATACACACGGACAGAACTTGTTGAAATTATGTATAAAATATTTTTATAAAACCGCCAATATCTCGAAAATGAAAACAAGGATTTTCATTGCCGTTTGAGCGGCAGGAAGTCATGGCTAAGTCCTGCCCTTTTATGACGTCAGCCAATTCCGCGGACTGAAAAGTTTGGGAACCACTGGCCTAGAGCATACATGAGAAGTGGAAAGAGTGATTGTAGGTAGCTGGGAGGACAAGTGTACACAAAGTCATGCAATAAATATACACACGGACAGAACTTGTTGAAATTATGTATAAAATATTTTTATAAAACCGCCAATATCTCGAAAATGAAAACAAGGATTTTCATTGCCGTTTGAGCGGCAGGAAGTCATGGCTAAGTCCTGCCCTTTTATGACGTCAGCCAATGCCTAGCTGAGATCGTAGGCTATATTCACTCCAAAAAACTACATACATGGCATGGAACTAAGCTACGGCGACGAAGATCAAGGCAGTGATTTCCGTACCAAATATGAGATCACAATAGTAATACCTGTTACATTATCGTCGGCAGTCTACCAGCTGAACTTCCCGGTACCGGGACGGCCAAAGTAGGCTCGTCATAAAAATTGTTAATTAAACAGTAAAAAAGGTGTAATACAGCAAATTGTCATGTGACCGCGGTCAATCCATTGAGGTGGTCTTAATCAAGAGTTTTAGTTTATTCCGGACAATAAAAACAGTGTAACCGAACAATGCGTGTGTGCGGAGACCGCGTGGCCGGCGAGGGGGGAATTTTATTCTTATAAAATGTTAAGGGATTTATAAATTGATTGGTTTGTATGCGTGAGTGAGCAATGCTGGGCTGTTTGTATTTGTGTTTGTGTTTGGTATAATTATAAATGATACAAGGTAAGCTATAGTTCGTAAGGTCTATTATGCAAGAGTTGCACAACATGGAAAACAAATATCTCTAAATTCAATATTGCTGAACATTAAAACTGGCTTACTGGCATCAGTGTAACCAACTTTTGAATACATAAATAAAAATCGTGAAGAATACTATAATAGATGTAACAATATTTTGTATAAAATTATTTAGGTATAATAATAAATGCAAGTTTTCGTCTAATTTCAAAAATGCTAAAAAAACTGCGTGCAGCACAATTTTCTAAATTGGAGTAAAAATATTTTTAACAATAAAAACCCCATGGTTTTGGTACCAAACTGTGCAGAAAAGACAGTATTTTAATATAAGCTAATAAAAAAAATTTTTACCCTACTCCCCTTAATATTATAATTTTGCAAGTTAGGAGAATTCAGATTTTAATACATTTTAATTAAAAAATAAGTTTTTTATCATATTTACTGTTTGTTTTATTTCATAATGCGGACAGGGTCATTGAATTTTTAAATTATTTGGGGGGGGGATCCGCGGACTGAAAAGTTTGGGAACCACTGGCCTAGAGCATACATGAGAAGTGGAAAGAGTGATTGTAGGTAGCTGGGAGGACAAGTGTACACAAAGTCATGCAATAAATATACACACGGAGAGAACTTGTTGAAATTATGTATAAAATATTTTTATAAAACCGCCAATATCTCGAAAATGAAAACAAGGATTTTCATTGCCGTTTGAGCGGCAGGAAGTCATGGCTAAGTCCTGCCCTTTTATGACGTCTGCCAATGCCTAGCTGAGATCGTAGGCTATATTCACTCCAAAAAACTACATACATGGCATGGAACTAAGCTACGGCGACGAAGATCAAGGCAGTGATTTCCGTACCAAATATGAGATCACAATAGTAATACCTGTTACATTATCGTCGGCAGTCTACCAGCTGAACTCCCCGGTACCGGGACGGCCAAAGTAGGCTCGTCATAAAAATTGTTAATTAAACAGTAAAAAAGGTGTAATACAGCAAATTGTCATGTGACCGCGGTCAATCCATCGAGGGGGTCTTAATCAAGAGTTTTAGTTTATTCCGGACAATAAAAACAGTGTAACCGAACAATGCGTGTGTGCGGAGACCGCGTGGCCAGCGAGGGGGGAATTTTATTCTTATAAAATGTTAAGGGATTTATAAATTGATTGGTTTGTATGCGTGAGTGAGCAATGCTGGGCTGTTTGTATTTGTGTTTGTGTTTGGTATAATTATACATGATACAAGGTAAGCTATAGTTCGTAAGGTCTATTATGCAAGAGTTGCACAACATGGAAAACAAATATCTCTAAATTCAATATTGCTGAACATTAAAACTAAGTATTTCTCTTCCAAAAGATGTGTAGCGTTAGTTATTTCGATAACCCATGAAACACATGTTTGTATCTAGCGTTCGCACGAAAGAATTCTGGCCCAAAACAAAACGAACTTTCAAGGTAGGTGGAAGTTAGTATATTAATATCTTTAATATATTACTTAAAATAGTAATAAACGTCTCATAGACTGATCCTTTTAGGAAAGTGTGAATGAGTCAATGAAAGTTTTTGTGTCTCGACACAAAATCTTTCATTGAGGGGGTTTGTAAAAGTACATAATGACCCAATACCATAATTATGGGATTTAAAGGTATTTTTTTTTTGTCTTATTGTTTAATCATTAGAATACAGAATGGTTAGGCCCATTGTCCCAATATACAAAGGAACAAAGCAGATTCAGCAAGAGTACCATGCCAAGGTCACCGTTGGACATGCGGGAGTCGGTAAAAGCCATGGCGGTGTTTGTGACGAATGACTTTACATATGCATTGTGATTGGATAATAACACTGTTCCGTCATAACCAAGAACAATGACGCACTGACTACAATACGTGCAACGAGGCGTTGTCCTGTATGACAAAGCTTGATGACGTAAAATACACACACACAAGCGCAAATTTACATTTGCCTCCGTCTCAATTCAGCGTAGTTCTTCAAGGGATCAACAGCGATGTATCGCTGTATGATCAGTTTCAAATTAAAAGCTTAAAACAACTAACTCATCAAGTAAAATTTCTTATGGTGGAGCGAAAGATGCTCAAGTGTAATAACTATTAGAAGATAACATGTAGAATCAGTGTAAACATCTTTACGTAAAAACAACCAAACATGAGGCGAACACCGGCCATACACCTTGGAACCGACAAACACCAGCGAGGGAACAGCGCAGACCACATCTAAGAGAAGTCCATTTTTACCATTTCTTTATTATTTTAATGAGCTCATTAATTCAAAAATAAAACAACTGAACAAATGTACTGGTAATAAGGCGAATGTGTGTGAGAGTGTGTGAGTGAGCTCATGGCCATGAACATATATGCCGAGGGCATTGGTTTGTGTGTAAATGAGATTTAAACATGATAAGTAATTAGAGCTGCAGCTAAAGATAAAAGTACATAATAACCTTGCTTGGCGATAAAATGAGAATCGTAAGAATTAACAGAGTAAATTAAAATAGCCACCATTTTGTTTTTATAATATTGTATGACGCCATTTTGGCCACGTGGTTGTATATGCAAAATCTATTTGGGAAATTAAAAATTTGATAGTTAATCTCAATATAATACTGTGTTATTATTTTTGTCACCTTCTGTGTATCAAAAATCTCGCTGTTAATGAATCCTGGCCCCTTAGGTAAAAAGCATTTTAAAAAGAAGAGTATGAGCCCGGCAGTGACTGAAATTGGTAAGTACACATATGTGCCATATTATGGTACTATTTATACATATAAATATAAGTAGATGTGTGTAGTAATTAAAAAATAGAGTGGGTAATATCACACTCGCTGCTTATTTCTGCTTACTGGCATCAGTGTAACCAACTTTTGAATACATAAATAAAAATCGTGAAGAATACTATAATAGATGTAACAATATTTTGTATAAAATTATTTAGGTATAATAATAAATGCAAGTTTTCGTCTAATTTCAAAAATGCTAAAAAAACTGCGTGCAGCACAATTTTCTAAATTGGAGTAAAAATATTTTTAACAATAAAAACCCCATGGTTTTGGTACCAAACTGTGCAGAAAAGACAGTATTTTAATATAAGCTAATAAAAAAATTTTTTCCTCTACCAGCTGAACTCCCCGGTACCGGGACGGCCAAAGTAGGCTCGTCATAAAAATTGATAATTAAACAGTAAAAAAGGTGTAATACAGCAAACTGTCATGTGACCGCGGTCAATCCATCGAGGGGGTCTTAATCAAGAGTTTTAGTTTATTCCGGACAATAAAAACAGTGTAACCGAACAATGCGTGTGTGCGGAGACCGCGTGGCCGGCGAGGGGGGAATTTTATTCTTATAAAATGTTAAGGGATTTATAAATTGATTGGTTTGTATGCGTGAGTGAGCAATGCTGGGCTGTTTGTATTTGTGTTTGTGTTTGGTATAATTATAAATGATACAAGGTAAGCTATAGTTCGTAAGGTCTATTATGCAAGAGTTGCACAACATGGAAAACAAATATCTCTAAATTCAATATTGCTGAACATTAAAACTGGCTTACTGGCATCAGTGTAACCAACTTTTGAATACATAAATAAAAATCGTGAAGAATACTATAACAGATGTAACAATATTTTGTATAAAATTATTTAGGTATAATAATAAATGCAAGTTTTCGTCTAATTTCAAAAATGCTAAAAAAACTGCGTGCAGCACAATTTTCTAAATTGGAGTAAAAATATTTTTAACAATAAAAACCCCATGGTTTTGGTACCAAACTGTGCAGAAAAGACAGTATTTTAATATAAGCTAATAAAAAAATTTTTTACCCTACTCCCCTTAATATTATAATTTTGCAAGTTAGGAGAATTCAGACTTTAATACATTTTAATTAAAATATAAGTTTTTTATCATATTTACTGTTTGTTTTATTTCATAATGCGGACAGGGTCATTGAATTTTTAAATTATTTGGGGGGGGATCCGCGGACTGAAAAGTTTGGGAACCACTGGCCTAGAGCATACATGAGAAGTGGAAAGAGTGATTGTAGGTAGCTGGGAGGACAAGTGTACACAAAGTCATGCAATAAATATACACACGGACAGAACTTGTTGAAATTATGTATAAAATATTTTTATAAAACCGCCAATATCTCGAAAATGAAAACAAGGATTTTCATTGCCGTTTGAGCGGCAGGAAGTCATGGCTAAGTCCTGCCCTTTTATGACGTCAGCCAATTCCGCGGACTGAAAAGTTTGGGAACCACTGGCCTAGAGCATACATGAGAAGTGGAAAGAGTGATTGTAGGTAGCTGGGAGGACAAGTGTACACAAAGTCATGCAATAAATATACACACGGACAGAACTTGTTGAAATTATGTATAAAATATTTTTATAAAACCGCCAATATCTCGAAAATGAAAACAAGGATTTTCATTGCCGTTTGAGCGGCAGGAAGTCATGGCTAAGTCCTGCCCTTTTATGACGTCAGCCAATGCCTAGCTGAGATCGTAGGCTATATTCACTCCAAAAAACTACATACATGGCATGGAACTAAGCTACGGCGACGAAGATCAAGGCAGTGATTTCCGTACCAAATATGAGATCACAATAGTAATACCTGTTACATTATCGTCGGCAGTCTACCAGCTGAACTTCCCGGTACCGGGACGGCCAAAGTAGGCTCGTCATAAAAATTGTTAATTAAACAGTAAAAAAGGTGTAATACAGCAAATTGTCATGTGACCGCGGTCAATCCATCGAGGTGGTCTTAATCAAGAGTTTTAGTTTATTCCGGACAATAAAAACAGTGTAACCGAACAATGCGTGTGTGCGGAGACCGCGTGGCCGGCGAGGGGGGAATTTTATTCTTATAAAATGTTAAGGGATTTATAAATTGATTGGTTTGTATGCGTGAGTGAGCAATGCTGGGCTGTTTGTATTTGTGTTTGTCTTTGGTATAATTATAAATGATACAAGGTAAGCTATAGTTCGTAAGGTCTATTATGCAAGAGTTGCACAACATGGAAAACAAATATCTCTAAATTCAATATTGCTGAACATTAAAACTGGCTTACTGGCATCAGTGTAACCAACGTTTGAATACATAAATAAAAATCGTGAAGAATACTATAATAGATGTAACAATATTTTGTATAAAATTATTTAGGTATAATAATAAATGCAAGTTTTCGTCTAATTTCAAAAATGCTAAAAAAACTGCGTGCAGCACAATTTTTTAAATTGGAGTAAAAATATTTTTAACAATAAAAACCCCATGGTTTTGGTACCAAACTGTGCAGAAAAGACAGTATTTTAATATAAGCTAATAAAAAAATTTTTTCCTCTACCAGCTGAACTCCCCGGTACCGGGACGGCCAAAGTAGGCTCGTCATAAAAATTGTTAATTAAACAGTAAAAAAGGTGTAATACAGCAAATTGTCATGTGACCGCGGTCAATCCATCGAGGGGGTCTTAATCAAGAGTTTTAGTTTATTCCGGACAATAAAAACAGTGTAACCGAACAATGCGTGTGTGCGGAGACCGCGTGGCCGGCGAGGGGGGAATTTTATTCTTATAAAATGTTAAGGGATTTATAAATTGATTGGTTTGTATGCGTGAGTGAGCAATGCTGGGCTGTTTGTATTTGTGTTTGTGTTTGGTATAATTATAAATGATACAAGGTAAGCTATAGTTCGTAAGGTCTATTATGCAAGAGTTGCACAACATGGAAAACAAATATCTCTAAATTCAATATTGCTGAACATTAAAACTGGCTTACTGGCATCAGTGTAACCAACTTTTGAATACATAAATAAAAATCGTGAAGAATACTATAATAGATGTAACAATATTTTGTATAAAATTATTTAGGTATAATAATAAATGCAAGTTTTCGTCTAATTTCAAAAATGCTAAAAAAACTGCGTGCAGCACAATTTTCTAAATTGGAGTAAAAATATTTTTAACAATAAAAACCCCATGGTTTTGGTACCAAACTGTGCAGAAAAGACAGTATTTTAATATAAGCTAATAAAAAAAATTTTTACCCTACTCCCCTTAATATTATAATTTTGCAAGTTAGGAGAATTCAGATTTTAATACATTTTAATTAAAAAATAAGTTTTTTATCATATTTACTGTTTGTTTTATTTCATAATGCGGACAGGGTCATTGAATTTTTAAATTATTTGGGGGGGGGGGGATCCGCGGACTGAAAAGTTTGGGAACCACTGGCCTAGAGCATACATGAGAAGTGGAAAGAGTGATTGTAGGTAGCTGGGAGGACAAGTGTACACAAAGTCATGCAATAAATATACACACGGAGAGAACTTGTTGAAATTATGTATAAAATATTTTTATAAAACCGCCAATATCTCGAAAATGAAAACAAGGATTTTCATTGCCGTTTGAGCGGCAGGAAGTCATGGCTAAGTCCTGCCCTTTTATGACGTCTGCCAATGCCTAGCTGAGATCGTAGGCTATATTCACTCCAAAAAACTACATACATGGCATGGAACTAAGCTACGGCGACGAAGATCAAGGCAGTGATTTCCGTACCAAATATGAGATCACAATAGTAATACCTGTTACATTATCGTCGGCAGTCTACCAGCTGAACTCCCCGGTACCGGGACGGCCAAAGTAGGCTCGTCATAAAAATTGTTAATTAAACAGTAAAAAAGGTGTAATACAGCAAATTGTCATGTGACCGCGGTCAATCCATCGAGGGGGTCTTAATCAAGAGTTTTAGTTTATTCCGGACAATAAAAACAGTGTAACCGAACAATGCGTGTGTGCGGAGACCGCGTGGCCAGCGAGGGGGGAATTTTATTCTTATAAAATGTTAAGGGATTTATAAATTGATTGGTTTGTATGCGTGAGTGAGCAATGCTGGGCTGTTTGTATTTGTGTTTGTGTTTGGTATAATTATACATGATACAAGGTAAGCTATAGTTCGTAAGGTCTATTATGCAAGAGTTGCACAACATGGAAAACAAATATCTCTAAATTCAATATTGCTGAACATTAAAACTAAGTATTTCTCTTCCAAAAGATGTGTAGCGTTAGTTATTTCGATAACCCATGAAACACATGTTTGTATCTAGCGTTCGCACGAAAGAATTCTGGCCCAAAACAAAACGAACTTTCAAGGTAGGTGGAAGTTAGTATATTAATATCTTTAATATATTACTTAAAATAGTAATAAACGTCTCATAGACTGATCCTTTTAGGAAAGTGTGAATGAGTCAATGAAAGTTTTTGTGTCTCGACACAAAATCTTTCATTGAGGGGGTTTGTAAAAGTACATAATGACCCAATACCATAATTATGGGATTTAAAGGTATTTTTTTTTTGTCTTATTGTTTAATCATTAGAATACAGAATGGTTAGGCCCATTGTCCCAATATACAAAGGAACAAAGCAGATTCAGCAAGAGTACCATGCCAAGGTCACCGTTGGACATGCGGGAGTCGGTAAAAGCCATGGCGGTGTTTGTGACGAATGACTTTACATATGCATTGTGATTGGATAATAACACTGTTCCGTCATAACCAAGAACAATGACGCACTGACTACAATACGTGCAACGAGGCGTTGTCCTGTATGACAAAGCTTGATGACGTAAAATACACACACACAAGCGCAAATTTACATTTGCCTCCGTCTCAATTCAGCGTAGTTCTTCAAGGGATCAACAGCGATGTATCGCTGTATGATCAGTTTCAAATTAAAAGCTTAAAACAACTAACTCATCAAGTAAAATTTCTTATGGTGGAGCGAAAGATGCTCAAGTGTAATAACTATTAGAAGATAACATGTAGAATCAGTGTAAACATCTTTACGTAAAAACAACCAAACATGAGGCGAACACCGGCCATACACCTTGGAACCGACAAACACCAGCGAGGGAACAGCGCAGACCACATCTAAGAGAAGTCCATTTTTACCATTTCTTTATTATTTTAATGAGCTCATTAATTCAAAAATAAAACAACTGAACAAATGTACTGGTAATAAGGCGAATGTGTGTGAGAGTGTGTGAATGAGCTCATGGCCATGAACATATATGCCGAGGGCATTGGTTTGTGTGTAAATGAGATTTAAACATGATAAGTAATTAGAGCTGCAGCTAAAGATAAAAGTACATAATAAC
The DNA here is from genome assembly GCA_034769895.1 of Magicicada septendecula. Classification (NCBI taxonomy): domain Eukaryota; kingdom Metazoa; phylum Arthropoda; class Insecta; order Hemiptera; family Cicadidae; genus Magicicada; species Magicicada septendecula. The sequence goes on along the minus strand of CM068376.1, from coordinate 29,549,006 downwards.
CTTGCTTGGCGATAAAATGAGAATCGTAAGAATTAACAGAGTAAATTAAAATAGCCACCATTTTGTTTTTATAATATTGTATGACGCCATTTTGGCCACGTGGTTGTATATGCAAAATCTATTTGGGAAATTAAAAATTTGATAGTTAATCTCAATATAATACTGTGTTATTATTTTTGTCACCTTCTGTGTATCAAAAATCTCGCTGTTAATGAATCCTGGCCCCTTAGGTAAAAAGCATTTTAAAAAGAAGAGTATGAGCCCGGCAGTGACTGAAATTGGTAAGTACACATATGTGCCATATTATGGTACTATTTATACATATAAATATAAGTAGATGTGTGTAGTAATTAAAAAATAGAGTGGGTAATATCACACTCGCTGCTTATTTCTGCTTACTGGCATCAGTGTAACCAACTTTTGAATACATAAATAAAAATCGTGAAGAATACTATAATAGATGTAACAATATTTTGTATAAAATTATTTAGGTATAATAATAAATGCAAGTTTTCGTCTAATTTCAAAAATGCTAAAAAAACTGCGTGCAGCACAATTTTCTAAATTGGAGTAAAAATATTTTTAACAATAAAACCCCCATGGTTTTGGTACCAAACTGTGCAGAAAAGACAGTATTTTAATATAAGCTAATAAAAAAAATTTTTACCCTACTCCCCTTAATATTATAATTTTGCAAGTTAGGAGAATTCAGATTTTAATACATTTTAATTAAAATATAAGTTTTTTATCATATTTACTGTTTGTTTTATTTCATAATGCGGACAGGGTCATTGAATTTTTAAATTATTTGGGGGAGGGATCCGCGGACTGAAAAGTTTGGGAACCACTGGCCTAGAGCATACATGAGAAGTGGAAAGAGTGATTGTAGGTAGCTGGGAGGACAAGTGTACACAAAGTCATGCAATAAATATACACACGGACAGAACTTGTTGAAATTATGTATAAAATATTTTTATAAAACCGCCAATATCTCGAAAATGAAAACAAGGATTTTACTGAAACAAAAACCAAATAAAACTTGGAATTTTCTCTAAAGGGTACTCCGTATTAAGATAGTCGAAATGCCCCTTGAAACCAATAATTTTTTTGACTATGTAGGTATATTACAATTGTAAAAACATTACATTACACATGATTCTTAGGCTCCCGTTTACCCCCTCTACAGAGGGAGAGTGAAAAATTGACTTTTTTCAATGTTTATTTTTTTCTCAATTTCTATGAAACGTAAAGTTTGCAAAAAAAAAATTAAACTATAACATTACGGGCCCCATGGGTTTGTTTTTAAAAACTTTCAAAAAGATAAATAATGCTATATCTCAAGTCCTAAAAGAGCTACAGGGATATTTTTTGTTTTAGAAAGTGTATTTTAACAAACTTTTTATAACAATTTTTTCAGATTTTTCGAGTGGTGGGCCAACCTCAAAAACTACATTTTTTGGCTATTTGAGGGGTTTTTGTTAGTCTGAAAGTAGCTAATACTTTAAATAATGTTAAATATGTAAAATTTTATTATTTTCTTACATAATATATAATACAAGATGATTTTTTAAATAAATAAATTCGAATTTGTGAATATTTGTTATTTTTAAGCTTATTTTATATTTAAATGAGCTACAATTTATCACTATTACTCTTATGTGTGCACACATACACACTATGTATATAGTAATTTAAAATGTATATTTATATTACCTCAAGATGTTATATTTCCTATTTGGAACATGTTTCGAGAGCTCCCGTGCTCTCATCTTCAGCCTTCGCGATCTTGCGTCTGGTGAAGTATTTGTGTGTTGGCTGGATGCTATTAAGGTTTCTTGTTGGTTTCTGGTATTTTAAATTTGTATTGTCTGATCGTGGTATATGTATTTGTATTTTGTGTATTTTCGATGCTGAGTGCTTTGAATAGTGTGTCATGTTTTGTATTGATTTGTACTTGTTCAGGTATTAGTTTGTTTTGTGTTTTATGTTTGTATATTTGTAAATTTTCCCAAATGTTCATTATGGTGCCTTTGTGTGGTATATGTTTTATTAGTGTCACATTGGTTATGTCTGGGAATTCATGTCCTGTGTTTATTGCATGTGTGGCTAAATTGGATTTATATATTTCTGGTTTTTTGTATGCGTTTAGGTGTTCAAAATAACGTTTTTTCAGCTGTTTTTTTTTTGTTTGTCCTATGTAACATTTATTGCAATCTTGGCATTCAATTTTGTATATACCGTTAGTTGTTGTAATATCTTTGTTGTGTGGGCTATTTAGTTTTTGTAAATTATGTTTATTCGTTTTGTATGCTATTTTTATATTTGTGTTTTTACAAAGTTTTATTAGCTTTGTCATTTTATTATTTATGTATGTGAATGTGGCCCATTTGTTGTTGTTGTTGTTATTATTTATGTGTTGTTCATTTTGATTAATTCTTAATTGTTCAGTTTTTATTTTATATTTGATTTTATTTTCTATTTTGTTTACAGTATTTTTATTGTATCCATTTTTATAACCAATTTGGTATATTATATTTCTTTCTTTGTCTGTTTCTTGTTTGTTTAGGGGAATTTTGTACATTCTGTTAAGAATGCTGCCATTTTATGTTGTGGTGGGTGGTCAGAATGGTTAGGTATAATGATGTTGGTAGTAGTTGGTTTTCTGTATATTGCATATTGTATGTGGTTGTTGTTTCTTGTGATGGTTATGTCTAAATAGCTGATTTTGTTTTGTTTTTATTTTTCTTCTGTGAATTGTATTTTTGGATGTATGTTACTGATTTGTTTTAATATGTTATCTCCATTTGTATTTTTGTTACTTGATACATATAGCCCATCACCTACATATCTTATCCAAATGCCATTTGGATCAAAGGATTTTATAATGTTTTGTATTTTGGTGTCTATGTGGTGTAGGAATATTTCTGCTATTATGCTTGATAATGGTGATCCCATTGCTAAACCTTCTAGCTGTTAATAAATTTTGTTATTAAATTCAAAGTAATTTTGTTTTAGTATTAGTTGGAGGCTATTTTTTATTTCGGTTATATACCGGGTGGCTCATAAGTCAGTTGGCACTAGCAGTATGTAGACGCTCGATTGACTAGCATAGCAGTTACTATGTTGCCCATAAGTCAGTTGGCAAAATTGCAAATAGCACTTTTATTGTAGAGGTGCAGCAGGGATACAGATACATATAACGCATACAGATAGTTAATAGCATAGTTTTCATGACCTACAAGAAATGCTCAAAGTGGCCTCCATCCTTTTCTATGTAAATTTGACATCTTCGAAGCACTGAAGCACAAATTATGTCCGAAATATTCAGGGACTGTAGGTCTCAACTTCAATGTTTTCTACATCCTTTGCAGGCTCGTGTTGAATGGCCTCCACGTTCTCCTGATCTTACCCCGATGGACTTCTCGGTCTGGAGTATACTAAAAAATGGAGTGTACTCCGTGAAGATTCGTGATGTGGAACAACTGAAGGAACGCATTCAGTCTGAATTTTAACACCTACAGTCCCTGAATATTTCAGACATAATTTGTGCTTCAGTGCTAGTCAATCGAGTGTCTACATACTGCTAGTGCCAACTGACTTATGGGCCGCCCGGTATTGTTTGTCTTCATTTTGTTTTTTAAATTTGTTTATTATTATGTCTATTGTTTCTTCTACTGGGATGTTGGTGTACATGTTTGTGATCTCATATGATGTGAAAAATGTATTTTCATTTATATTTATTATTTTTAGTTTGTCTATTAATTCGTATGTATTTTTTATGTTATGATGGTTATTTGTTAGATGGTTACTTTTTAGTTTTTGTGCTATTATTTTTGCTATTTTGAATGTAGGAGCTTTTTTGAAGTTGATTAATGGACGTATTGGGTTGTTTAATTTGTGTATTTTTATTAGGCTATTCATTTTAGGTGGTTCTGGATTATTATTTATATACATGTCTGTGTTTTTATTGTTGAAAATGTTTTTAGTTGTTTTTATTAGTTCTATTGTTTGTTTAAGATATTTTTCTGTTGGTCTTAATTTAGTTGTATGCATTTATTATTGTTGATGAAGTCTTCGGGGGTTTTTATGTAGTTGTAACGGGGCTATTTTGAAGGGTATATTTTATTCAATTTATAAATTATTGGGGACTGATTTGTTTGGACACCCTTTACGGTCACTCAGACATGCTTGATTGGACACCCTGTATGCAATTCCGTATCAGTCCGTGCCTGGCACAACGATAACAGCGTTGGAATGTGGGCCTATGCGCACATGCGTGTATTTTCCGTTGGTGGATAAATAAAACTTTGTAGCGAGCCCAAAGACAGGACAAAATTATATATACTCGCTCTACAGGTGATATCACGTGACGACTCATTATAGTGTCATGTGATTTTTAACAATGAATCACGAACAGAGTTGCCATGGATGAAGAAGGCGTGGTTTATATAGACGCCTAGAGAACTGCGTTGTCGCTTTCAACACCTACAGTCGGCCGGCTGTATAATAGTGTCATATGCTAAAGAAAAACTTTAATAATAAAAATGTGAGTCCAGGACCATAAAACAGTGAAAATTTTAAGCAGTTGATATCGAAATTATCGGCGGAAACATCTCGGACGAAAGTGAACAAATAACTCGGGGGAAGCAACGAGTGACCGACAGGGACGCCGATACCACGTAACCGTATCAAAAATCCATTAATTCTAAAATATAAAAAATGAAAGAAAAAACCGCTTAATTAAAGGGGGTATGTGTGCGAATGAGTGAGTGCACAATTACTGGGTTGTCTTTTAGGTTAGAGTTAGTTCTGTTAGTTGTTAAGTTAAAGTCTGCAGCTGGATATGTAAAAGAATGTCTTGTAATTCCGAAGAAAATTAAACAGAAGCCACTTGAATACAATTTTATATGCAAATGAACCTTTTAAGTAAACGTGTAGGTAGAGTAAATTAAATGTAATGTAAATGTTTGGCGTGTTATTCATGTGGTAATAAACCGTAATATGTTTATTTTGGTGGGATTATGTTTATAAAATTATAAATGGGAAAGAAATTTTAATTGATTCCATAACTACGCCTCATGGCGTATGGCAATGTGCTTTGTCTCCGAAATAGAGTCACATGTAACTATGTTGGGGTGTAACTGTAAGTAACGATAATTGAGAAAATTAAACAGAAGTTTTTCTTTTCACTGTATATGTTGTCAGAGTATTTATTTCGTATCCCCACGCTGTTTCTGGCCTCGCTTATGAACGAACTCTGGACCCTAGTGAGAAGAAATAGTGGTAAGTACAAATATGAAACATTATTATTAATAACTAATAAAAAATAAATAATAGGTATTTATACAAATGGCAGCCTGAACTAAGGACTTTATATAAAATAAGCCAGAAATCAGAAACAGAGTGGGTATCGAAAGGGTATATAAGACGTAAAGATAAGGTTATGTTGTGACTATATGCGGTAGAGTAAATAGTTTAAATAGAATATTTTGTATATATAATAAGGTTGTATAATATTTATTACACGATACAATTTTGAAAGAAATATATTTAAACAAAATTTTTTCTTAATAATGGCAGACAATAAAGAAAATGTCAGCATCACTGACAGTGCAAATGATAGCCAGACAAGCATGACTGAGTCACAAATCATGAGTGAAGGAATTATTCACTCAACGCCAGTCCCGACTAACAGGGCTGAAGATAATGAAATAATGAAAATGATGGAAATGCTTTTTAATCAAAAATTTAGTAAACTTGATGAAAAATTTAACGAACAGAAAAGTGAAATTAGAGAAGTCCAAAATAATTTTAACGTAAAATTTGATGAAGTAAAAAATGAGATCAGAAAACAGAATGTTAATTTTGATAGACGAATCAATGAAATAGATGTACGTTGTACAAATATTCAAGAACAGGTAGTAGAAATAGTTAATGAGAAATACGATGCTAAAATAAATGATTTAGATGACAGAATCAATACAATCAATGAAACGGTAATTAATAAAGTTCAAAACCAAATAGAGACACAAAGTAAAGAAATAGAGAATAAATGTTTAACCACAGTTAATGAGCAGTTAGAGAGTAGAACTAAATGTGAAGTAAATAAACAGATAGAAATTAAGACGAATATTTTACAAGATAAATTAGAGAAATTTGAATTGAATGTACTAAACATAACCAAAAATATTGAAACAATTGATAATACAATATCAGAACATGAAAGTAATAACAACAGTAGAATAAGTGTAATACAGAGTAAGATCAAAGAAATAGATGATTTAAATATGCAAACTAATAATGAGATCTATGACAAATGTATTTTAATTGAGAATAATTTGACGAGTGTGAAAAATGAGTTACGGGGGGAAATTAACAAAATATTTACCGGAGTTACTGAAAGGGTAATAATAACTAGAGACTTACATAACGAAATTGAGTTAGAAACTAAAATTATTCCTTAGGCTTTCACGGCCGGTGTCACTTGAATTATGAACAATATCCGGGCTGTTTGGCCGTGGTCCATGGTTAAAAACAAAACCAAACGTTGTACAGGTAGCATGGCAGGACAGCTTTAGTCTATACCACAGTACTGTGGGCCTGCACGTAAACACCCCAAGTGCAGAAATCTTATTCCACTGATGATGGCAGCCAGTGGAGCTGCCGAAACGTTTGGTTTTGTTTTTAACCATGGACCACGGCCAAACAGCCCGGATATTGTTCATAATTCATGAGTTAGAAACGTTCAGCTACGAAAACAGAACAATACATCCAATGAGATTTATAAACCAAACCCGGGAATACAACCGTTTCAACAATAGTAGTTGGGAGGTGCAACTAACCAAAATAATTAAATGTTTTAAGGGTAGTTCAATAGTGTGGGCGGAAACACATAGGTTAGAGTGGGACTGTTATGAGACATTCGAAAGAGCATTTAAAGGGAAATATTGGACAGAAGACGAACAAGAAATACTAAGAAGCCGTATAATGGGAACGGGCGATTTTATAGGACACCCTAATAATAATATGACGATTTACGTAACTACGCTATATAACGAAGCTAAATACCTAGAGCCGCAGATACCATTTAAATCTTTTGTTAGACATGTAAGTAAGCACTTACCGAGAGAAGTGCAAACCACCTTAATGACAAAAGAGATTGAAGATATGAACGAGCTGGAGAGAATATTAGATATATTACAGAGCATTAGAGATCGAGAAGTGGGTAGGCGACCACAACAGAATAATAATAGTCATCATGTTGAATATAGTCAAAATAAAAATAGTAATTATCATGGATATAATAATGTGCATAGAGACAGTGTAAACAAATCAGGTGAGTGGAGTTGTTCCAGGTGCAAATGGGAGAATTACGCCAGCAGACAACGGTGTTTCAAATGTAGTTTACCAAGAGAAGACCACAGGAGGAGAAACGAAACCAAGCAGTTTAGACAACAAAACAGGGGAACAAGCAGATATAACCAGGGATCGCCGAGGGATCACCAGGGACCAACCACAAGCAATCACAGACAACAACCGGAAAACTAGAACAGACGGTGGTAGCATGGACCAGACCACTGTACAGGGAAGCACGTGAGGTCCAACCGTTGGAGGATGTCAAGAGTAACGTAATTAAAACAGACATAGTTGCCGATTTACTGGAGGAAGAAAACAACACAATCGAGGTGAGAGCGGGACTCATGGAAATACAGGTAAATGTAGCCAATAAGTATTATAGAACACTTGTAGACACAGGTAGCGAGATTTCCGTTATTGCAGAAAACATTTTAGGAGAGTTAAGAGAAATTAAAAAGAATATTCCTATTTTACCAGTAGCAGGGGTTACAGTAGTAGGAGTTACAGGCGTACGCAGTAAAAGAATAACAAAACAGATACACCTAAGTTTTTTGATAAATGACACAGAATTTGAGAACACATTTTTGGTAGTTAAAGGGTTAAGTTTGGACATTATATTGGGTAATGATTTCCTGCAAACAAACAAAGCTGTTGTAAATTTTAAAGAGAAAATAGTAGAGTTAGATGGGGGTGATCGGTCTGTAAGGGTTAATTTTGAACAAATAATAGATAAAGTTAGAACAACGGGAGTAAAAATACTACAAAAGAGAGTAGGCGAGAGTGATATAGATACTAGAGTAAATTTATGTAGAGAGGGTGAGTATATTGATGATTTTGAAGATGATATGGGTAATATTAATAATGCAGTATGGGAGATAAGGGCGGATGAATTTTGTAGTGGAGGTGCGGTGGTAAGGAGTGACCAGCATGCGGCGTTGAGGCAAGCAGATCAGCGTGCGGCGTTGTGGCAAGTGATAGAGCACTTTAAGGGAGTGTTTGCCGATGTTCCAGGTAGGGCAAAAGGTTACAAATGTACATTGCAGATACGGGAACACACACCTTTCATGCAGCGAAGTTATCCCGTGCCTTATTCCAAAAGACGAGCGGTGCACGAGGAACTGGACAGGATGATGGAAGGAGGAATAATAGAAAGGTCAGTATCACACTACTCAAACCCATTAGTTGTAGTAATCAAAAAAGATGGCAGAGTTAGGTTATGTTTAGATGCAAGGGTAATCAACCAGATAATAATACCAGACCGGGAATCACCAGAGTCAATCAATGAAATATTTCAGAAATTCAGCGGGGTGAGATATATGACGTCACTTGATCTAATGATCTAACAGCAGGATATTGGCAGGCACCATTGGCGGAGGTGAGTAGGAAATATACAGCTTTCCTGTTTAACGGCAAGAACTACCAGTTTAGACGATTACCATTTGGATTGAATACCAGCGTAGCCAGCTTTATAAAATGCTTGGACCAAATTTTAAAACCCAAAGACTTAGATTTTCTGACGGTATATGTAGATGATATTTTGATTGCATCGAGAACTTTTGAGGACATTTAGATCACTTAGGATATGTGTTAGCCAAGTTAAAGGAAGGAGGACTTACTGTAAATTGGGACAAGTCAAAATTTCTACAAACGCAAATAAATTTTTTAGGATCTATAATCACACCAGAAGGAATCTCAGCAAATCCGGATAAAGTGGACTCCATCATGCGCTTCCCTGAACCGAAGAACATCAAGCAGCTACAGAGTTTTCTGGGATTGTGCAATTTTTATCGCAAATTTCAGAAGAACTATGCACATGTAACAGCAAGATTGAGTGCAGTACTCCAGAAAAATAAGCAGTGGAGATGGGGATTAGTGGAACGAGAGGCATTCAACGAAATTAAACAGAAATTTAGTAAAATGATAATGATGAACCACCCTGATTTTAATAAAACATTTTTCTTACAGACGGATGCTAGTAATGTGGCCGTAGGTGCAGAACTCTACCAAGAGGATGGCGAGAAGGAACACTTAACCATCGCATTTGCGAGCAGATCATTGTTGATGGCGGAGAATTATACCACCACCGAAAAGGAACTGTTAAGCATTGTGTTCGCCGTCGGCAAATTCAGAACTTACATCTTGGGAAACAGGACGGTGATCCGCACTGATCACAAGGCATTATCCTTCTTAAATACATGTAAACTCGCTCACAGCCATCTAACCAGGTGGGTAATTGTTTTACAGGAGTATAATTTCGAGTGGGAGTACATCAAAGGGACAGACAACAAGATACCTGATACTCTTTCCAGGGTAGACATGTTGGACAACAAAACGGGTAGAGATTTGAAGGAGATCGAAATTTTCCAGATAAGCAGGGAGGACAGAATTTTTGGAGAAGAGTTAAAGAACATCAGAACCATGCAACGAGCAGATGGTAAGTCAGGTAAGATTATAGATAGTCTAGAAACGGAATTAGCGGAATCAGAGTATAATCAGCATTTTCAGATTTATCAGGGGTTATTATTTAAGACAGTAGTAGGGGGTGAGCGTGATTGGAAATTAGTTGTGCCAGAGGGGTTAGTTGATAAGATCGTTTGGGATTGTCATCTAAGATATGGTCATTTTGGGGCGAAGAAGTGTGTCAATGTACTGAAAGAGTCATGTGTTTTTAAAAATATGGAAAGAAGGGTTAGAAAATTGTTAAGGAGTTGTGATTTGTGTCAAAAATCGAAGGTAGTGAATTATAGGGTAGAAGGGGAGATGAATTTTATAAAAGTGAATAGACCTTTCGATTTAGTTGCGGTAGATTTGTTTGGGCCATTGCCGAAGGGTAGAGGCAGAGTGATGTATATTTTTGTGATGCTTGACACTTTTTCTAAGTATGTGAGATTGTATAGTGTTAAAAGAGCTACCAGTCAGGTATTGAGTGAAAAGGTGACCAAGGACTACATGATTCATGTGGGTAAGCCAAAAGTAATTTTGTCAGATCATGGGCCACAGTTCATCAGTGGGAAATGGCGTCAGACCCTAGGATGGGAAGGAATCATCACGAAGCATACGGCTGTGTACCATCCCCAGTCCAACCAGGCTGAGTGTGTAATGAGAGAGATAGGCAGGATCTTTAGAGTCTATTGTCACGCTAAACACAGCGAATGGCCGTTGTACGTCAGAAGAGTAGAGACTTGGCTGAACAGTACCACCCACGAGTCCACCGGCTACACACCTCACGAGTTGATCAAAGGAACACGCCCCCCGAGAATTTTGGAACAGCTGTTTGATTACCCACCGGAGAGTGAGAAAGCAGATGTGAGCAAAAAGATCAGGTTGGCAAATGAGAATTTATTGAGCAAGGGAGAACAAAGAAAACGTAGGCATGATGCAAAAGGTAAGTGGATGAAATACGAAGTAGGACAATTGGTATTGGTGAGGAGACACGATTTGTCGAGCGCTCAGGATAAGGAGATCAAGAAGTTTTTCTTACTCTATGAAGGACCGTATGAGGTAATAGAAGTTAAGATGAAGAATTCATATGTATTACAGAACAGAGAGACAAGGGAGATAGTAGGGAGGACACACAATGCAACAAATTTGAAGTTGTACTGGTTATCATAGGAGTTTAAATAAGGTTTATTTTATATTAATGTGTGTATGGATTTTAATTTGATGTTTATTTTTCCAGAAGGGACACTCCCCCATTTTCGGGCGATCACAGACTCACCACCTCTGATCGTGGTTTTTGGCAATCTGGAGGCGGACCATGGTTGGCAGGTCTTCCTTTGGGTGGTGAAGCAACGATGGGTCTTACTCCACAAAAAGGTGTCAGTAGAAATTCTTTGCTTACAAGAATGGGGAGGGGGACCCATAGTTTCGTGGAAAGGTAGTATATTTTTCCACGAACTATCTTAGTTTTGTTTTATAAATTGTGAAATGAAACAACCAAAATTATGTAACTTAAATACTTAACTTTTCAAGGAATTGTTTTCCCTCAGAAAACAACACAAATGTATTTTATTTTGATATAAACGTATAAGATGATCTATTGTTGTACTTACTATTTTGTCATAAAGAAAATGTTAGTGAAAAGTGAAAGCTTGGACTTGCAAAAGTGTCTGTGAAATTTTTTTAAAATAAATAAAAGAACTTGTTATTATACAAGATTAAAGGGTAATTTTGGGGGGTAGAGTGGTGTTTATAGAAGTGATATAATAATGGAATGTAGGGACTGCTATTGTAGAAAGATTTAGTTTAGTTATTAGTGGGCTATTACGGTGGTGGCATGTGCCACCGTAGGTAGCGATAAGTGTTGGGGGTAATAGAGAGTGTTACCTCCATCGGAGGCCAAAATGGTGTAAACTGCACGGCACACCCTTTTTTACAATTTTATATTGTATCCTGATAAATTGCCGTGCTGTGCAGATAAATGATGATGATAACATGCCTGAAAGTAGAGTTGATTTCCCCGACTTTTCGGGCGATTACTGCCTTACCAGCACTAATCGTGGTTTTGGCTAGCGGTCAGCTATGGCCATAAATTAAGAACCTTGACCATAGCTGGCTTGAAATTGGTTTATATTAGAAATTAATGGGGGGTGAAATTAGGGGAAATCCCGGAAACTACGGAACAGCGGCTGCCACTCTGTTCGAGTAGGAACAGCAAGGCCAGGTGGTAGACCCGTTTTAAGGGCGTATAAATTTGTAACAGGGATATGATGATATCCAAATAATTTCCAATGTAACGCTGAAGCAAGGACACGGAGATGTTAAATTCCTCCACCAATGCCGTCCTTGTGGAAGCACATGGGCGCAACAGTCCAACAGAAAAAAACAATAGTGTGTGTGGCAGGGTGGTTGCTCAGGGGAGCAACGAATTAAAATTTTGTAACCTAAAGATGATAACTCGCTCTTGCACTAATTAAATAATTGTATTAGGATTTGATAAATAGGTGTTCGTAGGTTTATTATACTGTGTTTATTCTGTCTCATAAATGTATTATTTTATTGTGTTAGAGATAAGGATTGATGAAATGTGTAATTTATATAATTTTGAAATGTGGTTATAACGAGGTCATTCACCTTGCTAAGAAATCAGCTGATCCGATGTAGAATGTCACGTATAAATTGTTTGCTAATTTCCAAGGTCACTAATATTTAAATATAATGATTTTACTGTGTTAAAAGATTTTGATTTAAATGATGGAAGTAATTTGATATAGTTAAGATTTTGAAATGATTTGTAAAAGGTAGATTTTGGGTGATGAATATTTTGTTAGGACATGTAGATCGGTCCATGTTGAGTTTAAAGGGGTATCAGAGAGAATAATATTGTTGTGAATAATGTAATGTAGAATTTGAGAAGTATTGATAGTGACACAGTAGCTATGGGTAAAATATGTAGAGTATTGATTGATATATTGATGTAATAAGTAAATGGAGATATTTTGTTGCAGTTGAAGTGAGGTAATGAGAATGGTAATTAGTTGATGAGAATTTTGTAAGGGGGATGGGGTGGTAGGAGTCCGCAACAAAAGGGTTGGGACGGGAAGGGACCGTTTAGCGCCGGAAAGGGTCGCCTAGGTAGAATCCAGGGGCCAAATAAGGGAATGAGCTTTGGGAGGGAAACACACATCCTGAGTACAAAGGGTTACAGAGTATTTTTTTTATATAAGGGTAGAATGATGCGAATTGAGTTGAGTAGTAAGTTGGGTTTAGAGATTGTTTGATAGATGTATTTGATAGAAAGGGGTGTCACATTGGTTAAAGCTGTTAGTGATATTAAAGTCAGGAGGGGGAGAGATTATAAATGTATATATGCAAAGTTGATACAATCAAGTTATTATGAATAGTTATATCACCCAAACTAATGGAGAATGAGAATAGTAAAGAAAGAGAGTCATAGGAAAACGTATAGAATTTTAATTGAAACATGTGACAATTTTAATAGAATTTGAGAATAAAGTAAAGTTGTAAAATGTGTAATTATGATTAATTTAAATGTCAGTTTTATTGTTAACTGCAATAATACTATGTTAACTTTAAATGTCATATTTTATTATGTTTTTGTGTTTGAAGGTAGAATTTTAAAGATGTTTAATGTATTTTATGAGGTAGCCTATGTATAACCTGTGTAGGTCAAGGTTATTGACTTGACCCAGTTTGATCAGCTGATGGGTGATGTTGTAAACTAGACCAGTTTTGGCAATGAAGTAATGCCAATTTTGGTTGTTTAATTAATTGAAATAATTTTAAATATCGAGAAAAGCATATAAAAAAAAAATTTTGATTTTTTGTGCCTGCCATCTAATTGATGTTTTGAATTTTGATTGTAGTGTTGTTTATATGTATTCCTAGGGTTTTATTGAATTATATTGTTTAGTATGTATGTATAATCACATGTTAGGATAAATGAATTCATGTTTTAAGTGGATGTTCAATTTGTTTGTTTTTCTGAGTATTAATAGTAGGCTAATGAAGAAAACTGATAAATGTAGATAAAAGATTTTTTTGGTTTTGGTGAAAATAATAATAATAATATAACAATCTGATTTTGAACTTAAAGAATTGTGAATTTAAAGATAAATATTTTGTGACTTTTAAATGATGAGTTTGTTTATAAGATATTATAAGAGTGTGTACAAGCCCAGTAACTGCTAAAGGCAGCCCAGTGTGCATGGTAAGGGGGAACATATCGGTTGAGGATCTGGCGTGGTATAAGACCAGGGGGTTTGGATTTTGGGGTGGCATGATAGAAGGTTAGGTGCGCTGTGGTGCGTGTCTGTTCGATTTTATGGTGTTGGGATCTAGTATAGAGAAGTCCAGTGATCTCGTTCAGATGTGGCCATAGTCGCCGAGCCAGGGGGGTTGTTTACCCATGATGTATAAGAACAAATGGGGGGTTGTTGGCACCATATCCTCTCCGGTCCTCTTAGGGGTTTAGCAATGAGATTTCTTCTGTTTCGGCAGAAGATATCTCATTGGGGGGGGTATTGTAACGGGGCTATTTTGAAGGGTATATTTTATTCAATTTATAAATTATTGGGGACTGATTTGTTTGGACACCCTTTACGGTCACTCAGGCATGCTTGATTGGACACCCTGTATGCAATTCCGTATCAGTCCGTGCCTGGCACAACAATAACAGCGTTGGAATGTGGGCCTATGCGCACATGCGTGTATTTTCCGTTGGTGGATAAATAAAACTTTCTAGCGAGCCCAAAGACAGGACAAAATTACATATACTCGCTCTACAGGTGATATCACGTGACGACTCATTATAGTGTCATGTGATTTTTAACAACGAATCACGAACAGAGTTGCCATGGATGAAGAAGGCGTGGTTTATATAGACGCCTAGAGAACTGCGTTGTCGCTTTCAACACCTACAGTCGGCCGGCTGTATAATAGTGTCATGTGCTAAAGAAAAACTTTAATAATAAAAATGTGAGTCCAGGACCATAAAACAGTGAAAATTTTAAGCAGTTGATATCGAAATTATCGGCGGAAACATCTCGGACGAAAGTGAACAAATAACTCGGGGGAAGCAACGAGTGACCGACAGGGACGCCGATACCACGTAACCGTATCAAAAATCCATTAATTCTAAAATATAAAAAATGAAAGAAAAAACCGCTTAATTAAAGGGGGTATGTGTGCGAATGAGTGAGTGCGCAATTACTGGGTTGTCTTTTAGGTTAGAGTTAGTTCTGTTAGTTGTTAAGTTAAAGTCTGCAGCTGGATATGTAAAAGAATGTCTTGTAATTCGGAAGAAAATTAAACAGAAGCCACTTGAATAAAATTTTATATGCAAATGAACCTTTTAAGTAAACGTGTAGGTAGAGTAAATTAAATGTAATGTAAATGTTTGGCGTGTTATTCATGTGGTAATAAACCGTAATATGTTTATTTTGGTGGGATTATGTTTATAAAATTATAAATGGGAAAGAAATTTTAATTGATTCCATAACTACGCCTCATGGCGAATGGCAATGTGCTTTGTCTCCGAAATAGAGTCACATGTAACTATGTTGGGGTGTAACTGTAAGTAACGATAATTGAGAAAATTAAACAGAAGTTTTTCTTTTCACTGTATATGTTGTCAGAGTATTTATTTCGTATCCCCACGCTGTTTCTGGCCTCGCTTATGAACGAACTCTGGGACCCTAGTGAGAAAAAATAGTGGTAAGTACAAATATGAAACATTATTATTAATAACTAATAAAAAATAAATAATAGGTATTTATACATAGTCTGCTTTTTCAATGATTACTGTTGCTTGACTTTTGTCTGCTTTAGTTAATATTATATTATTGTTCTTTACTTTATTTTTAATTTCTTTTATTGTTTTATTGTCTTTCTTTAATTTATATTTGTTTTTCATTTCACTAGTGATTATTTTTTTAATTATATGTGTTGGTTCTGTTCTTTTTTTCTTCTTGTATATTGGTCTTATATAGGTTAATGGCAAATTCTGTTTCTACTATTAAATTTTCTAGATTTTTGTTTGCGTTTTGAGTTAGGTTAGTTTTTGACATATTGTTTAAATATTCTGTTTCTTTTTTGTTAAATTCTGTATTGCTAAGGTTAATGGTTCGTGGGTAAAATGTGTGTTTATTTTTGTTTTTTGTTCTAGATTTTCGTTTTGTTGTTTTAAGGTGTTGAGTTTTTTGTTGTATATTACTTTATTGTTGTATGTTGAAATCTTACTATGTATATATATATATATATATATATTATAACATCACCAAATCTCATTGATTTGGAGTTATATGTTAAAGTTTACTATATTAATGCTTAAACAAATTTAAAACGTTGAAACTCAACGTTTATAATGTAGCGTGCATCTCAACGCATTGTACAGGTGCACACGCCAATGCCAGCTGCCGTTACGTAACCACTCACACTATAAACCAATAGAGCCACGCCCAAACTTTCAATTATTAATATTTCGGAAACCGGTAAATTTAGGAAAAATCTAGAATAGCCAAAATGTTTGCCGAAATATTAATAATAGGGTGTGCGAATCTTATTTAATATAATTAAACATTAAGGGAGATAATTGATTTTATGTTAATAACTTCCTTAGTAATTGAGCTACACAGAAGAGCTTTTAATATGTAATAGTCATAATAATTTACAACCAAATGTATATTTTAGAATTAGCATAACTTGGCTTGCAGCCAAGATAATCGCAATATGAATTGCGACCGGACGTCCGCACCGACACTCAAAATCCGGTGTGCTAAGAATATTAAAAATAATATAAATTCTCAGACTGTGGGAATCAGTTTTGTTCTCACAGAATGGGGTGACCACAAAATTTGAGTAGAAGGGAGAGTGTGTCAGCCAATCAAATCATTCAAAGAAATTGGAGCGAACGCGGAATTTTTCGGCTGATAAAACACTCCACTGCCAGTACTCAAGAGGAACACACGTACATCTTCAATCGTCTCAGTAACACACATTTTGTGAAGATACATCTGTGAAGACTTGAGGTGTCAACACTCATTATTACGACTGTCTATTTAACAGATCACCTGTAACAATTCGTAATAATAGTGACTATTCAAGATACTCTTTCTGATCATCAAATAAGCGTATCGCGCATTACATTAACTGTTGGCATACGCACGCAAGAGATCAACTACACTACAAGAAACTACTTCAAGAGTACGACAGAAGAGGCCGTCTATATCCAGTAGTACGAGCAGAACAACTGACAAGCAGAGCGACAACCCGTGACGAGACACACACGCCAGATGGGAACAGGAATCGAACGAGGGCCTGATGCAGTTGTAGCAGCCAAAACTACAGACGTAAAACTATCACCAGTTGCAGAAGGAGCAGAGTGTTGCTGATTCCCGAACTCATCACCAAAATCCAGGACGCTCAGTAGATTATCGTCTCTAGCAGATTGGGCCAGGACAGCGAGGGATTCCAGGAGCATCTCTAAATCCTCTTCAGAACCAGGGAAGTCAAAAACAAATTATTCACTTCTCCAAAGAACAATTTTTCCTTTTTTTTTTAAAAATCATTGTAAAACAAATAATTCAGATGCCATTATATCAAAGACTCTAAATTAATAAGTAATATTCAATTGTGATAATCTGTATAGCTTATATGAGTAACTAATAAGCCCTAGATAATCAGTAAATATTAGATAAAAGAAAAGCGCTATACAAATCTTATTAGAGAATTAATTGATTGCTTATACTGCAGTATACAAGAGTCAAATCACTTGAAATAAAGCCAAGTTGAACTAGATTCACTGCTAGTTTATTTCTGAATATTTACAAGAATTTTAGAGTATTTAAAATCATGTTAAAGTCATTGCTAATTAAATTAAATTAAATTCATTAATTAAATTATTTAAAATTAACTTCTTTGAAATCAAGAGAAATACAAGTAATATCATTCGAGATAACAAGCTCTTTTGCTGAAGAATACTAACCATTCAGAAAATATCCTACTAAATTGTATTTACTGTTTTAGTTAGTAAGAATTATTGTAACTGTAAGTTTTATTCTTATGTGTGTTTAGTATAATAAACCCCAATTTTTATTACCCCACACTGTATTTTTATTGCTGTACTACGGAGCCTACCAACCTCACAAAACTCTTCACTATAATTATAACAAGATTAGTGTTTCGTTGTACACTCGAGTTAATCTACTTACGAATTCAAATCCAAAATCCACACGCCCATAGTCGGAAGAATCCGCAAGAACGGACAGCAGGTAGATGCTCATTAAACACAGAAAACATTATATTGCAAAAACATTGCAACAACAACAACACACGTCATTAATATTGTTATAATATATATATTATATTTATAACTAAATTTACCTCAAGATGTTATTTTTCCTTGTATTTTAGTTAATTTTAAATTTAGTTATAAATATTAAATGTATTATATACAGCAAGAAACGGACTGTAGCAGAAAGTGATTGAATATATATATATATATATATATATATATAATATATTTAAAATTTATATTTATTTTACCTCAAGATGTTATTTTTTATTTATAAAATAATATTTATTTATAAAATAACATTTGAGGTAAAATAAATATAAATTTTAAATATTTTATATATATCAAGAAACGAACTGTAGCAGAAAGTTATTGAATATATATAAATATATATATATATATATATTAGTGTGTGTTATGTAAATTATAAAAATTCCAATCCGGTATTTATTCCTAAAAATTCAAAACAGTTTTTGGAATACAGCAGTTGCAATACAGAAGTATGCCTGAGATGCTGTCAGTATCAAAAACGCGGTCAGTTTCATTCTATATCTCTTGTAGAATGAAAGTTCGCCGCAAGCCAAACATTTCACCACACGCAAATTAACAAAGAAATTTAATGACATGGGGCCACTTTTAAGACTGTTCCGTAAACTGTTAAAGTTATCAGTTCAAATTGATGTCTACAGGCATCCTCATTCTTCAAGGAACATGATGGTGAAAGAATTTTTAAAATCGGAAGTGTAGTTTCTGAGGTTAGCCCAGACAATTACAAAAATAAACTATAGCCCTCTTTATAATAGTAGTATAGATAAACTGTTAAATGGATCACAAGAGCTCAATCACACAAATCTAAAATCTGTTATGAACATGCAGTCTCACATATATAGGGTAAAAATAAAGAAAAACGTTTATATAAACATAGGTCCCGAAACACTTTGTTTTCAAGTTACAATTAGCAAAAAATGTTGCTCTATTTTCTGAACCAACTGGAAAATGAGACTATACTCAAATTCTTTGGAGACAGATTTTGGGATAAAACTGGTTTATATTATGTTTCTGTGCTGAAAACTTTTTAAAGTAGGTCCTAGAACTGTATTTTCAATAGCTTCTGAGATAAGTGTAAACCCTAAAAACTGAAATATGAAATACAAAAACAATTGTTTAGGTTTGATGTAAACTGACTATCTTGAATTTCCAATAAACAAATAGAAATTTGAACCAAATTTGTACAGCATTTAATTCTGAGAAAATGTATGTATGTTAAGTTAATGGGGAACGTTGAGGAAACCTGACTTTTATTTAAATCAAAACAAACCAAAACATCATAAAAAATGTTATAATTTTAAATTACCTAATTTAATACTTAAGCATTAAGTAATTGACATAGCAAGAAAATAACTGTAGCAACAAGTGTCTGAATTTTAAATTAAAAGAGAAATCTTTTTGATAAAAGGAAAAAGGTTAGAAACAAAATTAATAAATAATAATAATGTCTTCTTCTGTACCACCAAAGAAGTTTAAGAGTTAGGCAGGGCAGGCTTTTGCTCTAAATAAATCTGATTTTTGTTCTACATAAAAGTCAAATTTCTTCGAATTTTATTTATTTTCAATTGCCTTTACTTACAAAAACTTTCTCACAATTAAATGCTTCAAAAATTTCGTTTCAAATTTTCATTTGTTTATTTGCAATCTAACAAAATAAATTTATGCCAAATCTAAAAATTTGTGTTTTTGACATTAGATTTTTTTAAGCTTTACTATTTTCTTGGAAATTGCTAGAGACAGAGTTCATAGACAATTTAAAACAATTTTTCAGGTTAAAATATGCATAAAACATAAATTTAACCCCAAAAATTTGTGTACCCTCATTTTTCAATTGGTGTAGAAAACAGGGCAAAATTTTTCACTTGCCTTAACTCACAAAGAAAGCGTTTCCAGATCTATCTTTTTACAAACTTTTTTCTTTATTTTTACCAGCAGAATGTGTCCTGAAATTATTTCCATTTTGTTGTGAAACACCCTGTATATGCTTAATAAAGATGTTTTTGGGGTTGTTTTGGAGAAAAAATTTAACAATAATTTTTAAGCTTGATATACACGTTACCAATTTACATCCCATGCCTCTTATTCAATCTAACATTAGTGCATTATCTCTCTTTCATTGCACCACTACGGTATTCACCAATTCTTAGCCTTGGACACACTTCAAGTATTACCAGCATACTGCTGTTTCCCTGGAGTGTACACGAAGGATTTTACTGCTTGCAGAGTTAATTGTGCTGGCTATGCTGGCAATTCCCATTTCCGACCAGCCCCAACACAAAATCGTTTTCCACAATGATATTTATTGTTAGCGTCACTTACACATGACTTATCAAAAAATGTTTTAAATCTTGACACAATGTAGTGCTTGTTATCCACTACGCCTAGATTCGTCTTCCACATTCAGCAGTCATTTTAATGGTTCAATTGGTGTAACCAAAAAATGTTTTAAACCTTTACACAATGTTGTGCTTGTTATCCACCACACCTAGATTCATCTTGCACATTCAGTAGTCATTTTAATGGTTCAGTTGGTGTAAACAAATGTCCCAGATTTGCCATGAATGTGTCAAGTGTCCTTGGGATAGGCTACTAGAACACTGTTTCGTCCTGAATTTTAAATACTAGAAAGTATGAAGTTTTGTTACGACGATGAGTATAATAGAAAAAGAAGAAATTCACTGAAAGAAAAAATTAAGTCACTTAATAGTGGGAATAAAAAACAGTGCCCTTTGAACTTCTAAAACTACATAACTATTTATTTGTAATACGATATTCACAAGTAAATACCAGCCAACACTGCAATAATATTCTCATGTTCGAAACTTCGGTGGTCTGATGACAAGGGTACGCTAAACGTTGATTGCAATGACTAGGATTCTTGAGGTTCTCTACAGTTTTCAAATAGATTACATAGAATTTTGTAACTGTTTATGAAAATAAACAAATTCTAAGAAACACTGATACACCTGAAAAATTCTCATTGTTATACCCAGAAGCCTTCAACTTCATAAGCATCAAATTTGATTAATTTTGTGTGTCCTTGTGTACAAAAAATAAATTCAGTAACACTAAAATAATAATAGCAATGGAATAACAAAGAAAACAATAATAACTATTATTATTAGATATGTGTTTAATATTATATTAATGCAAACACTTTTTGCTACAGTCCATTTCTTGATGCATATATAATATATTACGTTTTTATTATATAATTTAAATTTGTGGAGCCCCACGATCTTGGAGCGCCAAAATTATACAACGAATTTATATACATACATATACATGTGGCATGTCAGCCCTCACGTTCAAGGGATACAAACTTATACAACGAATTTATATGTAAATTCGATATACAGTAATTCATGCAGGTTGTATAATTATACCAGGTGTATTTATAATAAGAGTATTTTTATTTATCAGTATTTAAAACTCATATTTGTTATTTATTCATTATTAAATGTTTATATCTTATGATATGCAACATTACACATATTTAAAAAAATCTCTTATATTTAAACATGTTAATAATCTTATATCTAGACATGTTAAATAATTGGTTTATTAATTTATTATAAAATTAAAATATTTTTATATTGAAATAAATTGTCTTATCTCAGATCTGACCTCTACTCGCTCAGTCTATACCAAGGTTTAAAATTCAATTTAAATTTATATTAATTTCTTGTAGACTGGCCTTGTTTTAATATTCAACTTTAAATTAATCTTTCTATACTTCAAATATCTAATCACTTTACTATCTATTTTGATAATAAACTCTACTCTCTTTACTTTAATTCTCTTTCATTTATTAATGCTTTTATATATATGTGATCGCTCATTCTTATGACTAAACATTTATTTACATTTTAACATATTATTACTAAGTATAAACTTTTCTTTGTTTTAATTTAGTCTTTTGAAATCGTCTTTATGCGCTTTTTTTTTTACAAATCATTTAAAATGCATTACGCATGTCACCTCGATTTCTGATGATCTTACGACTGTTGTCCAGGGTCCAGCGTTGTCCACAGTTAGTTTTCCATTCCTCTTGTCCTGGCGTGGTTCTGGATACGTCTAGAGTCCAGCGTCGTTCTACAACAGCATGTGTTCCTGGATACGTCTAGAGTCCAGTGCCGTTTTACAGCAGCATGTTCCTGGATACGTCTAGAGTCCAGCGTCGTTCTACGACAGCATGTTCCTGGATATGTCTAGAGTCCAGCATCGTTCTACGGCAGCTTTCCTGTATCTACTCTTGGTAGACTTACTATTGCGGTAATTACTTTTTCCGTAATATTGTCGTGAATTTAATGAACGTTATTTCGTTTGTTACTGCGACTTGTAGTAGAATAAAAATAAACTGTTTTGCCGACGGACAGCATGTCCGGCTGCAACTGTGTCTTGAAAATGAAGAGAAGGGTTTTTGGTCGAACCCTTAATTTATACCCTCTCGAGATACCGCGCCAGTCGGCTCCAAAATCATCCTGTCGATACCTGCATATCTCGTGACAGCCCCCACTCCCGAACCTTTTCATCTATTTGCAATTATCAGCAAATAGCAATGTTTTGCACGGAATCGAGATAGCACAAATCATAGCTAATTCGATTAAGCACTCACTATATTAATTTGAGCGTCTTAGGGTAATTTGCGTATTTTTTGGCACGCTTATTTTGCACTGTCTTCGCATAACGTGTTCTATTAACGTCATCTTTTCACTGGGGATAACTATAAATTTCACACACTTTGGTGCCTTTGGTTTGATCATACACTAATTAGTTTTCGCACAGTGAATTAAAATAATTATTTTATTAATTACTTGGAGCGGGTTGCTGAGATTCCTGTCTATGCCTGCATTACTCACACACACAAGATACACGTGTAACACACACACAATTGAGCAGGTGTTCACTGCTTGTCGAAACAGGTTAATTCTCCCCTAATCTAACAAAGAAATATTTTTGCAATCTCAGACCTGTCCATTTACTCGTAACTTATACAAATTATACAAAAATTATATTTATTTAAATTAATGCCTAATACAGAGCATATGGCTGTATCATTGTATTATTCCTCTGCCTAAGAAGAAAAAAAATTTAATAAATATTTATTAATTAAATTTTTTGTCTATTTGTTTTAGACAATATAATCATGTTATATTAATTTAACTTAAGTTTATACATCGGTAAAACAAACACATAATAATGAGTAAGTCAGTCTAACCGTGGTGGTATGCAATATTCACCCCCCATTATACAGCTAATCGGTGCGTTGTCCTTGTACTGATTCAGTTGCCTTGTCCCACTCTTACTCTCTCATCTCATTATTCATACGTAGCTAATTTTGTTTGTTTGTTCTCCTTTAATCTGGTCCCATCGACCTACTTATTTTTTTTTTTACGTGTAGCACTTCCTACACGAGTTTGCATTCTTGCACTGGTAAACATTTTGGATCTTAACATATTATGTCATCCTTCAATCTGAAATTTTACCATATGCAGGATTATATTTCTACTACAACCTTAGTTGTGGGTCGCATAATTGGATACATATGGACGGCTTTGGAAAATACATCTATACAAACAAGTATGTGTTTCACACCCCGACTTTATCTCGGAAGTGATCCAAGAAAATCCACTGCAATTAGCTTTCCTTATGGTCCTCTGCATTTCCACATAGGCATGTAGATTCGCTCTGTACTTTTACATTTCCTTACTCACACATTCTTACCTTCGCTTCTTAACTCTTTTCTTAACATGAACATTACTTATACAATACATAACATTTCTTACGTTAATCTTATACAATACATTAACCTTCATTACCTTCTATTATTACATTTCTTTACTATTACCTTTCTGATCGCTAATAATTTTCTTCATCCTTACCATTACTTTCTGAAATACACCTTTTTCGTTAGCTTCGTAGTGAGTCCTTATCGGCTACGATACTACCTTAAGAAACACGTCTATATCCAGACTTTATGTGCTTAACTCTACTCGATGTTTTAATCGTAGTAATTGGAGCTCTAAATAATCTCTGCCCTCGACTTTCACTATCGCTAAGGTATGAAGATTTTGCTTGATCAGCCATTCTGACAATTAACATTGATTTCTCATTCTAATTATTTCTTCATATTAATAACACATCAATAATAACATCCCTTACCATTTCTTACAACATAACATTCTTTCTATTATTAATTCTTTAATCTTTTTACACATATTATTCTTATTAATTAACTCCTTTTCTTATTAATAATAATTAACAGTAATATTTTTCTTTTAAAAATAATTATTCATTTCTATAGAGCATTGAGTGCGGTGTCGTTTGATTTTCACCCCTCACTATTATAACAATTGCATTGGGTCCATCAATAGGAAATTCATTGTATTTTGACGTGTAGTCGGCGTTGTCGTATATTAGCCGACATGCACAGTTATTTCCGTCTCGCACCCTCATTGTGTTAACGTCCCATTGTAACATAGCGACTGTGAGCTCAGCTGACGTCATTGCGTAACTCACCTTTTGTACGGCACGAATTTGTTTCTTAGCTGCGACGAATAACCTCTCTCTCCTCTCTCAGTACGTTCCATAATTCTCTCGTCACTAATGCATTGTGTAAGGTCAGTCCATTTGAAGCCTATATAAACAGGTGTCGACTGTTTTTTCATTCGACGTTTATGATAACCTCTGTAGTTTTTATATTTATTGTGATTATCATTATGATTATCGTTCGATCGATACTTACTGTGCGTACCCTTGTCGCGTGTGATTTGTTTCAATCGTGTTACCTTTTTAACTTGTTTTATTTGTGTGTGAGTGTAACCACTACTTTGGATACTTCCGCTAGCACGGTACGTTTGTTAGCTACGGCAGCTTTCCCGTATCTACTCTTGGTAGACTTACTATTGCGGTAATTACTTTTTCCGTAATATTGTCGTGAATTTAATGAACGTTATTTCGTTTGTTACTGCGACTTGTAATAGAATAAAAATAAACTGTTTTGCCGACGGACAGCATGTCCGGCTGCAACTGTGTCTTGAAAATGAAGAGAAGGTTTTTGGTCAAACCCTTAATTTATACCCTCTCGAGATTCCGTGCCAGTCGGCTCCAAAATCGTCCTGTCGATACCTGCATATCTCGTGACAGCCCCCACTCCCGAACCTTTTCATCTATTTGCAATTATTAGCAAATAGCAATGTTTTGCACGGAATCGAGATAGCACAAATCATAGCTAATTCAATTAAGCACTCACTATATTAATTTGAGCGTCTTAGAGTAATTTGCGTATTTTTTTGGCACGTTTATTTTGCACTGTCTTCGCATAACGTGTTCTATTAACGTCATCTTTTCACTGGGGATAACTATAAATTTCACACACACTTTGCTGCCTTTGGTTTGATCATACACTAATTAGTTTTCGCACAGTGAATTAAAATAATTATTCTATTAATTACTTGGGGCGGGTTGCTGAGATTCCTGTCTATGCCTGCATCAATAACACACACAAGATACACGTGTAACATACACACAATTGAGCAGGTGTTCACTGCTTGTCGAAACAGGTTAATTCTCCCCTAATCTAACAATGAAATATTTTTGCAATCTCAGACCTGTCCATTTACCCGTAACTTATACAAATTATACAAAATTTATATTTATTTAAATTAATGCCTAATACAGCATATGGCTGTATCGTTGCAATATTTAATTAAACCTTAAATTTTTAGTGACCGTCAATCAATGAATGTTTTAGTGGATGGTTAGTAAGGATCGGTCAATAATACAAATTTTAGCTATTTTGCGTTGACGTTTCGACAATATTTATTGTCATCTTCAGGACCTGTGTATGAAATACAATAGAAATATCAAACATAACGAAACAATTAAATATTTGGTGAACGTGTTGGTGTATGTGAGTGTGTGCGTGCATATGTATGTATCATTTTATATGTGAAGACTTATGATAGTTTGTTTACATCTTCAAATTATCTTTAAGAGAACGAGCAAATTATAGTATGAGAGAACTTAATTTATACAGTATTACAATTTAAATTACTAATGTAATGTTATTTTATTAATAAACAAACAGTAATCAACAATTGAATATTAGATTGGTACATAAATTGTTTATACCTGCAGCAGTCAACATATAGCAAAGTAATATATTACCTATAACTAAAACAGATTAGGGAATGTTCACTACATAATTATTAAAAGTTATTTTTACCATGTTTCACTCCTTACTGGTGTTAACAAACAATCATAATTTAGAAACACACAATTTACGCAATACGTACAACATTACGACTAAAATCAGATAGTTGACAAGGGTTACAAACAAAAGTTTCTGGTAAATTTTACTAACAGGTAAACTTGGATAATAATTGTAATCATATTATAAAATATAGTCAAGAGTACTATAGAATAATGTAATTTATGTATGTGTCCACAATCACCCTTCTCTCTCACCCATTCTCCCCCTGCCAGTCCTTCTCACAGCCTCTCATTCTAACCTGAAATGATCTATCACTCACTATCACCCCACTCGCTCTCTCTTCTTCTTCTTCTTCTTCTTCTTCTTCTTGTTCGAGAGTGGAAGAGTGAGAGAGGGAAGAAGGGAGACAGTGAGTGAGGTGTAGAAGAGAGAGAGAGAGAGAGAGAGAGAGAGAGAGAGAGAGAGAGAGAGAGAGAGAGAGAGAGAGAGAGAGAGAGAGAGAGAGAGAGAGCGAGTGGCGTGATAGTGAGTGATAGATCGATTTCAGGTTAGAGTGAGAGGCTGTGAGAAGGACTGGCAGGGGGAGAATGGGTGAGAGAGAAGGGTGATTGTGGACACATACATAAATTACATTATTGTATAGTACTCTTGACTATATTTTATAATATGATTACAATTATTATCCAAGTTTACCTGTTAGTAAAATTTACCAGAAACTTTTGTTTGTAACCCTTGTCAACTATCTGATTTAAGTCGTAATGTTTTACAGTATTGTGTAAATTGTATGTTTCTAAATTATGATTGTTTGTTAACACCAGTAGGGAGTGAAACATGGTAAAAATAACTTAATAATTACGTAGTGAACATTCCCTAATCTGTTTTAGTTATAGGTAATATATTACTTTGCTATATGTTGACTGCTGCAGGTATAAACAATTTATGAACCAATCTAATATCCAATTGTTGATTACTGTTTGTTTATTAATTAAAATAACATTACATTAGTAATTTAAATTGTAATACTGTATAAATTAAGTTCTCTCATACTATAATTTGCTCGTTCTCTTAAAGATAATTTGAAGATGTAAACAAACTATCATAAGTCTTCACATATAAAATGATACATACATACGCACGCACACATTCACATACACCAACACGTTCACCAAATATTTAATTGGTTCATTATGTTTGATATTTCTATTGTATTTCATACACAGGTCCTGAAGATGACAATAAATATTGTCGAAACGTCAATGCAAAATAGCTAAAATTTGTATTATTGACCGATCCTCACTAAACATCCACTAATATATATTTAATACTTATAATAACTTTACCTCAAGATGTTTTTTCCCTCACTTGGAACATGTTTTGGGAAACTTATTGTTCCCATCCTCAGCCTTCTTAATTTTGAATCTTGTGGAGTACTTGTGTGTTGGTTGGTTGTTATGGTTTCCTGTCGATTTCTGGTATTTTAAACTGGTATTATTGGGTGTGATTGTGGTGTATATGTTACCGGTAAAGTATGTAATCCAGGCATTCTATAGAATACCTAGGCATTTCATACAATGCCTGGAATTTTTAGGCAAAGTATATAATAGAATACTTTTCAAATGTTTTTTATACTTTTCCTAGGCATTCTGTACATTGCCTAGGCATTCTATATAATGCCAGTGATTCTTTAGGCAAAGTGTAAAATAAGCTTACTACGGTCAAAATGAAAACATTTTATTACAAAATCATACATAATTGTTTAATTTTACACAGAGAAGAACTTTGTATGACATTTCAAGATTATCTATTCTCTACTTAATTATGTTCAGATATTATTTTATTAAAATTATACTGTATAAGAACTTTTTTTAACCAATCTGGTTTTAAAAAATACATTAGATGTTATTGGCGTTTATTAATTCTAAATATATGGAATATACTCTACTTATTACAAGGCAGAGAGCTGTGACATTTTGAAGTACCGTACACTTTATTTCATTTTTTACATAATTACATTTTTATTTTGACATTTAGTCTTGCACACACAGTTTACGAACCCTTGTCCGGATCCTGATGATTGGGCAGTAGCAGCAGAACAAAGTGCGGTTTCTTGTTCAGGAACATCTTCAACCCCCATTAGTGGTCTTGAGCATACAGTGAACTGCGATCTTGTGTACAACTGCTTTCCGTTAGTAGTTCCTAGTTTGTAAAATCCGTCTTCTGTCACACTCACGACGATTGCTAGGATGTTTCGAAGATCTCCCCGCCCCTTGTCTACTTCAGGAATTGGATCACGAACAGATGCGCCCACAGGAGCTTGAGGAAATTTTTTGTCAGAATCAGATTTCATCTTTTTGCTTGAAGTTCTAGAAATGATTTTGATCTTTTTCTTTCTTCAGTTGCATTTTTTGCTTTGAAGCAGAGAGTACACAGCTTCTTGCCATCGTCACACTTATCTCCACTATTGCCACTAGTGTTCAAAAAATGTCCACACGTACTATGCATATCTCTGCAGCACTCTACACACTTTTCAGAACCAATAGTTCTGTTTGAACAAACACAGCATGCCATTGTCGGATTTGGGCGGGATTCTTGGGCTGCGTCAAAAGGGTGATTTGGGTCGATGGTTTTGGCTGCGCTAGAATGCTCTACAGGATCAATCCTTACAGTTGAAGTGGTTGCATGTTCTGTTTCCTGAATTAGGTTAGGCATGGTAGGGTCGACAGATTTAGTTACGCCGGTATCGGTATTTTGTGTAGTCTGTATATTGTTGACGACTAGTTCAAGATCTTCTTCACTTTGAAGAGTATCTAACATATCATGGGAAATCGAGGATGTAGTAAGCCCTACCTTAACTTTACATCCAAAGAGAGCTTCATAGGGTGATCGTTTGATGCCAGAGTGTAAGGCTCTATTTTTCATCAACTGAACAAACCGTAGGCCCTCACTCCATTGGTCGGTTTTCTCATCTTGCATCCAAGTTGCAATCATATTTTCAATGTCTTGATTTGCCCGTTCGACACTCTCCTGACTTTGTGAATGAGGGGGCTTACCATGAACAATTTTTAATGAAGGCCAATATTCTTTCAAATTATTTACAATTTTATTAGAAAATTCTCTACCATTATCAGACTGTTAAATAGACGGAGCTCCAAATAAAAATATCAACAAGGTTGTACGCAACTTCTTCAGAAGTCTTTGTTTTGAGGGCCCGAAGGACAACAAATTTGGTTAAATGGTCCTGATAAACCATAACAAACTTAAAATCTCTGTCTGGCTGGGATTGGAAATCGATGAGGTCAACCTGGCCACGAGAGTTAAACTCGGATGAAATTATTGGTTTTACGACTATACCCTTTTTTATACCTTTTTGCTTTTTTTGACAATGCTCACACAAATGAAGGTATAGTTCAACATCATGATGTGTAATGTTTTTATACTTAATAGAAAGTTTTTTTAACATTCTGTCTCTGCCTCCATGGCCTATTGCTAAGTGGGCTTCATGCAGTACATCAAACAACTCCGTATCACTGACATAAAACTGAATAGCACTATCATCTTGCTTGAGGGGATGAATTAGTTTGCTTTTATTTTCAACAAGCATAACATCGTACCTATTCAGTAGCCAGTAATCCCATGGGTCCTTCTGTTCTTTCTTCTTAGCAGCATGCACGTCCAACACTAGCTTACGATAGTCACCATCACTGAGAAAAACAGTTTTTAGCAATAGAACTTCGAAGCTGAGATATGTCAGCGTCAAATCAAACTCGCATTAAAGCAACATAGTCATTAGCACTAGACTCAGTACGTGGTTGCGATATCTCAGACATTACTGAAGATCAGCGGGAGGTAGGCGCGTACATTGGTACGGGGTGAGTGAGGGAGGAATTGATGTTGTGACATGAAACCATAGAGCACACATTGTCTTCTATACATTACCTAGAAGACGTTAGGCATTCTATACAATGCCTAGGCAATGTATGAAATGTGTTTTATTTCATACTTTGCTGGCTGGATCCAGGCATTGTATAAAATGCCTAGGTATTCTATAGAATGCCTGATTACATACTTTGCCGGTAACATATATATTAGTATTTTGTGATAACATCTAGTATTATATTAGTATAACATCGAATATACACAAAATACTAATATATACACCACAATCACACACAATAATACCAGTTTAAAATACCAGAAATCAACAGGAAACCATAACAACAACCAACCAACACACAAGTACTCCACAAGATTCAAAATTAAGAAGGCTCAAGATGAACAATAAGTTTCCCGAAACATGTTCAAATAAGGGAAAAAATATCTTGAAATAAAGTTATTATAAATATTAAATATAATATTATATTAATAGAAATAGCTCTAATGTTAAAATTTGTGTAATATACAGGTTTCAATAAAAGGTTTCCTGAAAAAAAAATTACTCTCTAAAAAGTCCCAGAATTTTGGCTGAGAGAATTTGGTCAGTGCAGTTTAACAGACAAGACATACTAAATATTGAACATATTTAGTGGAATAGCAACTATTTTTTTACTTGTAGTATATTTTCTTAAGACACCCCATTACCAATCACGAAACAACACAATATTATCTCTGATTTGTTTTCAAATGTGTACTAAGTATCTGAAGGCCATTAACTGTACCATATCCACAGATATTGCAACCACTTATTCAGTGGCGGATTTATGCATAGGCAAAATAGACAATCGCCTACGGGTGGCAAAATTTGGAGAGGTGAAATTTGATGCCCACTATGTTGGTTTTATACCTAAGAGATGTTTCAAATGCCGCTCCATTTTGTCCCAATATGATAACCTTTTAAAAATATATATTGTTTAGTAACTAGGCTTATTACATAAAGAGAACATATTTACATGCATTATCTATGTGATACTTCCATTGTATTAATTAATTATTTAACTATTACTTCGTTTACATTCAAATTTTGAACATCCTTTACCGAGTCTGTAATTTGACGTGTGTGACAGTCGATAGATGCCACTATAAAAGAGGCATAATTTCATGACTATAAAAGTGAGCGTAGCATAATTTCGTATCCAACTCTGACCAGCATAAATTTTTGGCATGTTGCGTGCTTCTGCGTAAAGTGTGAGTTGTCTAAATCACTTTTTCTTAACCCCACCACCACCCCTCTTGTGTTTGCTTACTTATTAATAGATTTTCATTCAATTATTATTCTTTAGTTCGTTGATTAAGTCTACAGTTAAAATATTTTGGAATAAACACGGCTACAATTTAATGTCTTATTGTACTCTTCCTAGTACGTTATGTAAATTGTTCTATAGAAATGTAGTAAGAAAAACTGGGATGAAAATATATAAAGAACAAATTTTAGAGTAATTGAAAATATGAAGGATTGGGTTAAACCCATAAATGTACCCCCCCTCCAATCAGAGATCTGTGGGATGGTGGCAAATTTATACTGCCTATGGTCAGCAAAATTGTAAATCCCCCGCTGCACTTATTCTATATAATAATTCTTCAACTTGTGTGGGCATTTTGCATTCATATGCAAAACAACATTTTACTATTAGTTACACGTTTTCCTGATCTTTTATATTGAGTCTGAAATGCTATATTCACCCAGATCTAACAATTTCAAATAGCTTTTATTTTTTCTCCTACAGTAAACAAGCATATGCATTTTGCAGAGCTTATCTTAAAATACTGGTTACACTGTGAAATGAATTAAACATGAATTCATCGTTCCATCCAATACAAATGCTATTTGATATTTTTGTTATCACACTTGAATAACAACAGCATAACTGATAACTGTATTGTTTGACGTTAATCGTGCTCGTGAATAATAGGTAGAATGTCAGTGTTACTGATACCTATAATCAGAAACTGCTTGAGGCAAATTAATAATTACGTATGAGTCAGATTTCTTAACATCCAGCTTAGATTTACCAACTGCGTTCTGTTTTCCA
The DNA here is from genome assembly GCA_034769895.1 of Magicicada septendecula. NCBI lineage: Eukaryota > Metazoa > Arthropoda > Insecta > Hemiptera > Cicadidae > Magicicada > Magicicada septendecula. The sequence goes on along the minus strand of CM068376.1, from coordinate 29,516,665 downwards.
CTTCATGGTTTATTTAATGCAGTTACTACTGCACAAAAGTCAGATTGGTTTTGAGGAAAACTTGCATCACTCATGGGCAAACGTGGTAACATATCAAAAAACATTGTCTTGTATAATTTATTACATTAGTTGCACAACATTAATTAGCTAACTTTAAAGTTACCTGGAAAATGTCATAAAGTAATTGATTTTCAAAGATAATGCATTACAATCGATATCACAACTCCTTACTTCTTTCTTTTTATTTTTAGGGGTTTCCACAATTCTGTGTTTCCTTCAACCAAATGATGTACTGGTCAAATAAGTACAGGAATGTGACTGTCTACACACTGGCAGTAACGCATAAATATTCAGAACAAAGTAACCAATTTCTGTTAACTGGTTAATAACGAGTAGAAATTTAGCACACAATGGTTAAGTGGATAATAAAAAATGTGTTTTTTTCTGTGGAAAATGTATTAAAATTAATTTTTGCATGTAGGCAACAATTTTATTGTAAATGGGATATGAACAGTAAAGCCATGGAATCCAGTTCTTCAGTGGGTGAGAAAATGGCATGATACAGGTTGTGCTCAAGGCCAAAGCCTCAGAAAACGGCCCATATGAAGTTAAAACTAAAATATCCAGTGTGAAGTGAGGTTAACTACCCCAGAAATGATGTGGAAAGTGAGGGACAATTACACTGAACTTCTTGATCAGTGCATAAAAAAAAAATGGATGTCTCTTGGACTGTCATAACAAAACAAACTGTTACTGACTTGAATCCAACTATGTGTATATTATTTGTAAAAAAAAAAAAAATAATAATAATAATAAACTTTGCTTCCTATATGTTCTTTACTTAATTAACATTGAAAATAGCCACCTTCTTGAATAACAAAAAACAGTAAGTTGTTCTACACTTTCACTTTATCTCACTGTGTCTGGCCTTTCTCATCTTCTTCTTCCCACAGCATCACAGCTTTGGCAATCTTCCATCCTCCACCCACCTCACATGTCTGTACATTCCTACAACATTCATAACTTCTACTATCACAGTAGTACTTATTGTCTACCCTTCTTGCTGCTCTTCTCATTTCGTTCACTGTCCATGTCTCCATCCCACAGAGCAATACATACATGACTGCTTTTTTTCTAGCCATGATATTACTACTCAACAATAATATTCCAGTCACCCTTCTTCCCTAACACTGCACTTATATATTTCTAATTTTGAACATCCATACTGCTGCATCACTGAACCCAAATACTACTTAAAATGATTAACTTTTTGTATTCTAACTACTTCAATCTATATCATCGCCACTTGATGGCTATTCTCTGTCTTACTAACAGTTATCTTTGATGACCAATTTTTATGTTCCTCTTTAACACTTAGGGTGCCGATCACATCAATTGACGTGGTGATGAAACTTTCATAGAGTGCCGATCACATCATTTGACGTGGTGACAAAACTTCTACAGAATACCGATCACGTCATTTGACGTGATGTAGTTTTATGTTTCTTTAAATAAGGGATGACTTCTAATGACGTCGTTTTAGCTGTCGCGTAATGTTTGTTAGTGTTCTTAGTTCTTGAAATTGCCAGCAGATGGTAGCTCAACTGAACCAAACTAAAACTACGAAGACATTTCCAATTGCTATATGTAAAGACCCATGCTTCAAAGTTTTTAATTAAAAAAAAAATGTTATACAAACTAATATTAGCGATACATTTTCTTATGTTTTGTGTTTCAACAGTGAAGTATACTACTTCTATGTAATTTTAAAGTGATTTTATAATATTTTAGTGTGCTATAACAGTTTTGACAACTTTTAAAATAAAAATTATGTATAAAAAAGTAAAGTTTCATTGAAAGTATTTATATAAAACAATAAAATTATATATTTAATTATGAAGTGGAAGGTTCAACATTTAAAACAAGGTAAGTACCATTTTTCTAGGTTATGATATAGTTAAACAAGAATTTTTTGAAAAAATGTTAAAAACGGCCGGCAATCTAAAGAAGTTTTGTGCTGAAACATACAAAGTGTTAATTAGCTATACAGCCTATCAGCATTAAAACTGTCCTGATCAACCTGATCACCTGATCAACAATCACTTGATCTGCAACAAGGGGACTGCATATGAATAAATTACCTCCATTGGAAACCCCATTTTCCTACATTTTCTACACTACTCACTTAATATTATATCCACAAAAATTTTGAGCTAGGGCTCAAGCAACATCCCTTGGAGAACATTCTTGCTTGTGCAGAAAGAATGTGATAATTTTGTACTCATTTTGTTATATCCTTGTATATTTCTTATAGTATACATATAAATGATTAATTTATTTCAGATCTTTTCAACACTACTCACATTTTCCTAAGCTCACTATACCTTTCCGGGTCTAATAAAGATTAATTGCACTTGCTTATTTTTACAATATCTTTTATTTTTAATTATCTGCCGTAATGTGAATATGTGGTCAATGTATAACCTAGCATGTCAATGTATAACGTAGCATGTGCGAAACTATAGTGGACTTCTGAACAAACAAATTCATTATGAAAAGTTTCACCAATCTTACTACGATCTTCATAAAAGAATTTATGACACATAATCTACTGTAGTAGTTATGTGTCCTACTATCCCCCCCTCCTGTAACTGAATTTCAATTCCTCTGGATCATTTTCCTCTGCAAATTTTTTTCAATGAACTGAATTAGAAGCATGAATTACTTTTGTTCACCCATATACTTGGGAAGCACAAACACAAAGACTTGCATAATTGTGAACAATGGTGTTACCACTAAAGGATAAACTTGTTGGCGGCTGCTACATAGAACACAGTTGTCTGTCTGCTCAGAAAGCAACAAGAACATTGTCAAATGTACGATCTGGGATGCAGTTCTGTGACCATGGCAACTTCCAAGAACGTGACAAACTGCAAATATGTTTGTGACGTCTTTAGAAACAACAGTCACACAAACACACACACACCAAAAGTAATGGAGGCTAGCATGAGAGAATGTGTGTGTGTGCACGTGCACACATGTGCAAGCGTGAGAGATAGGGAGAGAGTGTCAACAGACATATGATGAAAACTCACACAAAAGTTTGTGTATATCTTTGCTTTTCCTTTGATTTCCCAAGAGTTAGGACATGGTCCACTGTTTCTTCTTCACCTAGATGTCTGCAGCACAGCTGCCAAACAACTAAAAGTTTTAATCAGTTAACCTGTCACCAGACAAAAGGCTTGCCGCATGACAAATGGCGCCAATCGTACACTCTAGTTATTTTGGTGGCCCTAAAAAGGACCTGGTGGCGAGAACGCTGATGTTGGTCGTGCCGCGCTGAGATGTTCGGCGGCTGCGCCCACTGTTCGTAGCGTACTGCAGTCCTCCTCTTCTTTCGGCATCGGTTGTAGAGTCGGTTGCCGGCCCAGCGACGTCCTATCGCTGGCGCGGAACTGGAGGGCGAAGACGCAGGAATGCCGGTTCTATTCTTCGGCCGTTCCTTCCGGCTGACTCCGTGCTGATGTCATCCGAAAGAGGAGAGGAGACGAAGTGCGTCCGATGGCATGGCGATGAAGAGTGCGTCAAAATGTTCTGCCGCCCCGTGTTTTATGCACTAACCGGGATCGCTGATTGGCTCACTCCGAGCATGTAGTTGGCCACATCTCGGCTGCTGATCCCTGATTGGCTCGCTGTGTCCGCCGCTGGTACTGGAGAGCAGATGTTCGCATACCGCTGCCATCACAAACCGTATGCATTTACTCAATTAATTGGCTCATTCAATTAACTGAATCAATTAATCGTATTTTAATAATTTAAAAAATAATGTTTATATAGTTTGTAACTTAAAACATGAATAGTTATTGTTTCATGATCCACATTTATTTACGCTAACATTTTTTAATCCTGTACACCTCAAGGAAAGACAACGCAATGCTATTAAATAACAATATCTTACTGATACATAATAATTAATTAACAAGTGATATTAAAAATTTTAATATAATAATTCTAATTTACTGTCACATTTTTTTTGCACCATGACTTCAAACACATCATAATGTTAGGCTGAGACCTAAAATCTGCTTTTATTTTGATATCAGTCCACTACATCAATGTAAACTTGTTCACAGGTAGCTGCCATTGCTGGAATGTACGACAACTTCTTTGCTATGCCGGAAGCTGCACAGAATGTTCTTTCTACCACTCTATAAAGTTGTCAGCAGCAGACATCTATGTCCGTCAAAAGTGACACAAAAAGCCAGTCTGCTGCTGAATGGAATCATTATCGTCTTCGACATTCTCAACACTCAATTTTATCTTCTTCCTACATTGCTGTGATGGATTTTAAAACACTTTTCATGATTGTCAGAAATTCTTTTTTACACAGATCCTTGCCTTTTTTTAACACATCTTAAATATTTAAATATAGGATCAAAGACTGGAGCTTCCTGGCAAATTTGAACATTACCTCAGGCACTTACTTTCCTCATAAAATTGTCAAGAGTATTTTAAATCTGGCTACACATCCAGGACTGATGACAGAATTTAAAGACATCTCAAGTGTGTTATGCTGGCAATGTAATATTACACACTTACTCTCTTCAAAAAGGGCAGCTGTATTAAAAAAGAAAAAACAAATTTTCTCTACATTGAAAAGGATTTGTAGGAAAGCTCTTTCCCCTATTTTACTTAGGTTTTCAGATTACTCAGTTAATTGATCTGATTAACCAATTAAAACAGATTTGATCAGTTAATTGAATTGATTGGTTAATCACTTCAATTAATCAAATATTTCAACAGTCCTAGTTTTGAGTTCTCCTTTCAGGGGTCAGTGAGAATGGTGAATTTGTGACAGGACTGCATAGACATCATTAGTAGTAAGTAAACTGTCACTATTTCAGACAGGGTCAAGAACTACTGCTGAAGGAAAAACAATGGGCAATGCCCAAACGCCCACGAAAAAAAAACAAAGATTACACTCTGAAAAATAACACGAGCATATAACCTCTACACAATAATAGGGGAAAACCATATTTACTTGCACCAAAAAGCTTTACAGACAAACTGGTTACTTACCAATACCAAACACTACAAACAAACTATGCACGGGTTCACAGGCTAAAACAGTAAATACATAATCCAGGTCACCTGGTGTTGCAAAGTTTGATTTTGGTTTGTCACTGTCAACTTGTAAAGACTATGGTAAAAGTATTTACAGAAAATGTACATCTAATATACATCCCCTTCATCACAAATTGATGTACCTTTAGCTACTGAAAACACGATCACACACCATGCTGACTGTGCGAAATTTTCTAGTCACACTTGTCTACTACAGGTAAACAACTACAGGTAATTAAAGCATCACAGTGTTTAGAACACTAAATGATCTTCTGCTAATCAACTTATACACTGTGTCCTAAAAATGCACGCGCGCGCGCGCACACACACACACACACACACACACACAGCTCTCAAGTTTTAATTAAAAAATTAACAATTCATGACTTTATTAATCTGCAGTTTAAAAATAACACTAGTCATTTTCAAATTCAGCTGAGACAATTGTGAAAGCAGAGGACTGCATCCCTTGTGGGAGTTTCATTGCTATTGGTAGCACTTAAAACTTTCTCTTCCGCTCTATTTAGAATGCAGTTGAACAGAATATCAATTTGGTTCAATTATTTATTTTTTCCATAATCTGTCTAAAAATTAAGGCACAATGTCGTCTACTGTTTCACACTTTTCACTACATTGTATCTTTAAAGAAATCCAATTAATACAATTTAAAATAAATGTGTGCTTTAAAAGTTATCTGTTTCAATTTATTCAACACAGTTATCATTATTAGCGCACAAACTGTTCAGTGTTGCTCTAGTTATGAAAAAGATGAATTCACATTTGTGACTGGGTTTAAAAACTTGAATTAGGTTCAACAAAACCAACAAAAAATCTGAAAAAAGAAGAACTAATAAAAACATAGACTCATAAGTTTAATGAACTTAAAAGTCTTCAAGTTTAATAAATTGAAATACTTTAGTTATTGTACTGCTGTAATGTTTAAAACCTAAAATTCCCCGTCTAACAGTGGTCACTCCACATAGCGTTCATTTTATCTTTTGTTAATCTGCATGTGTACTCGCTTCTTCAAATACCCTTTTTGTACTGTCTGCTGTAACGTATATCAGTTAACAGCGATGGAATGCTAACTGATAATTCTGAAACTGAGGCTACAATAAATCTTCCAACAAGGAAAATTATCCAAGAATCACAAAGATTTTTAGTGTGAAAACACACGCACACACAGAGTTGGTAAATTAAGCAAACAGTAAATATAAGGAATTTCTTATGAGAATATGTGCTCTGTAATCCTTGTGCTAAATACTGTTCTAATGAATATAATTTATTTAAAATGATCTACATCTTGTAAATCAACAATTATTTCTGAAGGTATTTTTGTGAACAAATCTTTTTCTGAAAATAAAAAATAAACTTCTTTGTACAAACCTAAACTTTAAAAAATATGAAAATACCTGCAGTCTAATAATTATAAAACTTTAATAGGTTGTGGCCTAAGGGTACTTTTAATGGCTCCAAATCGTGTATTTCATTCAGTACCATTAAAAAAGTTCCTATGAATTTTATAAAAATACTTTTTGTCAATACTGGGTAGTTTGGGAAGTCAATGTTTCGATTACTTTAGACCTCTTTGTTACTGAACATGTACCCGGATGTTTCCATTTGACAGCTTACAAGCGACTGCATGACTTGGTCTCAGCTGAACACGTAACTGACTTTATGGTACTATTTATTACACTACACATAACAGTACACAAAAAAGGTTTTACCTCACGAGGTTCTGGTGGTGCTGGAGGCCTCCTTTCTGGAGCAGGAGGAATACCCGTTCCTAAAGATCTCGGCATCGACACACCAACAAGTGGTGCAACTACATATTCCGTCAGGGTAACATCTGCCGTACCTCCAGACTCTAAGGGAATCGGATGCTGACGGAAGTGTTCTAGCATATCAAATATCGTTGGAAACCATAAGTGCTGCACTCTACACTGACCTTGATCGTTCAGAGTCATACGCAAATGCTACATGGAACAGAAAATTAAAGTTTAAAATAACACATAATTATTATACACTAGAAAGGCAACGGACTGCATACTATATTCTACAAACCTATAAAATGGCCAGTAAAAATATTTAATGAAGTAAGCCATTCTGAGTCGGTTTTGTACAATATTTTACATATTATTTACATATCATCATTCATTCTAACCCAGTAGAATGTAATATGTATCCAATAATATATATGTAACCCCAGTAGTATAAAAGCTATGTATATGTAATCCAATATGTATTGGATACACATTTTCATGGTGATTTTAGTCTCTTGACTGTACACTATGGAAAGGAAAGTAACCACTGAAATTTTTGGATTTTACAGTTTCTAATACCAAGATTAATGGTGTGAATGAATGATAGGGTACTTCCACATATGTGATGAAGCAACTGCGATACAAACTTATGGGGAGATAAACAGTCAACTCGGTCAATAATTTGATGAACAATTTTATACCTCTTTTGATTCTACAATAGTTCTATGCACACTACTAGCTTGAAAACAAGATCACCCTGTATTGCTAGATTTTTGTGCTGAAATTTGGGAGGTTCTTATAATCATATAAGAACAGTTACCAGATTTTACCCCACGCATCATAAATCTAATAGCAGTCTGGTGTTGAGCCCTCTAACATTAAAAGCATGATGTCTTTCCTCTTTCCTGGTTATCTGAATTACCCTATGGGAAATGATGGTAATTTCGCTCACACACAGCTAATGGAATTCCCTAACAACATAGGCCTGCCTAAAACTTTCAATTCCTCACTCAATTAGAACTAGACTTAAACTTAGACTATGTATAATTGCTGTGGGTCTAAAATTCATAAACAAAGAAGTCTGTTACTAGGCAATGCTTATACTAGCCACCGTAATGTTGAATGTACGGTAATGGATTACCGTAATATTTTCAGTACAAGACATCGATAATAACTACATTCAAATCCAAATTACCTACGTTTGGGTTGAATTGTCAGTGTCATCATATTATGTGAATACAGGATTATGAGGCATCATACAATACAGCAATACAGGCTAGGATTTAATTAAAAATGAGAAAAATAATTTTTCTTTATAATTTTACAAAAATATGAGAAACATTTTTCTCCCTTCCTTACCTATTTTCTTACTCCCTTTCTTTATAAACTTATTTTTTCTAACTATTTTATCCCATAATTATTTCTTTTGACAATGGCTTATTCAAACAAACAACAATATTGTATTTAAATTATTTGCTGGGCTGTTTGGACGTGGTCCAAGGTTTTCATTAAAACCAAACATTTCAGCAGCACCACTGGCTGCCATCTTCAGTGGATGTATTTGAGTCAAACCTAACGTGGGGTGTCATACATCAGGCTCACAGTATTGTGGTAAATGCTGAAGATGTCCCGCGATTTTTTTAGCCTTCCACAGTACTGTGGGCCTGACGTACGACACCCCGCGTTAGATTTGACTCGAATACATCACTGAAGATGGCAGCTACTGGTGCTGCTGAAACGTTTGGTTTTAATGAAAACCTTGTACCACGGCTAAACAGCCCGGCAGACAATTTAAGTACAATTGACACCGGCTGTGAAAACCTTTAAACAATAAACAACAATACTTTTTTGTTATACTGGGAACACTTTTAAACGTTAATAATAAAATTACATATTATTTTCAATTACCTTAGCTCTGCCTTGGAAGTTAAATGTTAACACAAACTCCCCTTTTCGAGTTTCACTTTGACGCACAAGAAAAACACCATGAGCTACTGAACCACTGTGCAAAACTAACGTTGCAGCATCCGATCGTGGCAGTGTCCCATGAAACCATGGATAATCTCGTAACGTCATTGACAGGTCCAACTCTGTTTCGCATGCTGTCAAGCATACAAATTATTAAATATAACTTGAATTCTTTCTGAGTGCTATAATTTTTTCATAATAGAGTATAAACAAGAATACTAACATTGCTCAATGTCAGTGTGCGAGGAACATAACTCGAAGTTGCTATTACTCGATAGTCTAAGAACAGGTGTTTCTCCTCTTGAAGTAGATGCTGCTTGCAATCGAGGAGGCAATTCTGGTGGATCTTCTGTTCCATCGACATCTGGTGGTGCTGAAGGTTTTGTTAATGGTGACCGCAACCTCTCGTTTTCATTTACAACACCCAGCAAACTCCTTTAAAATTATAAAATAAACTTTATTACCCCACCTAAGGATAAAGTGGAAAAAAATGTTGATGTCAACAGAAATGAATTTTTGGAGGAGGGAGGAGGCAGATTGTGAATGGAAAGAATAACATAATTATAAACAAAATTAACTAATTAACAAAATTATAAAATAAGAGAAATTATGGAAGTAACACGCTCAATGGTAGACGACATCAAAAATAAACAATTCATATGGCTTGGACAGGTTCGCACAATGCCAGTGGACAGAATACCAAAACAGATTTTGCAATGGTAGCGGGGGGGGGGGGACGGTATAGATTGTAACAGGGAATGTGGAACAGTACAGATGGAAGGCAACTAGGTACTGGAAGACGTGGACATTATAAGCCGATACGTAAAAAGAATTATTTTATTACTAGTTAGTAAAACTATTTTCCAACAAATATTATTACAAAAAATGATTTTAAAAACTATTATATATACATTTAAGCCTAATCGTATACAGTATTTCTAGCTACTATGTGGTTCACAAGATGCTAGAATTCTGCCAGTCAACCAAAATATCCTGTACTGTATGTCTTGTCTGATAAAATATAACCACAAATTGTATGATGTAATTTGCAATGTACAGAAATTAAATTCAGTCTGGATTTTACATGAGGGTCATTCCATATCAAGTGATCCAATTTTTAATTAATTTTTTACCTTAGGTTTTTAGATTTTGATGAAATTTGGTATGCCAACAGGATGACCAGAAATGAGTGTATATCTTTAATTTCACAATTTTAACTCATCACACTATTTATTTATAACAATTTGAAATTTTTAAAAATGTGCGAATTTGGTCATACCCGAATGTACAAAAATACTACTTTCTCTGGCCAGGTTAAAGATATTTAAATGAAATAAAAGCCATTTTGCTCATATTTCAACAGGCTTTCATTTGATATGTAACATTACATTTGAGGAAGTTGACATTTTAGGTTATGGGCCCAAAAATTAAAAAAGCCTGTGTCCAAAAAAGCATTTGACTAACAATTTTTAAAAAAAATTGTGTGTTTCTTGGTTGAAGTTTTAAGATTATTCTTACAAATTTTGAAGTTGGGATCTCAATAGGATCATTTATTTTTAATTATTTTTATTACCGCTTGTAATAATGTAGGCTATAAAGATTGTTGATTTTTTATAGGCCTATATTGCAGTTAAGTATAAAAACAAATATTCAGAAATATTTCTGGTTTGATACATTTTTAATATTGACAATTGATTTTACTGTCATTTCAGGTCTCTCATACTGAATGATAGGGTCTTGTCTTGCATGCCTGGGCATGTCTGTACATGTTTGAACCTGCAGTAATAGATCACTTGAAGCTGAACCACAGTCTGTTTTCAGTTGTTGTGAGTGATAGTGACAATTTCAACTAGTCTAGTGCCAAGAAGATGTAAATATGAAGGAGTGGCTTATGTTTTTTGTTTAATTTTTTTTTGTATGTTGTGATGCTTAAAGAGTGTAGCCTATGAACTGTAATCACTAAATTCTACCATAAGCCATGGCTGGGACAAAACAAGGGGGTATAATGTCTTTTAATAATATATATTGTTGTAATCCATTTGAGAAAGATGGTCATAAAACTATTAAAAAATTAAGGCCAGTGGAAAATTGGATGATTGAACTAAACAGATCCATTAAACCTGGCATGAAGATTTGTGACAGTTGTAGAAAACAGCTAGCAAAGGAAGGTGAAACACAACCAATGGAAAAGGCTGAAGAGTGTGAGGCAGGTACTTCAGCAGATAAAGAGTTCATTGACTGTAATATGTCTATCGAATATTTAAATAAATCTCTTTCATGTATTGAGGAATCACCAATTCTAACGTGATAATATACTAAGAGTATAAGTCAATTTTTGTTCATTTCTGTTTCTTCTGTAGCTTGATTTATCGTCGGTTACTGCACACTGGGTTCCAACAATATAAGTCAAGAGCATATAAATACAAAAGAAAACACCGCATGATCCTGATAGTATAAGTTTAAACTACCAAAATGTTTTGTATTAAGAGTATAAGTCAAGTTATCCTATTAGTACTACTATCCCTTACCAGCTGTCACAAACTGACTTATATTGTTGAGATTTTGCTTGGTGGCACACAGCATTCACTACTGATTCAGTTCTGGCATTGTGTTTGTTTGCCATTCATAGGTATTCGTGTAGTACCTATGATTATTTTCTATTTATTAATAAGGTATATTCATGTGTAAATGCAAAAATAGACTAAATGGAACGCAGGTCTTAGTTATGAAACACTGGATGAAAAAGAGAAGCCTGCAAAGAAATTTATACTTTTGGCCTCTTGTCAAGCAAAGTGTATGAGGCGCATCTCTCCCGAGATACAGGCAAATATTTTTGAAGAATACTGGAGCTTGGGAAGCCGTGATAAACATGCTAGTTTTGTTTCGAGTCTAGTAGAAACAACTGAGCCTAAGGTAATGAGGAAATGCGCAGAAGATCCTCAAAAAGAAAAATACAGGCAATATACTCATCAATTCCACTTGAAGACTAACGGGAAAAAATGTAGAGTTTGCAGAGGGTGCTTTATGAAAACATTGGGAGAGATAAACATGTTTATTACAGTCGCTATTGCTTTCGGCCTTAGGTCAACGTCGGGAATTACCAAGTGCAACAAGAGAGGTAGAGACCCTCCTCCAACGAAACTTTCGCATGAAGCTATCAAAGCGATAAAAGACAACATTCAATCGTTCCCTGCATATGAATCCCACTACACGAGAACAAAGAGCGAAAAGAAATACTTGCCGTTGTTTTTAAATTTTGAGTAAAATGTATTCGCTTTATAAGGAACAGGTGAACAGTCCTGCTAGCAAGTCGGTGTACAAGCAAGAATGTACAAAACTTGTAATGTGACAAATACAGGGGATTATATTTTATTAAAATTTTGGGGATTTATAAAAAATATTTGTAAATTTTATTTCCAACTGTGACCAGGCCACGTGTTGTACAGTAATAACAGTGTTTTAACAAAGGCATAATACGTGTCCACAGTTGTGCAATCACTAACAAGGAATGCACCCAGCATCAATTTCTGAGAACTTTGCAAGTGTGTGACAGTGCGCCCAACCGCAACCGACCAGCAGGAGCGCGGAGCGACGCCAGTTTGGTGCGACACCAAAGATGGCTAAGAAACAAAATTTCCGAGCAATTCTTCCAAGGTGCCGGATGTGAAGCCTAAGTCACACCCATCTCGTGACGTCAGCCAGTGCTGCACAAATATCTTATACGAACAGCATACATTCAACTGCATGGGTTGAATAGGGCATACAAGCGACGAAGAACCATGAGGCCTTGGTTTCCACCTAAAACGAAGTAATCCAGTTGGCCGTGAACATATAGCGGCTCTGCCCAGTTCGCCTAGAGACTGTGTCTGACCAGACATTGCCCCAAAGGGGCTCGTCAAAATTTTATAAGTTCAACTATTAAAACTCGAGTTGCCATTAACTATTATGTGACAGTGATGTGAGTCAACGGAAGAACACCAACTTGTATATTGTTTGTTGGACGTCAATGAAGTTATACATGAAATAAATCGAGGTCGCGCGGACGCCTCGTCCCGGCGTGGGGTATATGTTTTTCAAGTTATATAGCAATGGGGTACATATTTAAATAACGGGGGTTTTTTAAATAAGAATGTGAGAGAGAGAGAGAGAGAGAGAGAGAGAGAGAGAGAGAGAGAGAAGCAGACTGGGCAGTCTCCATAGTCGTAAGTAGTATAATTTAAATATAACAATATAAGATGTGTGACCAAGAGGTACGAAAATTTTAATTCAATGTGATAAATTTTATTGGAAAACTAATAGCATAACTTTGAAGTATTTGATTAGTAAAAATGTTAATTCTCTTCAAAAATGAGTAGAGTCAATTATTACAAAAACCTAAATCACGCTAACATCTTACGTTCGTGCGAGAATCCTGGACCCAGATAGAATCGTTGCAGGTAGGTGGAAACAAATTTATGTTTTTATATATTTAATGAGTTTTATTAATATCTCAATGGCGCAGCCGACAGGGACAGTTTTTATGAGTAAAAAATATAAAGTAAAAACCGCACCTACAAATAGGATGCAAGCGTGATTTAGAGGTTAAGTGGAAATGAGTACTAATTACATGTAAATGATGTTAAGGTGTAGTTAAGCGATACTTAGATTATACTATATTTAATAATACAGAAAATATTTAAAATTGAAATTTTATGTAGAGCAAAATCTCATAAATAAGATAAAAATGGAATACGGAGATAAAGTTAGTATGAGTGATGTAACTGTCACGGGGGAGGGAGAAATTAATTCAGACCCTAATGTGGTCAAGGAAAGCGTTTTAAATGAATCAGATAATATAAATGATTCAGGAATGGAGACAACTCCAAGCCTGATAGACGAGAATAATTTAACGCAATCGGTAATAATGAGTGGAGCAAAAGCAGAATCTACTCCTGTAACAAATAAAGCAAAAGAGTTGTCACTGGACGATCTATTTAATTTCATGAGAACCATGTCTAGTGATATTAACATAAAATTTGACGCTCAAAATAGCAATTTTAATAAAAAATTTGAAGAACAGAATATTCAGTTCCAGCAGAGTATAAGTGCAAAATTTGATGAATTAATAAATGATGTACAAGAAAAGAATAAACGTTTAGAAAATGCCAATGAAATAATAAGAAATAATATTGAGAATAGTAATGTAATTAAAAAGGTGGTATCTGAGAGTGATGCGTTGAAAATAAATAGTGAGAGTACTGATGAAGTTGTGGAATGTAATAATGAAATGTTACGGTGTGTTTACGAGTTAGAGGGAGAGTGGAAAGATAATATAGTGGTAGAATGGAGGCAGAGGGTAAATTTTCCCCTTATTATTTATGATGAACCAGGGTGTTCACGAGTGTTGTTTTTGAAGGGCAAGAGTCCCCTGCTAATGGAAGATTTAATTTGCTTCCCAGTTTTGTATAAGTTTATACCTTCTGTGTGGAATGATTTTATAAGTATGAGATGGTGTTATGATGAGAGAGAGTTAGATAGAGAGTTGTGTGTTGAGAGAGAAACAGAATTGTATGAATTAAAGAGAGATTATGATGAGTGGAAAGAAATGTTAGAAGTGTGTCTAAACAATGATGATTTAATTTATAATAAAAAAGTAAATAACCTGATACTGGAAATATTTACCAATGGAGACTTAACATAAGTACTTAATGTTGACTTGGTTCATGATTGTTATGATATAACGAATGAATTTGATTTTTATGGTTATGACACACGAAATAGAAATATGTGTGTCAATAAAATTGAAAAGTGTTATTTGAAACAGAGATTAATTTTTGACGATGGAGGCTAGACTATAAAACAATAAATGGACAATTTTAAATATTTTTGTTTTATGGTTTTTGACCTCGCAACCTTGGACATTGAAGTGTGATATAACTGAGTAATCAATGATGAAGAATTGTAAATATATGTAGTGAATTGTGTGTATTGTAGGATGTCAGGTAAACAAAGTGTATGTAGATGGTTGTGATAATAATAATATTAATATTTTGCAATCTAAATAAATAACAAAATTAATTTTGGAGACAATAATTAGCGAATTGTAATTGTTTTATTTATTATTTCTTTTATGAATTTGCTAACTGCTATAATTTTTTATTGTTCGACTAAGCTTTTCGTCATTACTGACATCTTCAGGTCTTAAACAACCAAGATGTCTTAAACATCTTCAGGTCGTTGTTTAAGACCTGAAGATGTCAGTAATGATGAAAAGCTTAGTCGAACAATAAAAAATTATAGCAGTTAGCAAATTCATAAAAGAAATAGTAAGGATGGCTGCTAATTTAAACAATACGAAGTGTAATTGTTTTGATAGCATTGAATTTGTATTTTCAATAATTAATTTAATTAAAATAATTTGAGATGTTTTAAATACTTTGATTGATTTAAATGTTATATAATTGAATTTTCTAATGAGTTTAAATTATTTTACGAGATGTGAATTTGGTAAGTAATTGTTAAATTGTTTGGTTGGAAATAACATTTTTGTTAAATGTTTCAGAGGTTACGTGAAAGTATTGGTGTATGGTGTATATATTTTGTGTATGTCAGTATGTGAATAATGGACTGTAAGTATAAAATTTATAATAACCAGTCAGCTATAATAAAATGTCTACAGATGTTTAACTCAATTGAAAAAATTTTAAATTAAATGATGAAAAATAAATGTTAATAATAAATTTGAAAAATTTAAGGAATCTAATGTTTAGAAAGTGATGAATGATTTAAATGATGATGGATAAAATGGTTAATAAAAAATGTCACATTAGAATGTTGTGTATATAAAAATTTTAATTTAGCTATTAGTATGCTATTGCTGGGGTGGCCTGTGCCCCAGTAGATAGTGGAATGGGTTGGGGGTAACAGTGAGTGTTACCTCCATCGGAGGTCAACATGGCGAAAATGTGCGGCACACCTTTTTTGTACAATTGTACCATGATAGACTTTCGTGCCGTACAGAATAATAATGATGAAGAGAACAGGCATTAAAGTGAAGTTTGATTTCCCCGACTTTTCGGGCGATTACTGCCTTACCAGCACTAATCGTGGTTTTGGCTAGTGGTCAGCTATGGCCATAATCAAGTCCCTTGACCATAGCTGACTTGAAATTGGTTGATAGTAAAAATTAATAGGGGGGTGAAACTAGGGGAAATCCCGGAACTATGGAACAGCGGCTGCCACTCTGTCCGCGTGGGGACAGCAGAGCCAGGTGGTAGACCCGTCTTAAGGGCTTATAAATATAAACGAGGATATGTCGATATCCACAATCTTTAAAATGTAAAGCCGAAGCAAAGACACGGAGGTGTTCAATTCCTCCAACTATACAGTCTTTGTGAAAGCAAATTGGCGTCACAGTCCAACATAAAATGCAATAGTGTGTGTGGATGGGGGTTGCTCAGATGAGCAACGAATTTAAATTTTGTAAATTAAAAATGATAAACAAATTTTGCTCTAATTAAATGCTGGTGTTACGCTTTGATAAATAGGGGTTCAGACATTCAGTATACTGTGTTCATTCTATTTTAACAGTTATTTTTTTATTGTAGTAGGTTAGATATAAGAATTGATAAAAAGTATGTGTTTTATATAATTTGTGATTTTGAGATGAGTATAGCAAAGTAAATAATTCAACCGACTGGCAGGCGGTTTACACACTAGTACCAGAGTCAGAAAGAGGGGAAACAATGATGTGTAGTATGGTAGAGGTAAGGATTGATAACCATATGTATTTCATATAATGTGTATAATTTTGAAATGTGTTTTCACTTGGCTAGGAATGTCAGCTGATCAGTAGTAAAATGTCAATGTTAAATTGTTTAGTGATGTTCCAGGTAATTAATGTTAAATATAATGTTTTAATGTGCTAAAGATGCTATTTTAAATGATGATGGAAGTAATTTGATAAAGTTAAGATTTTAAATAATTTGTGAAAGTTAATAAAAGATAGATTTTGGGTGATGAATATTTTGTGGGACATATAGATCAGTCCAAGTTAAAGTTAAAGTGGTAATAGAGAGAAAAATATTGTTTTGAATTAATGTAATGTTGTTGTGAGTTAAGGTAATAGAATTTGAGAAGTATTGATGTTGACACAGTAGTTATGGGGAATATATGTAGAGTATTGATTGATATATTGATGTTTATAATTGACGATGTTATTTTGTAGTTGAAGTGAGGTAATTAGACTGAGATTTAGGGATGGTAATTTTGTAAGAGGGGATAGTGTAATGGTGGAGTCCGCAACGAAAGGGTTGGGACGGGAAGGGACCATTTGGCGCCGGAAAGGGTTACCTTAGGTAGAATCCAGGAACCAACATAAGGGAATGAGCTTTTGGGGGGGGGGAACACACTTATCCTAAGTACAAAGGGTTAGAGATTATTTTTTATATATATCGAGAGAATGTGGCGATTTGAGTTTAATAGTAAGTTGGGTTTAGAGATTGTTTGATAGGTGTTCTGGTAGAGATGGGTGTCATGATAGTTAAAGTTGTTAGTGGTATGAGAGTCAAAGAGCGAAAGATTATAAAGGTATGCTTACCAAGTGGTAAATTAAATTGTGGTGAGTAATTAAATCACCCAAATTAATGGAAAGTGAGATGAGTAAAGAAAGAGATTTATAGTAAGAATATAAAAATTTTAATTGCAACCAGTGACAAATTTTGATAGAATTTGAAAATGTAAAGCTATAAAGTGTTTATTTTGAATAATTTAAATATCAATTGGATTGTTATTTATAATAAGATTTTGTTCTTTTAGATGTTTTATTTTATTGTATTTTTGCGTTTAAAGATAGAATTTTAAAGATGTTCAAGGTATTTTCAGATGTAACTTGTGTATAATTTATGTAGGTCAAGGTTCTTGACTTGACCCAGTTTTGATCAGCTGATAGGTGATGTCATATACTAGACATGTTTAGCAAGGAAGTAAAGCCAATTTTGCTTTTAATTAATTGGAATAATTTTAAATAATTTCAGTATTGAAAAAAGGAATATATTTTAATAAATTTAAATTTTTGGAATTTAAAATTTTTGAAAAAAAAAAAAAAAAAAAATTTTTTTTGATTTTGCGCCTGCCATCTAATGGATATTTTGAACTTTGATGATGTTATTGTTTGTGTACTAATCGTGTTTATTTTATTAAATTGTATTGTTAGTACATATATATAATCACATGTTAGGTTAAGGATGTTCCTATTTTAAGAAATGTTCAATTTGTGTATTTTCTAATAACAAAAACTAATGAAGAGAATTTTTTTTGATAAAAGATTTTAGTTTGATTTTTTTGGATTTTAACTTAAATGAAATGGTACAGCTAAGAGTATATCAATGTTTACAGTATGTAGTATAAGTGTGTGTGTGAGCCCAGTAACTGCTAAAGGCAGCCCAGTTTGCATATAAGGGTGAACATATCGGTTGAGGATCTGGCACGATATAAGCCAGGGATTTGGATTTTTGGGGTTGCATGTTAGAAGGTGAGATGCGCTGTGGTGTGTATCTGTTCGATTTTTCGGTGTTGGGATCTCGCACAGAGAAGTCCAGTGATCTCGTTCAGATGCGTCCATAGTCTCCGAGCCAGGGGGGTGGGTTACCCATGAGGTATAAGAGCAAAAGGGGGGTGTTGGCACCAGTTCCTCACCGGTCCTCTTAGGGGTTTTAGCAATGAGATTTCTTCTGTTTCGGCAGAAGATCTCTCATTGGGGGAGGGGTATTGTAACGTGACAAATACAGGGGATTATATTTTATTAAACTTTTGAGGATTTATAAAAAATATTTGTAAATTTTATTTCCAACTGTGACCAGGCCACGTGTTGTACGGTAATAACAGTGTTTTAACAAAGGCATAATACGTGTCCACAGTTGTGCAATCACTAACAAGGAATGCACCCAGCATCAATTTCTGAGAACTTTGCAAGTGTGTGACAGTGCGCCCAACCGCAACCGACCAGCAGGAGCGCGGAGCGACGCCAGTTTGGTGCGACACCAAAGATGGCTAAGAAACAAAATTTCCGAGCAATTCTTCCAAGGTGCCGGATGTGAAGCCTAAGTCACACCCATCTCGTGACGTCAGCCAGTGCTGCACAAATATCTTATACGAACAGCACACATTCAACTGCATGGGTTGAATAGGGCATACAAGCGACGAAGAACCATGAGGCCTTGGTTTCCACCTAAAACGAAGTAATCCAGTTGGCCGTGAACATATAGCGGCTCTGCCCAGTTCGCCTAGAGACTGTGTCTGACCAGACATTGCCCCAAAGGGGCTCGTCAAAATTTTATATAAGTTCAACTATTAAAACTCGAGTTGCCATTAACTATTATGTGACAGTGATGTGAGTCAACGGAAGAACACCAACTTGTATATTGTTTGTTGGACGTCAATGAAGTTATACATGAAATAAATCGAGGTCGCGCAGACGCCTCGTGCCAGCGTGGGGTATATGTTTTTCAAGTTATATAGCAATGGGGTACATATTTAAATAACGGGGTTTTTTAAATAAGAATGTGAGAGAGAGAGAAGCAGACTGGGCAGTCTCCATAGTCGTAAGTAGTATAATTTAAATATAACAATATAAGATGTGTGACCAAGAGGTACAAAAATTTTAATTCAATGTGATAAATTTTATTGGAAAACTAATCGCATAACTTTGAAGTATTTGATTAGTAAAAATGTTAATTCTCTTCAAAAATGAGTAGAGTCAATTATTACAAAAACCTATAAATCACGCTAACATCTTACGTTCGTGCGAGAATCCTGGACCCAGATAGAATCTTTGCAGGTAGGTGGAATTGAATTATGTTTATATCTTTTAATAGTGTAATTAACTTCACAAACTCAATATTTCATTCAAAAGTCCCAAAGTGGACACATGTCATAAATGCGACACACTGTGTATAAAAGAGAAAGTCGCTAAAACAGAAAGCGAATTAAATCCAGTGAGGGAAGAAAAAGAGAAGCACCACAATTAGGCAGACTTCGCATACAGTATGAAAAGAGCAGATAAGGAAAGCTGCAAAAATAACACCACCAAGTTTGACCTTCAACAATGTCTACCAACACCTTATTTGAATTCGTCTGTTTCGTTTTATAAGCGGCATCTCTGGACTTTTAATCTCACTTTTTACGAGACAACTACTGGCAGAGTTAGATGCTACATGTGGCACGAGGGAGAAGGATGAAGAGGTGCAAACCAAATTGCTACGTGCATTTTTAAGGAGCTTTCTAGCCTTCCTGAAACTGTAAAACGGGTTATACTCTACTCAGACTCTTGTGGAGGCTAAAACAGGAACTTCCACGTATCGGCCATGTTCCTGACCCTTCTTCAAGAGTGTCCTCAGATAGAACAAGTAGACTATAAGTTCATGGTCAGTGGACACAGCCATCTTGAATGTGACATAGGTCATGGGCTTATTGAGAAACAAAAAAAAAGCCACAGGTGCAAATATCTATTCCCCATGACCATGGTATCAATTAGTGAGAACAGTGTGTAAGAAACAAAAGTTCGAAGTGATTTGAGCTTCACTATAAGGACTTCGTAAACTATGCTGATTTATACAAACAGCCCTTGTTCTTGAGGAAGAAGGATACTGAAGGAAACCTGTTCAAATGGACTGAGATTCGCTGGCTAAGGTACACTCACGGAAACGCATCCAAAATATTTTTCAAGTGCTCCCTCAATGACGAAGAGCCATTTCGTTGCATTGATCTTACTAGAAGAAACAATTTAGACGCACCTCTGATGCCACAACCCTGGTACAGTTCTTCCCTACCAATATCAATGGAAAAGAAAAAAGACATACTGGATCTTCTTCCACTAATTAGCCCTGATTTCCACGATTTCTATAAAAACTTGAAAACAACTTCATCTGCAAAAAAACATGTTGCCAGACCTAGAGGAATTTGTGGAATAATTTTTTATTTACTTATACCTAAGGCAAAAAAAAGTAGTCTGTAATAGTCTAAGAAACATTTAAATCTGCCATACGGGTCATACTTATTAGTTTTGTTTTATTGTAAGGTTTTTATAATGTTTTATTAAATACACTCCTTTACCTTTCATTAAACTTTATTTTAATTTTTTTTTATCCTTTACAATTTGATTTGGACGCAGGTGAGGGGGTCCCTTGTATATTAATAATTATTATAATTTATTACAATAAATACATATACATATATTACATTTAATATTTATAATGAATTTACCTCAAGATATTTTTTTCTTATTAGGAACATGTTTCGGGTACCATCTTGTACCCATCCTCAGCCACAAAAAGCGTTCTGCTATTGTGTCTGGTGAAGTACATATGTGTTGGTTGACTATTATTATTGTGGCTTCCTGTTGGCTTCTGGTACTTCAAACTGGTTTTATTTTGTGTGATTGTGGTGTATGTGTTAGTTTTTTATGTGTTTTCGATGTTGAGTGCTTTGAATATTGTGTCATGTTTTGTATTGATTTGTATTAGTTTGTTTTGTGTTTTATGTTTGTATATTTGTAAATTTTCCCAAATGTTCATTATGGTGCCTTTGTGTGGTATATGTTTTATTAGTGTCATATTGGTTATGTCTGGGAATTCATGTCCTGTGTTTATTGCATGTGTGGCTAAATTGGATTTGTATATTTCTGGTTTTTTGTATGCGTTTAGGTGTTCAAAATAATGTTTTTTCAGCTGTTTTTTTGTTTGTCCTATATAACATGTTCCTAATAAGAAAAAAATATCTTGAGGTAAATTCATTATAAATATTAAATGTATTATATACATCAAGAAACGGACTGTAGCAGAAAGTGATTGAACACACACACACACACACACACACACACACACACACACACACACACACACACACACACACACACACACACACACACACACACACACACACACACACACACACACACACACACACACACACACACAGTTCATTACAATAAAAAAAAATCCTAAAGTATACAAAAATAAAAATGTCCCAAAAAATAGTGACATCCATTTTTCATTCGTTTCAAATTTGTAGTTTTCGCTTTTATATAAATACCAAACTAGCTTTTCCGTAATTATTTCATCACAAGAGGTATATTATTTTACTACAGAGAATGAAAGTAACCAGCACTATCACACAGTGGAATTGTTGGACCAGGAGTATAAGTCATGAATGACAGAGCGTTATAACAGTATAAGTCAGCCAATTAATTTAAAAAAATGTATTGTTTGTTATTAGCTTTAAAATATAGGTATAATCCATCAGTTCAGCAAACCATGGTGTCTATGAGTTTGAAAAAGCTGTAACGACAAACTAAAATCTTTAAATGCTTTTTTGGAAAAATCATGCTTTTTGACTTGTACTCTTAGTATCTATCATGTTAGAATTGTAAAAAAGCGAATTTCTAGTCCTGCATTCTGCAAAAGAAAACTTGAGAAAGTGAAAAAGAATCTAGTTGCAAAACTGGTAAATAATACTGGAAGTTCTGAAAGTGAAGGTAATGATCCCGATTCAGAAATTCTTCTACAACTGAAGAAGAAATTTGAGCAGACACAAAGCAGGAGTAAAAAATTTCAAATCTTGACTCTTCTTCCTATGGGTTGGTCATGTAAAAAAATTGAAAATGAATTCATGGTAAAACAGAATGGCTAGAAGAGCTAAAGCTCTAGTGAAGGAAAAGGGAATTTTGTCAACTCCTGATCCAAAGCCAGGAAAATCACTCAATGATTCAGTCACAGAAAAAGTAAACAATTTTTATAATAGCAATGATGTAAGCCGAGTCATGGCGGGTAAAAGACTTGGTGTCCTTGAAAACAGACCTTGTGTGTGCACCACTCATCAGAATGTTAAGTTAATGATAAGTGGAGCAAAATTGAAAGATTCTGATGGATAAAATCTAAGCGATTATAAACTATTCCTAGCAAAAATAATGTGCTTGCCTCCAAATCCAGATTGCCATTTAGATGAATGCAAGAACTGTCCGGGGACTGATCGGTTAAAGGAACAAATGATGAACAAACTGGAAGAGGAAATGATAGAAAGTGTTACATATAGGCAATGGGTGTCAGTTGATAGATGCAATTTTGAAATTTTTGTAAAAAGTACTGAAGATTTTGTTGATTCTTTTTGTGAACAGCTACAAACATTGAAAAAACACTCTTTTATAGCTAAACAGCAATCAGCATACTGCAACCATCTTAAAGAATATATTAAAGTAAATGAGGCTGTAATCAGTTTACACTTTTCGGAAAACTACTCTTTTGTACTGCAGGATGAAGCTCAATCCTATCATTGGACTAATGATCAAGCAACTATACATCCTTTTGCAGTCTATTACAGGGATGAAAATGAAATCATCTACAAAAGTTTTGTGTTTATTTCTGAGTGCTTGATACATAACACAGTAGCTGTACACTTGTTTCAAAGAAAATTTATCACATTCCTTAAGAGCATGTAACGGGACAAGATGAGGGTATATAATTTAAAGCTTTCCATTTTTATTTAACAAGAGTATATTTTTGGTAACCGACTGTAGCTCCGTGTGAGGGACGGAATGGTACAGGAATGCAGACTATCAACGAGGGTGCATATTCACACATATGCGCGCACGTGTCGGCCAACGTTCACACAAAAAAGACACGTACATACATTCCAGAGCCGAACATGTGATGGGACCAAAGCAATACAGAGTACACGTTGACAGCGATGCCTAACGCCTGGGGGGTAGGCAACCAAGCGCGCACACAGTCAGTCGTCGCAGAGCAGTGCAGTTAGACACCATTACTTAAACAGTACAGACGTAATTTCACAGTAGCCTCGGAAAAACTTTGGTAGACCGAAAAAGTTAAAAGTAGGTCTACCAAAGATTGTATCATAATGAAACAACAGTAAACAGTGGTTCAACCGGAGGAACATTGTATAAAAAGAGTGGAGTGAAAGAAAACTGGGAGTTAAGTGAAGAAGACGGAGCAGACATAGTGCGTAATACCGGGGACTTCCTACAGTTAAGTAAAAGTGAAATTTACAGTAATTGGCCAAAAGTTTATAGTATACAGTCAATTAATAATGAGCTCAATAATGGGGGTTTATTCAAATACGTAAAGGGAGTGAGAGCGTGTGCATGTGAGGGAAATATGGAATAAAGGGGGAGAAAGAAATGTTACTGGTTTGTATAATCTATAGAATTTATAATATTGTAACCTTATTAACCAAAATATTGGAAAAGTAAAGAAGTTAATTGTTATAGTAAATAAAACAGAGTTTGAATCGTCATAAATATGTGTTAGTTGTAAGTTATTACGTCATTACCATTTCCTAGTGTTCTGTGCTGAAAAATTCGTCTAAACGCTCCGTGGAATTTTCTGAATTGGGGGGAAGTCAGATTGCAAAATTATCCCGTTTTAATTAAGGAAGCGTCTAAAGGTTTTACATATTTTAACTTAAAAAAAAAGTTGGTGGCCCTGAACTTTTGTTGGTGTTTTTTAAAAGGTAAGTAGGTGAAAAAAGATCGCAGGTAAGGTTCTGGCAGAGTATTATTTTATTTATAAATTTGGGTGTAAATTAACAAGCAGACTGATGCCTACATTGCAAAAGATTTTCTACTTTTCTGATGGGTCAGCTGCACAATATAAGAACAAGAAAAACTTCTCCAACCTTTCTCATCATAAGCAGGATTTTTAGGGTGGATGCTGAGTGGTATTTCTATGCCACAGCTTATGGCAAAGTTTGGGAGGGACAGTCAAACGTCTTGCAGCCAGGGCTAGCCTTCAGAGACCTTATGAAAACCAAATAATGACACCTCTCCAACTTTTCAACTGGAGCAACTCAAAACTTCCATCAATTCAGTTCTTTTTTTGCACAAGCCAGGAACACCTTGAGGAAGAAAAGAACTTGAAATCTCGCTTCTCAGAAGCAACATTCATGGAACGCAACAATTTCACTGCTTCATTCCATCAACATGTCATACTGAAATTATTGGAAAACTGTACTCATTGAGTGATAAGTATTGTAAATATAGTATTGGAGGATCAAAAACTTTAGCTGTTGATGAGATGGTTGGATTTGTGACTTGTGAATATGATCAAAGGTGGTGGCTGGCTTGTGTACTGTCCCAAGACTTTGATAATGAAGAAGTAACGGTCACTATCTTGGAGCCCCCAGGTCCGGCACCCTCATTTGTGTATCCAAGTAAAGAAGATATACTCTTAGTGGCAAGAAATACAGTTTTAACAAGGGTTCAACCAAGAACTGCGACAGGTCGAACTTACATCTTAGCCCAAAAGGAGATGTCTGATGCAACCAAAATGCTGGAAAGAAGATTAGCCACAAAATAATCTGCGGAAGAAGGTAAACTGTCATAAACAACTGTGCTAAAAGATTTTTAATACTACCGTCTGAAATAATTGTGATAAAAGATGTTTAATACTAAGTCAATTATTTTATCTATGGTGGTTTTTTATTATTGTATAATTGCAATAGTTAATAGTGATTATTTGGTGTTAAATACTTCGGTAATATAGTTTTTGAAATTTTGAGATTTGATATTGCTACTAAAATGTGTCTACCAACAAACAATCCTCTAAATTGTGATCGAAAAACAATAAATAA
Source organism: Magicicada septendecula (assembly GCA_034769895.1). Classification (NCBI taxonomy): domain Eukaryota; kingdom Metazoa; phylum Arthropoda; class Insecta; order Hemiptera; family Cicadidae; genus Magicicada; species Magicicada septendecula. The sequence goes on along the minus strand of CM068376.1, from coordinate 29,491,190 downwards.
GTATGAAGTTCATAAGTAGACAGAAATATTTTTAATGTACGGTAGCCTACCAGTAAACAGAAATTTATAAAAATATAAGATCCCATTGAGATCCCCACTTCAAAATTTGTACGGACGATTTCAAAATATCAAAGGACAAATACAATTTTTTTGGAAATTTTAAGTCGTTTTTTTTTTTGGAAATTGTTTTTTAAATTTTTGGGCTCATGACCTGACACGTCATCTTCCTCAAATCTTGTGATGTTTCATATCAAATTAAAGCCTATTAAAATATGAGCACAACGGTTTTTATTTTGTTTTAATATCTCAATTACAGCCTGAGAAAATCACATTTATGTATACTCGCAAATCCCAAAATTTGCAGTTTTTAAAATTTTTGAACTCTGATAAAACAAAAATAGATAAGAGAAAAACATAAAAATTTTGATTTGAGACTCTCTCTTACAGTATTAAACATGTGCAAAAAATCAATTGAAAAGGAAGTGGTAAGGTAATTTGCATTGGATCACTTCATATGGAATGACCCATGATAGAAAAACATCATACTTGAACAGTTTTATTTATAATAATTCTATTCGAATACTTTAAAGGTATGTAGTGGCATGCCATTTGGGAACCATCATCATTCATCATTATGGCATCACAGCCCTTGGTGGACCATAGCCTCCTTCAGGACATTCCTCCACTTGTTTCCATCAACTGCTTGCCACTGCGACTCTCTCATTCCAACAGGTCATAGTCCTGTTCTACATTATCCACGAATTTTGTTCTCGGCCTTCCTTGTTTGTGCTGACCAAAAGGCCTCCCAAATAATATTTTACTAGTAGGATTGTTTTAATATATTTTCATAACATGGCCAACCCACCTAAGTCTACTTACTTTGCTTTCATACTATCTGACCATTGGAACAGCCTATAGAGTTCCAAGTTGTACCTTTGCCTCCAAGAACCATTTTCATAATGTCAATGTCTTACAACCTAATGTCAAGACTGGCCTTATTAGTGTTTTATACAGTTTGAATTTCATTGCTCTGACAATATTTCTTGATCTTAGATGGGACAGTATGACAAAGTAGCATCTATTTCCAGATATGATTCTATGCTACATTTCTGCTAATGTGTTGTCACAAGTCACCACAGATCTGACATTTTAGCAAACTCATTACCTGACTCTACCATCTCCTCATCGATAATAATAACTTGCTGCGTACGCAGGACTGGTTGGCAGCATGTAGTTCATTGTAGTGATTTTTATTAGCAATCCAACTGTACTATACTGTTTCCATTCTTAGTTTAATCCTGATGTAAACAAACAGGCGTGTCACATCTGAAACACTATTTACTGCTTGAATTAGAGGTGTGTCACTCTGACAGAAGGAGTACAGACAGGGCACATATAATATTGATACTGTATAAACACATGTAAATTGTAATAATTTATTCTGACCAAATCAAAATTTTTGTGACTGTACACTGAAATACACTGTACACTTTTGTGACTGTGAATTTTCTGGACCTACAAAGAAATATTTTATAACACCAGTCAATGGCTTTTTTATTAACCGTTTAAAAATCGCAAAAAAGCAAAAAAGTAAAGTTTATTTAAAACGAAAATAGAAGCTGTGATAATTACCAGTGTACTGTATTTTATCAATTGAGTAATTGAATCCCTTTCATATCTGTGTCGGAACTTGAGTAAGCGTTATTATTGATAAGACTGTCCACAACAACATTGGTAATGTTGGCTAAGTCCCAGAGCTTATCTTCTTTCTTGATTATATGCTGGATACAATGACGCAACTTGTCCGCCGTTGTTTTATTTACCTCCTTCTCTATCAATTGTTTTATATCAGGCAGCATATGTTGTGATGGGCAACATATCCTTTCAACTGGCTTCATATTAATTCAGTAGGATTCAGAATACAGTGATGAGGACAAAGTCTTAAAATGAGTGCCCCGATTTAAGTGGTAAGACAGCTCCCACATGATTATACAGACATGCACATGCGCGTAATACATTCCTGTACGAACAATGTCAACGCACCTGACCAACAGCATTTCAGATGTGCCATGTGGGTTTGTTTACGTCAGGACTGAACTAAGAATGGAAACAGTATAGCTACATTTTGTAGCGCTCTGAAAGCCACTACAACACCCATATCTGGTCTATTAATAATGTCTATATGATCAGCGTAGGCAAGGATTTGTAGAGACATGGTGTATGTGGCCCACGTTGTACTGATACCTGAAAGTCTTATCACTTTCTCTAGTGCCATGTTGAAGAGGATACATGACCTGACAGAGACTGCTATAAGCTTCAAACACCTCGGAGAGATCACTGTTCTCTCTTACTCTATGCTGCACTTACCCCATTGTGAGCTCCACAAGTTTTACCACATAATTTGGTATTCCAAATTGTCTCAGGGCTTCATACAGCTTACGTCTATTTACTGAATCATATACCGCTTCAAAGTACATAAAGACGTGATGAGTCTCTACACCATATTACTGGCACTATCTAATGGCTGATATTTTGTTTATAGCTGACTTCTCGCTTATGAGAGCAGCTTGGTAATTTCCTACTATACTTTCAGCATATGGCCGGATGCGGTTGCAAAGTATTTTAGCAAATCCATTTGGCAACCACTGATTAAAAAAGTTTTATTGCTCAAAGAACATGCAAATGCGTGTGCACGTATGCGCATGCACACAGACACGCACAAATAATGTACCTAGCTATTGTAAATTATAAAAACAGGACTGTCAAACGTGTTATTCACAAAATTTTGAAAAACGTTTGTCGGACATGCATTTTTACCAAATTATTTATAGCATGGATATGTCCTCTTTTCTGGGGGAAATTTTTATAAATGTAATGTTACAACATTACATAACATTCTACGTGTTTCTCGGCTATTCTAGTGGTACCAGCTGCAATGTTGTTTGCATACGTGATTCTTAACAGGCATTAATGAGATTGTTCCAGACTCACTGGTCCGTGCGCACTGTGTTTAAGGCCACAAGCAATTATGCTCTAGTGTAGTGCTGACGCGTATTATGACTATTCTGTATTCCGTATTATGTATATTCTGGAATGTCAGCGGGGTATAAATATAGCCATTCAGCAATGGTCAGTTCAGTTTGAGTGGCGATTTATTCCAGTGCGGTTCGAAATATTGTGGCTAAGTGTTATGTGTTTTATAATTGTGCGGGACTCTATTAGTTGACATTTTTATTGGGTGTGAACAATTTTTATTTGATTTGTTGCAAGAGACTATCTTGTTGATTACAAACTGTTTAATTGTGATAATTAAAGCTGTGATTAGTGACTTAATTGGTGTCTTGTATTTTGTTTTCCACTGTACCATACGACGATCAGTTAGACCGTCGTAACAATATGTTTCCTGGCTAAATCCATTACTAATCATGTATACACCCCTCATGTTTCTAACATGTTTCTTGCTGTCTTTCTTTATGAAAAGTTGTTTTCTAACAATTGTATCGCATAATTATTTATTTTTACAATGGCATTTTCAAACAACAGACAATAATTCCCATTTTGTACATGTTTGTTGTGTTTGACTTTAGAGTTTTAATATAACAAGAAAATTGAAAACCACTATGCATGAAATACCCCACTTTAGTTACACACATCATCCAAATTATATGGAATTTATTTAAACCAGAGCATATAAAAATAATTAATAAATTTTCTATACATTTGACTATTTCTGTATGAACAGCATTCTTAAATACCTACATCTCAACCTTTGCTTTACAAATAATCTGTGTTACTTATTCTTGCCTTCTTGCAATCACTTTATAAGTATTTTGATCAACCTCCTATTATATACTGCACTGCTACTACAACACTTATGCTAATATTTTAATATTATTCCTTTGTAAGTAACTCGTTCAGTTTCCTGCAGGTATCCCAAGTAATATCATCAAATAAACACACTTCAAATAGGTTTATTACTAATAGTAGGTATTACAATATTTTATACTAATAAAGGGCGAAAATTATAAACTAATATTAATACAAATAATATAAGCCTCTAACGAGGTTTATAATAAGTGAAAATTGGTTCAGGCTACGAGGTACAAAATTTTATATTTTTACCAATAAAAACTTTGTTTTAAACTCATATTCTCTGGTATCCAAGTCACGATTCAATACAGATTAAAATTAATTTACCTTTTTTTCATCCGTCGTGTGACTTCTTATTGTATTTAATTAAATAACTCGTTTCGAGGCTCAAGGCCTCATCTTCAGATGTCAGTCCCGTGTGGACGTCGTTAACACATTAAAACTAAACTACTACACATTAAAATAAAACACACTACACAAGTTAACCGATGTCTGGGTGCGCACCCTTTGCCAGCTCGCGACGCACTGCCTGGAACTCCTCTACAGTCTCGTCACAACGCCCCACCATCGATTGCTGTCTATTCCTGCTTAATATGAATTTGTCCACAACCATATCGTATAGCTGATGCGATTTAAAATTTAGCTGGTCATTTAACATGTTACTAGGATTGCACTTAAATGCCCAGTATATTTCAAATTCTTCGGCTGCATTCATGTATCGTCCCTTATTGCAGAGATGTAATGGCTTGCAGTTGGTGTCAAAGTCAGTATAATTATGGTTATGCACCATTAAGTGTTCGGCATATTTTGATTTACAGGCTTTTAAGTTATTTTTAGGTAGATGTTCTTTAAACCTCTGACTAAATGCCCCTGCCTGTCTGACCGATATACACCATATCGCAATCATTACAAACCATTTTGAAACACCTGTCCTTTTTTCTTGAAACTGTTGTGTTTTAGGCCGTAATAATTTTTGAACATTATTTGTGGTACGGAACGATACTAGGATGTTATGTTTCTGAAATTCGTTTTTTACAACCATAGATATATTATTGGTGTACTCAGTTGAAATAAACTTAACTTTATTATTTTTGTTACGTGTACTGATGACGTTTTTCTTTTTATGTTTACGTAACAACCGTTCGACCATTGAGCTTCGGTACCCATTCACTTCTGCTATATATTTAATTGTATTTAATTCATCTATATAATCATCGTGCTCAAGAGGTATACTTGTCAACTGGTGTAAGAGGCTATTGAAAGCGGCCATTTTTTGAGTATACGGGTGATAAAATTTGGCGTGTATAACGGAATCAGTTGCTGTATGTTTTCTGTATATCTTGTAATGAAATCTACTGTTATGTTTTATTAAAGTTAAATCTAAGAAATTTATTTCATTATTCGTTTCTACTTCTGCTGTGAATTGTAGTTTTGTATTGATACTATTCATAAAAGACTTTAGATTATCTATTTGTCTCATTGTCCCATTGAAAGTAACAAAGTTATCATCTATATATCGTTTGTAAAAAATAATCTGGTTATTGAATTTATTGGTTACCGAAAGCAAATATGTATTTTCAAAATGATTAAGGTATAATTCATATTAAGCAGGAATAGACAGCAATCGATGGTGGGGCGTTGTGACGAGACCGTAGAGGAGTTCCAGGCAGTGCGTCGCGAGCCGGCAAAGGGTGCGCACCCAGACATCGGTTAACTTGTGTAGTGTGTTTTATTTTAATGTTTAGTAGTTTAGTTTTAATGTGTTAACGACGTCCACATGGGACTGAAATCTGAAGATGAAGCCTTGAGCCTCGAAACGAGTTATTTAATTAAATACAATAAGAAGTCACACGACGGATGAAAAAAAGGTAAATTAATTTTAATCTGTAAAAACTTTGTGTTCCGAGTCAGTAGTATTATACTTATAATTAGTTAATCAACAAAACCAACAAAATCCAAGGACAATAATATTATTTATTTTAAATATATCTTTAGTACTAACTATACTAAACACGTACTGACATAAGTATTTGGCAATTCCAATTATCTTCAAACAACTGTTGTGCTGAAATTATAATATAATATCTTGTTTTAATACCTTCAATTGTCATGATTTTTCATTCACAGAAACAATCTTTAAATATTTTGCATCCAACAGAGTGATATGTCACAAACTACTACATCAACTTAAATAATGCTGAAGCATGCAACAAATGAACATCGTGTCCAACAAAAATTTAAAAAATAAAAAGATTCCTCTTAAGAACATTAGGGAGAGAACATTAATGATGCTTTACTGAAGTGTACAGACAACTAATGACATGAAAATATAGGTTATTTTGCTGCTAGGTGTGGAAAATAGACATGTTATTATCTTTCCTTGAGTATTGCCTACCGACTTTTGGTGAGCATGAGATTTTTTTTTGTTATTTGAGGATTAAAGAAGATGCAATTCCCCCTCCCTCCAACTTAGCATTGCCAGTTAAAATAATTTATTTATAATATAATAATAATATTTATTACCAATTTTCCTTTACATATAATAAAAATTATACAATAAAGGACCTATAGGGGGCATAAATGCCCGTACATAGGTTGGTCCTTAGAATTAATATTTATATACTTAATACTAATTGTGAGTTTTACCTCACCGATCATAGTAATATACTAAAAATAAATTATTTTTAAATTTTAACAAAATTTTAGTTTGTACTATAATACAATTCAATAAATAAATGAAAAAAAAAGAGAAAAAAGGTCCATATCATAATAGACTGTTTTTTTGATTATTCAATAACAATGTTCCTAATTTTTTCTTTGATTTTTTTTTAAGCACTTTTATATTTACACTTAGATTTTTCAATTCATTAGGTAATTCATTAAAATATTTTATGGCATAATACACATAGCTTCTTTGCCCAATACTTAATAGGTGTCGCGGCAATATAATATTTTTATACCGTGTGTTGATTCGATTTTGTAAAAACTCACTTTTTAGATCATTGTATTGATAAACTATAGAATTCACTACAAACACCTGTTTAATATTTAATGGTTTATTAGAATCTTGTTCATTGACTCCTATAATTTTAAGAATACACTTTTGCAGCCGATCCAATGCGTCTAGAGATGATTTATATAGACCCCCCCCAGCCTATGATAGCATACCCTGCCACACTATGGAATAGTCCATAGTATATTTGTAGTAGTTGCTTTTTTGATAAAATTTGTTTAAGTCTGTAAAAAACGTAGACTAAGTATTTGGTTTTTTTACAATGTTAGCCACATGTACATCCCACTTCATGTTAAAGTCATATGTTATTCCTAGATATTTACTAGTTTTAACTCTTTTCAATTTTTGACCATTTATCTTAATTTCAAAGTCATGCGGAACAGAGTCTCTATAATTTCCAAAGGTGATAAAAACAGACTTGCTTATGTTGAGTACTAGATTATTGTGATAGAGCCAAGAGTATATAATATCTAATTTAGTTGACATATCTGTTGCAAGTTCAGGCCATGTCTTTGCTTTCATTGGTACTGCTGTATCATCAGCATATGCTATTAATACATCTTGTAACACTAGTAAGTCACTGATATATAAAATAAACAATAAAGGTCCTAATATAGAGCCCTGGGGCACTCCAACATTTGTTTTAATAGGCTGACTTCTAGTCCCATTCACCTTTACAACTTGTGTCCTGTCATGTAAATAACTGGCTATCAGGGATAAGCTTACACCTCTTATTCCCATATTCTGTAATTTGGATATAAGTATGCCATGATCGACAGTGTCAAAAGCTTTGGAGTAGTCCAAAAAAGTTACAACAGTTGGTATGCTAATACTTAGATTTTCATAAATAAATTTGCTAAGTAGGGCTATAGCATCATCTGTACCTTTCTTCTTGAGAAAGCCAAATTGTTTAGCACTTAACAGGTTATGTTTCTTTACAAATTTAAATAATCTGGCAAAAATAATTTTTTCAAAAATCTTAGCTAAATTTGATATCAGTGCGATCGGTCGATAATTGTTAACCAAACTTTTTACACCTTCCTTATATATAGGACAAATTACAGCTTTCTTAAATTGATATGGACATGTACCTTGTATCATAGCAGTATTAATAATGTGAGTGAAAGCAGGAGTTATGAACGGAGCAGCTAGCTTAACTGTATAGGCATGAATTTCATCACACCCACCAGGTTTATTTTTGAGTTCACGAATAGTTTGGTAAACTTCTGACTCATTTGTTGGTGTTAGAAACATAGTATGCTGATTAATTGATATATCTGGTATTTCATGCTGCAGAATAGGAGGAGTCGCACTTTCATTCAGCCTAGATACTATTGTGCTGAAAAATTCATTAAAATAATTAGCCTTTGTCCAGTCATTGCTGTTAAGTTTATTATTAATCAAAATATCATTTATTTGTCTATTTTTTGAATTACGTTCCAATTTTAGATGAACATATCTCCACATTTTTTTAGAATCAGCGTTTTGTAGTTGTTTTTCTTCATGCCTATTTTTAGCAGTCCTAAGTAATGATTTAAGTCGTTTTTCGTAATTTAAGTACAGCTCTTTTTTTAGCAAGTCGTCTTGACTATTCTTCCAGGCTTTATATAATTTGTTTTTGTTATTAACTGAATTAATGAGAGCAGGGGTAAATCCAGGTCTTTCTTGGTTTTTGAATTTTTGGCTTAGTTTTGTGTGAAAGTTCATTGATAGTTTGAATCTTGTTTATTAACAATTCTAATGCTTCATTGTTATTTGGTGTATTACAGACTTGTTGCCATTGTTCTGAAGCACACAGCTCCAAAAATCTTTTTTTGTTTATTTCAAAAGATACTGTAAGTTTGCATTTTATGTTGTTTCCATGTAGTGATATTAAAACGGGGTAGTGGTCTGTGATTGAGTCAATTAATTTACCAGATTTTGGTGTGTATATTCCTTTCATGAAAATATGGTCAATGCAAGTTCCATCTTTATAATTCTTTATAGGATGAGTACAAGTATTTATCATCGATTCATAACCATTTTGCAGTAATTGGTAGAAATAATCCTCAGTTTTTTCATTAAACTCAATGAGATCTAAGTTAACATCACCCAAAAGCATGTGGTTTGCAACAGTTTTGTTACTTAAGATAAATTTTTCATGATCTTTAATGAATTTGTCAATCTGATAATCATGACAACGATATAGTCCAGAAATTTTGAAAATACTTTTATTTGTTAATTCTATGAGCAGACTAGTGATTTTTAAATCATTAAATTGTTCATTAATGGTTTGATACTGTAGGTTACTTTTTACATAAATAATCACTCCATCTACTTTATTTATTCTGCTGTTATTTTTAAAATGTGTATAACCTGTTATATTTATAAGCTTAATATTATCCATGAGCCAAGCTTCAGTGCATATTATCACATCTGGTTTATGTTTAAAAGAACTTAACATAGTTTCAAGTTTTAATATATTTTTCTGTATACTTCTGATGTTGACATGTAGGGTCAGAAGCTCAGAGTCACAAAAAATGGGGTTGAGATTTATCTCTTCTGTACTATTAAAAATTAATTCATCATTAAGGTTATATTCTTGTATTTCCATAAAAAATTTATTTATAGGTTAGTTTTGATTTTTGATTTTTCCTTTTAAATACAAAATTTTATCTAATCAACTAGTTGTAGGCCTAACGTAATTAAATGGAGGTTCTGGTTTCCAGGGGTAGTTTGTATCACAAATATACTGCTCCCATCTTACTTTATAACTTTCACAGTTTTGAATATCATTTGCAGAATGATCTATGGATCTTTTTTTAGTTAAGTATTTGTTAGCATTAATACAATTAATACATTTATTTATATTAGAGGTACATACTGTAGCATCATGGTTACCTGAACATTTGTAGCATGATTGTTGTCTTTTAAAAGTGTCTTTGCACTTTCTCAATGACTGGTTATACCCACAACAGTTTTTACAACATTTGATATTAAAATTGTCATACACTCTGCAGTTTCATATCCAATAAAAACAGATTTATTCTTCATTATCTTGGCATATGCATCAGAGGTTACTTCTGCTAGCGCAGCATGATTATTGTTTCTCTGTTTGTATTTGTGTACAATGTTTACACTATTTGATGGTAATTCATTTCTATGTATGATATTGTTCTCGAGTTCTACTTTATCGACATCTTCTGATATGTTTGTTATTTTTATTTGCGGATTTTTTTTAACACATGCTTCAGCTGTCAATATTTCATTGTTTTCACTGTTTATAACCTTTAGTATTTTTTCAGAATCTTGCTCATTTATACACTTTAGAAAAACTGTACCATTGTTGACTTTGTTAATTTTTAAAACTTTGGCATTAGTTTTGGTTGAAATTTGCACTTTGATAATATTTAGGGCATCGCCTTTGAAATTTTCCTTTGGCTTTATTGTCAAACGAGCAGATTCTTGCTTTTTAGGTAAATTTAGCACAGCATCAGCATACGAATTTTTAATGTCTACATAATTTTTTTCAACATTTACAGCAGATGATCTTAAGAAACTGTTATTTTCACGCAACTCATGGTTATGTTCACGTAACTCATTATTTTGTTTCACTAATTCACTATTAATTTTTTTTTCATAGTTTAATTCTCTTATATAGTCCTGACAATCCTCACATTCAAAATTTTGTTCACACTTACGGTTTTTATTTTTTTCACTGGCAACTGATACGATAGATATAGCATCATCCTCACCTTTATCATCTGTATCCATATTATCACTTACACCATCTTGAGTCACACTTAGACCATTTTTAATATTTTCTAGATGTTTTTGAATAATTAACAATTTTTTTTTGACATTACTATTTTCAATATCAGTATCCTGGTCACATGGTTGAATGTCAACAAAAGATAGGTTAAGATGTACAGGGCACACAATTATGTGTCTAGAGATAAAGAATCCTTTTCCTTCGTTCACTTCTCTTGTAAAATCAGATTTGCAGAAAACACTATCACATATTAAACAAGTAACAAGTCCAACTTTTCTATTTGGATGACAAATATGATTAATATGATCGGGTGGTATATCGCGCGCGTCTTTACTTGTCCACGCCATTACGATCCTACTACATTTATATTTATACTAACAATTAATATACTGTGCTTTACACTATATTAATTGATATACTAATTAATTAATTAATATACTGCATATGCAGTATTGTACTGTAACAGTATACTGTACTTTGTTGTACAAATTTGTGACTAAAAAAAGACAGTATTGACACACACGTATGTTATCATATGTGGGAGAGGATGTAGAAAATTTACAGCCAGTGCACAAATGGCAGAAACCGCCCGAGTCTTTTCACACATGCAAGTATAAACAAATAGTTGTCTTGATTATTCATCTCTTCTTTCACAGCACTAACACTTATCTAAAAATGAACTTTTTCTTGTGAAACTTACTTTTTTCGTTGGACGCGTTTCGGCGTACGTATCCGCCTTCTTCAGCTTTGAGTCAGACTGCCATCATTTCGTAACGGTTGTTGTGTGGAAGATGTAGTGGGGGTGGTGTGTGGAGGAAGGGGATTGGTGCGGGGATTCAACTTGATGTTTGTTTTATGTAAAATTGTGTCAAAAAGTGTATGTGATTTATATTGTAATTGATCGTTAAGTATGTTGTTTGGTTGTGTTGTGTGGTGTTTATAAACAAATAATGCTGATCTACAAAGGGTGAACAAACAGTCGACCAACCTTGTGTCGGCGCTGTCACTCGATGGTTGTATGGACCGCATACAGTACTTCACTGTAGCCAACCAAGATCGCATGTCATCGGTATCATGAGCTTCTATCACGTATTCCATATTATTCTCTGCCTGCACAATGAAAACATAACACATTCCGTTCATTATTCTGTAGCAGTGACAGCAACTCAACAAAGTTAAAATAAACAAGACTATGTTTGTACATAACCACAGTACAGTGACTCAGTAATTACATCACCTAACATACATATTATTATTGGTACAACAATTTTAAACTGTTGATGCTCGACAATCACTTCTTTTGGTTATATTACAATACCACCACACTCGTAGAAAGGGACTGTGTACTGAAGATGGATATCTCCAGTAGCACTGTGCTCACTGTTATGGGCTATGTCCACTCACAAATCACTTTATTAATACTTACAAATAATTAATACTGACCTTCAAAACTAATTTTTTCTAGTAACTCTATGTACAGTGAAGTATCCAACAAATAAAATACTTATGCTCCCGTTTGCATTATATCAATTCAGAATAAACAATTTATGAATAAAAATTTTAAATATAAAAAATAACTTCTTGAACTGTTTTGATGCCATATTTTTTGTAATTTTTATATTTTCTCATTATTACATTTTACCTAATAAATAGTATTAATACTTACATGAATATGAAATATGATTTATAAAAATACACGAAATATATATAGTGTAAACAGGAAAGAGGAAAAAATAATAGAAGAAATGACAAAACAAGAAATCCTCCTAAAGACAATACCAAAAAATTAAGTTTAATAAAATAACTGTCACATTAAATAGATTTACAAAATTTACTTTAACGAAGCTGTATGGAACGATGGCAATGCCAACTCTCAGACATGGCTGTGAAGTACAGCTGTGATCAGTAAGATATAAATAAAATATAAATTTGCCAAGATGAAACTTTTAAGAGTAATATTCATGTTTAATATGGTAACCAAATCACTTGTACGAATTAATAAATTATTTACCTTAAATTATCCGCCGTGTGATTTCTTGTAACTTCGTCTATTACACGTTTCAGAGCCTATGGTCCATTATCACATATTAAAAAAGATAAAACTATCACTCATGCGAGATCGTTAAGTAGTAAAAAATGTCAAAATTTGCATGTGAACCGTACACGGATTTGGGTGCGCACCCGTTCAAGTTCATTCTGCCACTGAGCGGTTGCTACCTTATCGTAGCCCCAGCGAGCAGACTCAAGGCGGTATCGTACAATCGGTTGGATACAAAGTTCAGGTGGTCATTTAACACGATATCGCGACTCCTTGGGTTTGCATATGCACTGTAAATTTCAAATTCCTCCAAGGCATTCATGAAATGGCCCTTCTTACACACATGTAACGGTATTAAATTGGAACTAAAATCTGTGTAATTATGATTGTGTGAAGTCAGGTGTCGGGCATAATTTGATTTGATGTTGTCAATGTTTCTTATTTTCTTAGGTAAATGTTCTCAAAATCGTTTAAGGAAACCTCTCCCAGTCTGTCCAATGTAGAAGCACTCGCAATCATTGCATGTTAACTTATATACGCCAGTTTTTTCTTCTGGAGACGTGTGTTTTTTTGGTTTGAGAATATCCAGTAACTTATTATTAGTCCTGAATGAAATAGTGAAACTATTATTATTCAATATAGAAGACAAAACCTTAGGCATAAAGCTAGTGTAATTAGTAGATATACAAATTTTTTGCGTGTTGCTGTTTATTCGGGGTTTAAGCATTCTTTTATCATGTTTTCTCAACAGTTTGTCAATGGTTAGACTATTGTAACCACTGGCAACTGCGATATTATCATCCAAAGGAATTGTCAATAATCTATGAATGAAACTACTGTACGCTGCCATTTTATGTGAAAAAGGATGATGAGAGTCTGCGTGTATTGTGGTGTCAGTGGTAGTCGGTTTCCTATAAATGTTGAACTTTAGTTTATTCATCTGTCGAGTGATGGTTAAATCTAGAAAGTTTATCTTGTTATCAACCTCTGTTTCAAGAGTAAACTGGATGTTTCTATTTATTTTATTTAAACAGTTTTTAAATAATTCGATTTGTCTTATAGTACCATCAAAAATTAAAAACGTATCGTCTACATACCGTGCATAAAATATTATTTTATTTGCATATATATTATTGTTCAACAAGTGAGTATTCTCATAATAATTCAAATAAATATCGGCCAGTAGGCCGGAGAGGAGTGAGCCCATAGCTAGGCCATCATCTTGAATGTAAAACGAGCCATTAAAAGTGAAATAGTTTTGTTTCAAAACAACCTCGAGTAAATTAATGAACTCATTTATCGTCTGTGTGTTCATGCAACTATTGTCAGATAAATTGTTTCTCAAAATCTGTAATGTATCTATGACTGGGATGTTCGTGTATAAATTAGTTATGTCGAACGATGCCAATTTGTGATTAGGTTGTAGTTCAACAGATTTAATTTTATTAATAAAATTATTGTTGTTCATAATACTATGATTATTACATAATTGTAAATTATCTTTTATCAAACGAACTAGTGCTTTTGCAGTTTTGAAGCCCGGAGCAGTGGTAAAGTTCACGAGCGGTCTGATAGGTATGTTATGTTTATGAATTTTAGGCAGTCCTGTGAATATCGGGGCTTTAGCGTTGATGGGCTTTAAGTAACGTCGTGTGCTTTCATTGAATAAATTGATACATTTATTAATACAATTGTTAAGTTCCCTGACGTACAATTCAGTGGGGTCAGAGTTTAATATTTTAATGTTGTTGTTAGAAATAAAATCATGAACTTTATCACTGTATGAATCAGTGTCCATGATAACTAGCGTATTTCCTTTATCTGCCTTAATGATAAGGGCATTGTTGTCGATTAATTTTGTTTTCATGTGTTTTAAAGTTTTATATTCACTAGAGTACCTAGACTGACCACGTGAAACGAGAGGTAGATTATTGTTTAATTTAATGGCTCTATTGAATTTATTATTTATAGTACACGTGCTTCATTTTGTAACTGTGGGTCCAAAATAGATTTGATGGCTGCCTCCGCTTCAACGACTTCATAGATAAGTTTGCTTTTACCGATGGGTGGGAGATTATAATTTGTCCCTTTACTTAAAAGCTTCATTTCGTTATCATCAAAGACTATTGTAGTTAAGTTCATGACTCTAGGGTAAAATGTGTGTTTACAAACAATGGCAGACTCTTGGCGATGTTTATGTTCTAGCCTAAGAAGTTTGCGTGATTGACTAAAATGTGTACGACGTACAATATTATATATGTATCTGTGTAAGGAATCTAAAACTTTATCGATAATGACAGGATGAATATTGTTAAGAATCTGCAAATGCAGTTTAAGCAAACGAGTATTGAGGAGAGATTTTTTAATGTATAACGCCTTAATTTCTTTTAAGATTTACGTTGATTGAATGCTCGCTCGGCACTTGGTAGAGCATTTGATTGGAGACAACTTCATATACTCAAAGTTCTAGTCGGATATGATTTCTGATGCATTCTTAGCAAAAATACTTTAACAACATTTCAAAGACAGGAGTCACGAGTATGTCTTTGTTCACATATATTAAAAAAATATATATACAAGCACCGGGATTTCAAGCAGAATTATACCAAAACAATAAATGATAAATTCATTATTTTCTATTCAAAACAAATATTAAAGGAAGCATCAGATTATCTTATTTTCAATTACTAAACGTTTTAACACAATGTAGTAAGATTATCATGTGCTATGCAAAGGGTTGTAATATATTCACAGTCAAATACCAGATTCCCATACACTTCTGAGCAACCTATACAAAAGAAATTTGTGTATACTAAATGTTTTAGCACTTACATACTAATGGCATTAAGAAATCATTAAACTAAAAAAAGGAGTTTTTTTTCAATAAATTACTTTGTTACTAACATTACTAATTTAATTTTTCCCTCAGCAAAGTACAAGGAATTAAAGTTTTACGTCTCTGAATTGCATTGCAACTGAACTTAAACTCCTATTGTGTTCTGACCTCTGAGATTTACATTGTTGTTTGATTATTGACCTTGTTAACTTTTAAAAAACACTTCATGCAAGAGTTTTATGACTCAATCAAGCGGAATACAAGACTGACTGCAATAAAATCGTGTTAATATTTTTCTTTTTTAGAATCATTGCATTAATTTTTTAAATTAATCCCAAGCCCTTCTACCGTCAAGTGTAAGAAAAAATTGTATACTCATCCAGACTGTAAACATGACACTACCAACAATACAAAGCAAGTCATAAGAAAATTAAATATCCTTTACTTAGTTACAGCTGTGGAATCTTACCTACCGATTTGTTGGTTAAAAGAATGTCATGTATGGTCTTCAGTGGCATTGTGGGTACTACAAGTAAGCTATAATTAGTATAAAATATTGGAAATGTTAATAACTGATGTACCCAATACTAATAATATTTAGTGCACATTAATAATATTAAGCTTTAGTTGTAATTACTAAAACTGTATTTCAACATCTATTTTAGCAATCTAAGTTATAAGTGGACAACAAAATTATAAAATCTTACTAAACAGAATCATGGTGTTTTAATTCATATTCTTAAAAACTGACACATTTTAAAATACACCAAATTAAATTTGTTCTGTATAAAAGTGTTTTTCAAATTACTGAACTGTATGACAGGAAAATAAAATACAAGAAAATATATGTACATGTTTCAATTATTTTATAGAAACTGTGAATGCCCACTTGTCTATATAGTAACAGTAGCTTCTGAAGAAAGGTTCAAGGAAGCATATAAATCTGCAAAACTTCTTGATCTGAATAATAAACTAACTTTCTGTAAATTTTAATAAGACTGTAAAGCTCCAATGAAATATTTCTACTGAACAGCGGAAATCAAAATACTTAAGACACCCGGTTTTCAAAAGTGACTCAACAAATCTCCAATAGTTTTTTGTGGCATAAATATTCTATCAAAATATAACAGTTCATACAGTATAATTGAGCTTTTATATACTATACGATTCTATCACGGTCAACATTTCCACTATTTTACATTTTTCTTTCCATCCCTTTCTGTCTTGTACCATTTTCTCAATTTCTTACCATCTAATACCTCTCTTCTAAGCTTCTTTTACATTCTATCCATATTTGTCTAGCCTTCCTCTTTTATTCTTCCCTGCACTTCTTTTTGTGATGTCATACAACATATATGCCCAAATCACCTCAGCTGTCCTGTATGAGCACAATCTTAAAGTTGTTCTCTATGTGCCTCCATTTCTTATCCTGATTCTTCTCGAGTTGCCTTATGTTCTTCTCATAAATCATTTTAATGGCATTTATTCTGATATCATCTACAAGCTGCTGCTACACATGGCTGTTGGTCTAATTATCTTCTTTCTTACTTCCTGGTTTTACACACCCTGTAATTTCCCTTTTTCGTACAAATATATTTTTAATGTTTTAATTCTTTCCCAGTCTGTCATTTGTTTCAATCCTTTCATTTTCTCAATTACTGTTTCCAAATATCTGAAGCATTTCACTTGTTCTATTATTTGTCCACTTACTTTAAACTTGTGTACTCGGTAATGATTTAATTATATTTAGGAAATATTATTTTTAAACAGACTGAGTCTGCTACATTTTTCTCAGTAATAATGGACAGTACACGAGACATTACTAGAAAAGATCAACTGAGCAAATATTAAGATATGTTGCAATTGCTGAAGATGAAGCAGGAAGGCCCAAAGTTAACGAAAGCTTTTTAAGATTTATAGAACTGATCGATCAAACTGGCTTAGGCTTATAAGAAGATGTTTTTTAAACAGTCTTTAGGAGAATATATTCTGTTTATGTTATATAATGTTAGTAGTTACAGCAGCTACAAAGAGTGGTTATTATTTAAGAGAACAATGGCAGGAATTAAGTAAGGGTAGTAGCATACGATTCCTGCATAGGGCTCCAGAAAAAAAGGAATTACGCCATTGCTTCCACAAGATACTATCATGATCTTTTTCTCATCTTTACTTACATAATGGTCTTAACTCCATCATATTATGATAAATTAAATACTCATAAAATCCTGTACACCTAATTACCAAACGGAAAAGGATCTCTCTCACTCTCTCGCTTTCCTTCTTTGTTTTTCCTCAATTCAAATACTCAGAGCTAAGTTACAGTTCTCACCTTGCAGGAAGATCACTGTGTGTTTAAAAAAATTCAAATTTTTCATTTTATAAAAATTCTGCAGTCTTTCATGAAGTTTGATACAGAAAAAGTATTGTTATGAGAGCACAGAACAATCTCGATGTAACGCGTGTGGCGTACGTGCTTGTAGACGCATTTGCGAGAGTCTTCTCGATGCCGACAACCATGCGGACTGTGTCAAGGCCGCAGTTAATTACGTAGTTCACACCAGCGCTAAGACGCAATTAGGAACATTCTGGTATGTAATCGCATGTATAAATATATGGCAGCAGCGGCCTTAAGTTTCAGTATTAGTGCGAATTATTGACCATGCGGTTCGAGAGTTATTGTCGGGCGAAATTACTGTGCGCGTTCAAGTGGTTATTAGTTGTGTGTTGTGTTTTATAATCGGATGGTAATTGTAATACAACTGCGTTTAATTTTAGTGGACATTTTATTGTGTCTCAACAATTTTTATTTGATTTGTTGTAGAGACTGTGTTGTTAATTGCGAACTGTTAACTGTGGAAATTAAAGCTGGTAATTAGTGACTTAATTGGTGTCTTGTATTTTGTTGTTTTCCACTGTGTACCTACTACGATCAAGTAGACCGTCGTAACAGTGGTGTCAGAACTGGGATAGAATGGTTAACAGTGGAAACAGCGGACACTTTATACAAGACGAGTGTAATTCGTAATTAATCGGTAAACAATGGATGCCAGTCAGATGAATGGACGCTTTCCAAACGCTGCTGTGGCAGACACAGGTAGAACCAGAAAGATGACAAAAAGAAGAACGAAGACAAGAAAGAGAAGAGGCAGAAAAATGACAAGACAAGAAAGCGGAAGCGAGACAGAAAACTCTCCTGCTAGAGACAGAGGAACGACGACGACGACAGGAAGCAGAGGAATGGAAGCGTGAAACAGAAGACAACAAAGCATTAATACAGGAGCAGAAACAGATGCAAGAACATAGTACCGCAGAATTGGGTCTCCTACGAGGTGAGCTTAATAAACAAGTTACTAAAATACCGGAGGTACAAGAATCAATGACATTAAAAATAGCTGAAGTAGAAAAATCTGTCTCGAGTGTTGAAGAATTGATGTCCACAAAAATATCTGACATAGAAGAAACCATGTCAAATAAAATATCTGCAGTAGAAATCTCAATGGTAAACATAAGAGAGCAGTTCCTGAAGTTACAACCAAAACAACTTTGTGAACAGACTGTACCAATCATAAAGATGGAGAAAGACACAGAAAATAAGTCAATAGAGAAGGTCACCTCGCCTGCGGTTGGGACAGTTTATGTCAAGGCCTCAACCTTTGATGGAAGCACGCACTGGGCGGGCGACGTATTTATGTCAATTCAAAGCTGGTGCGTGCGCAAATAATTGGACGGAGAAAGACAAGGCAGTTTCACTCGTTCTCTCATTAAAAGGACCAGCGGCAGAATTACTACAGAAAGTGCCACCTGACAGCCAGAACATCGATGCCGAGTTGATAAAAGTTCTAGAATTCTGCTACGGTGATAAACATTTGCGAGAGGTGTACTACGCTCAGTTGAGAACAAGACGACAACGTTCCGGGGAGAGTCTTCAAGAGTTTGAAGCAAGTATTGACAGATTGATTAGATTGGCCTATCCTGAAGCACCATAAGACTTCCGAATAAGGTTTGCGGTGCAGACATTTATTGATGGCATCGGAGATTGTGAACTTCAGCAAGTGTTACAAATGGCAAGACACCGAAATAGCTCAGAAGCTCTTGTTCACGCCCTAGAGTTTGAAGCTGCCAAGTCAGCGTCCTGCTACATTAATGGGTTTGTGCCATCACATTGCAGTCAGAAGATCCTTGTATCACATTGCCATTATGATGGGTGCAGAAAAACAATGTTGTCGAACAAACAATTCAAAAGTTCAAGAGAGTAGCAACGATTTGAAAAAGACAGAAGACCAAAATGTTACAACTGTGGATACATGGTCATCTACAGGTAGACTGTTGGGAAAAGAAGATACCGAGAGAAGAGAGTGATCGCAGCAATTGGAGAAGTAAAGACCAGAACAGTACACAGTTTCCACGCTACATAAGACCAGTGGAAACTTGATTGTTAATGGATTTGCGGAACGTAAACCAACATCATTTAAGGTTGACACGGGTGCAACAGTGTCCATTGTGCACCCTGACTTAGTCAGTAACCGCCAGCCTCTAATTAGCTCTATTGCAAGCGGAAATGGAGGAAGAACTAGCGGAGGAAATACAAATAAGTGTAACGACAAAAGAAGTGATTGGAAAGCCAACTATGGGTGTCGAGACAAAACTCTTGCTTGTTCCTGAGGTGATAGAAGCGCCCGAGGGCAAAGTGGCTGAAGATGAGGTTACGCAAGAGGTTGTTGACGAGAACCAAGCAAACTTGGATCAGCCAGTGGTGTTTAGGTCATCAGTATAACGTTGCTGGACGAACGGGAGTGGTTCCAGCAAAACTTGCGGTTGAGCGGAAGACTTGCATTCCTGGGAACGTGATGTTCGGATCACATGAGACTGAATTAGAAGAACGGGAGAATTATCTTTCACAAGGACATCCACCTAGGTCGCCTGGTCGAGTATTACTTCAGAGACGGTTTGCCAGTTCGGGACAAACAGGCTTAAGGAGGGGGGAGTGTTACAACATCACAGAACAATCTACGTGTTTGTCGAATGTGCCAGAAGAATCTCGATGTAACGCGTGTAGCGTGCATGCTTGTAGACGCATTTACGAGAGTCTTCTCGATGCCGCCAACCGTGCGGACTGTGTCAAGGCCGCAGTTAATTATGTAGTTCACACCAGCACTAAGACGCAATTAGGAACATTCTGGTATGTGATCGCAGGTATAAATACATGGCGGCAGCGGCCATAAGTTTCAGTATTAGTGCAAATTATTGACCGTGCGGTTCAAGAGTTATTGTCGGGCGAAATTACTGTGCGCATTTGAAACGTTTTGCACACGTTACAATTCGGGAACCTGGTTAATTGGCTCAGGTCAATTAAACAGGCTGCCATAATCTTTACAAAATCATAAATAACTATTACGTACACAAATGTTAAATAGGGTCCCGTGAATTGAGGGATATTGACAAGGGATTTGGTAGATATATTCACTCACCTTTTTGGATAACCATGACATCTCTTCATTACATAAATTTAGCAATGAGTATATTAAAGCTAAAACATTTGTACCTCTTGTACAAAGAGAATTAGAGTAATTTAGTACTGAGTTAGCATAGTTTTTCTTTTATTAATACCCTCGGATCCGAGTACTTCGTTTTAGCATATGATATTACATTTATAATATTTATTCTTGTGTTATCTTAAATACTGCTTTATTTACCCAAAAATTATTTAAATTAACGCATGTTATTGCTAAACATGAAATTACATTTAATTTAATTAAATCAGTCTTTCTTGTTTTACTTAACGTTCAGTTTTTATCTATTTAGTGTTTATCATACAATATTATACTTCAAGTTTTGAACCACTGAATTCAAAGTTCAGTGTCACCTGTGGGTATCATCCTCGGCGAATCGGCGACTCTCTCGGTTGTCCTGGTGTCTTGTAGTTTTCTTCTGAAGATCAGGTTTCTGTTGTTGGTGAAGTTAGGAAGTCATTTTAGTCATGGTGAGTCCTGGTTCTCTCCTTTTTAATAAGTTGTAGTAATCGCTTGTTGTTTTGGACTTTTACACAAAAGTTTTATTCACTTGTAATCACGTCACATGTTGATTTAGTTATTGAGTGTCACATTATAATTTCACCATATTTCTAATTACATACACTTTATTGTTTAGATTCCCAGAGATGTCATAGACGCTCAATTCTCATTCACACTCACTTGTTCACTACATATTTACTTTAATTATACTTGTAGATTATATTCGCGGTTCACATGTTGTTTAAATTTATATTTAGTGCCGCTACATCTCAACTGTGAGTTTATTTACTTTTGAAAATATAATTATTATACCGCATCTCGGCAGTATGCTGTTTACGCTTCGACCGCTCCATTGCAAGTGGTTTATTAGTTAAGGGGTGCGAGTAGTAATCTCGCTTCACTTACTATTCAGCATAAAAGTAGTTCCATATTCGATTAATATTTACTCGTTTATCCTCTGACATATTTAACTATATTTAATTATACTACGGTATCTCTTACTTATTATTTTATTATTGTACATCATTATGTTTTTTATCAAGTCCGGTTTAATACAATTATTAGTCATATTCACGGGTAATTATGCGTGTTGATTCCGGTTTCGGCAGGTTAAAGCCGGGTTAATTATTAAGGGGTGTTATCGCAATTTTATTATAGAATTCTTTTTGGTTTTAAAACTATTTATTTTGGGTATTATGGCGGGGTTACATTATCATTTTAATTAGGGGTTTATGTTCTGTTTTAATGTGAGATTTTAAATTATTTTAAATTTCTTTTATTTCATTTTTTCCTCTTTTAAAATCGTCACATACTCCGCCTCTTAACAAACACAGACTCCTGAAAATTTGGTCAGCAATGTACCTGGAGTATGATTGGGGAGTACCGTGTGAAATTTTTCTATTATTATTATTATTTATTATTAGTGCAAGGTTTTTTTTTTTTTTAATGATCTTGTTCTCATTTAAATGTTTGCCTTCGTGAAATTCCCTTTATCTCACTTCTTACAGTACTAACTTATAATACTAATTTCCCTAATTACAGTAACTCACAATATCGTGGCCCGACTGACATCAGCTTACTCTAACTCTACAAGTTAGCTTTCAGCATTCATAAATGATCTCTTGGCACCTTTCTGCCTCATCATTATCCTTTTCAGCCGGCGCCGTTGTGACTAGTTACTTTACATGTATATAATTCTTTCTTGATTATATACCATAGACTTACTTCTAAAATAATCTAAAGAGGATCCCATACTCCACTCTAGATTATAGTTACTTGAGAGAAGCGGAATTTCACGAAGATAATTCTTGTTATCTCTTTAACAACAACTAGACAAACTATGCGGAAGGGGAGACACTTTACACAATTCATTGTATTTCACACGCGGTGGTAATCATTGTTTACACTACTACCGGTTTATCACAATAGGGAGAGTGTGGCTGCTTACTACAATTTCTTAACACGCTTTATTGTTCTCTTACTGGCCACAACTGGGGTGTTCACGATTCAACTATACTTTTATTATTATTTACCTTTCTCTTATTTACTGCTACACGTTACACAAATTTGTTTAACTTAAAATTTATTCAGCAATTATTATTCACTTATGATTACTTTGGGGGTTTAAAAAACTTACCTCGAATTATTTCCTATCGACTTACCATATTTATTTATGACACTTTATTTACCTTTTTTTTATTTGGCTCAGTTTACAAGGTGACTGTTTTGGGACATGGTGTTTAATACTTTATCTAACAAGGGAGGGTTAACTAAGTCATTTATTCATTTTAAATTTAAGTCATAATATTATTTGCTCTACTATACTATACACAATTATCGCCTAGACACTTTAGTACATGGTAAACATTTATTAACAGTTATTATTAAACATTTGCATTCGTTATTATTTAAACGATCAGCTGTTACGCTGGAATGTAGGTCAGACTAGTTTTAAACAATGGCATTGTTTATGCGTACAAAGGGGAGAAGTCAACTCGAGGGAGAATATTTCTCTATTGTTCCATTTAACAATAGCTAACGGACACCTTATTAACTTTGCACAGGCTTGCATCAAAGAGGGGTGGCGTGTGCGATGCGTACGCAATGTTACGGCCCGTTACCAAGCTGAGTTTAGTTACACTTTTATAACACGTTAGTATAGTTTAAGATATTATTAAACTTTTTATTTAAATGACTAATCATTTATTTCTTATTATTTACTTTACTCAGATTTAAGAAACTTCTTTTTTCATTTGTTTAGGACTCGGTTGTTTACTTCGGGAAGCATCATTCCATAAAATTAATTAGTACACTTGTTTTATTTAGTCAGTAGTTCATATAACTCATCGTGTCAATAGAAACACGAATTACACATTTATGCAGGCTTGTACAGGAAAACTACAGGTCTTATATTGTCGCAAAATAGACGTGTTAGAGACTGAATACTTTGACACGTACATACATGAATTGGTATAATACAATCTAATCTTTTCACGTATAATTATATACGAGTATGTGCGTAATCTCACACAAAATATACACTTATAAATATCGTCAATATTTTTCATATATGCTACTTAGCCTCTTTCTTTTTACATACAATTTCCTAACTGAGTGCATAGATTTACAGAGTAGAGTATTTTATAATTGACACTAAGTACACTAAGCATTTACACAAAATGAAACCAAAAACAGTGGCGCATTTTAATAATAAAATTATTTACCTTTTTTTTTTTTTAATTTTCAACAATGTCTGAAATCTTTTGTTACTGGGCAAGGGGTCACATACTTTGTAATACAATAGAGGGAGGTGATGTATTGTCTAACTCGAGGTGGCAGAGCGTAACAAAGGGATAGTTTGGTACAAGCGGGAACAGGTCATTTTCTTGTCTGAGATTGTCGTTAAACAGACAAGTTGGGGAATGCATTTTTAAACAGGTTTTACCCAGGGCTTACAATGTTTAAATAATTATTATATTATATTTAAATATCCTTACCTTATATATCATGGTTATTATATTATATTATATTATTACGCCACATAATGATTATAAAAACACATTATCCTAATTCTGATTTTACTTACTTTCATTCTTCCTTTTGCGTATTTTAAATTAACATTCATAGAGTGAATAATTCTACCACATATTAAATGACAAACACAGAGTATTTTATTTTGCTAAATGTCATTTATTCAGCAATTAAGCAGAGTGGCGCATTTGAAACGTTTTGCACACGTTACAATTCGGGAACCTGGTTAATTGGCTCAGGTCAATTAAACAGGCTGCCATAATCTTAACAAACTCGTAAATAACTGTTAAGTACACAAATGTTAAATAGGGTCCCGTGAATTGAGGGATATTGACAAGGGATTTGGTAGATATATTCACTTACCTTTTTGGATAACCATGACATCTCTTTATTACATAAATTTAGCAATGAGTATATTAAAGCTAAAACATTTGTACCTCTTGTACAAAGAGAATTAGAGTAATTTAGTACTGAGTTAACATAGTTTTTCTTTTATTAATACCCTCGGATCCGAGTACTTCGTTTTAGCATATGATATTACATTTATAATATTTATTCTTGTGTTATCTTAAATACGGCTTTATTTACCCAAAAATTATTTAAATTAACGCATGTTATTGCTAAACATGAAATTACATTTAATTTAATTAAATCAGTCTTTCTTGTTTTACTTAACGTTCAGTTTTTATCTATTTAGTGTTTATCATACAA
Source organism: Magicicada septendecula (assembly GCA_034769895.1). Lineage (NCBI taxonomy): Eukaryota > Metazoa > Arthropoda > Insecta > Hemiptera > Cicadidae > Magicicada > Magicicada septendecula. Next base: position 29,465,930 of record CM068376.1, on the reverse strand, counting down.
TATTATACTTCAAGTTTTGAACCACTGAATTCAAAGTTCAGTGTCACCTGTGGGTATCATCCTCAGCGAATCGGCGACTCTCTCGGTTGTCCTGGTGTCTTGTAGTTTTCTTCTGAAGATCAGGTTTCTGTTGTTGGTGAAGTTAGGAAGTCATTTTAGTCATGGTGAGTCCTGGTTCTCTCCTTTTTAATAAGTTGTAGTAATCGCTTGTTGTTTTGGACTTTTACACAAAAGTTTTATTCACTTGTAATCACGTCACATGTTGATTTAGTTATTGAGTTTCACATTATAATTTCACCATATTTCTAATTACATACACTTTATTGTTTAGATTCCCAGAGATGTCATAGACGCTCAATTCTCATTCACACTCACTTGTTCACTACATATTTACTTTAATTATACTTGTAGATTATATTCGCGGTTCACATGTTGTTTAAATTTATATTTAGTGCCGCTACATCTCAACTGTGAAATTATTTACTTTTGAAAATATAATTATTATACCGCATCTCGGCAGTATGCTGTTTACGCTTCGACCGCTCCATTGCAAGTGGTTTATTAGTTAAGGGGTGCGAGTAGTAATCTCGCTTCACTTACTATTCAGCATAAAAGTAGTTCCATATTCGATTAATATTTACTCGTTTATCCTCTGACATATTTAACTATATTTAATTATACTACGGTATCTCTTACTTATTATTTTATTATTGTACATCATTGTTTTTTATCAAGTTCCGATTTAATACAATTATTAGTCATATTCATGGGTAATTATGCGTGTTGATTCCGGTTTCGGCAGGTTAAAGCCGGGTTAATTATTAAGGGGTGTTATCGCAATTTTATTATACAATTCTTTTTGGTTTAAAAACTATTTATTTTGGGTATTATGGCGGGGTTACATTATCATTTTAATTAGGGGTTTATGTTCTGTTTTAATGTGAGATTTTAAATTTCTTTTATTTCATTTTTTCCTCTTTTAAAATCGTCACATACTCCGCCTCTTAACAAACACAGACTCCTGAAAATTTGGTCAGCAATGTACCTGGAGTATGCTTGGGGAGTACCGTGTGAAATTTTTCTATTATTATTATTATTATTATTTATTATTAGTGCAAGTTTTTTTTTTTTTTGTTTGTTTTTTTTTTTTTTTATGATCTTGTTCTCATTTAAATGTTCGCCTTCGTGAAATTCCCTTTATCTCACTTCTTACAGTACTAACTTATAATACTAATTTCCCTAATTACAGTAACTCACAATATCGTGGCCCGACTGACATCAGCTTACTCTAACTCTACAAGTTAGCTTTCAGCATTCATAAATGATCTCTTGGCACCTTTCTGCCTCATCATTATCCTTTTCAGCCGGCGCCGTTGTGACTAGTTACTTTACATGTATATAATTCTTTCTTGATTATATACCATAGACTTACTTCTAAAATAATCTAAAGAGGATCCCATACTCCACTCTAGATTATAGTTACTTGAGAGAAGCGGAATTTCACGAAGATAATTCTTATTATCTCTTTAACAACAACTAGACAAACTATGTGGAAGGGGAGACACTTTACACAATTCATTGTATTTCACACGCGGTGGTAATCATTGTTTACACTACTACCGGTTTATCACAATAGGGAGAGTGTGGCTGCTTACTACAATTTCTTAACACGCTTTATTGTTCTCTTACTGGCCACAACTGGGGTGTTCACGATTCAACTATACTTTTATTATTATTTACCTTTCTCTTATTTACTGCTACACGTTACACAAATTTGTTTAACTTAAGATTTATTCAGCAATTATTATTCACTTATGATTACTTTGGGGGTTTAAAAAACTTACCTCGAATTATTTCCTATCGACTTACCATATTTATTTATGACACTTTATTTACCTTTTTTTTTATTTGGCTCAGTTTACAAGGTGACTGTTTTGGGACATGGGGTTTAATACTTTATCTAACAAGGGAGGGTTAACTAAGTCATTTATTCATTTGAAATTTAAGTCATAATATTACTTGCTCTACTATACTATACACAATTATCGCCTAGACACTTTAGTACATGGTAAACATTTATTAACAGTTATTATTAAACATTTGCATTCGTTATTATTTAAACGATCAGCTGTTACGCTGGAATGTAGGTCAGACTAGTTTTAAACAATGGCATTGTTTATGCGTACAAAGGGGAGAAGTCAACTCGAGGGAGAATATTTCTCTATTGTTCCATTTAACAATAGCTAACGGACACCTTATTAACTTTGCACAGGCTTGCATCAAAGAGGGGTGGCGTGTGCGATGCGTACGCAATGTTACGGCCCGTTACCAAGCTGAGTTTAGTTACACTTTTATAACACGTTAGTATAGTTTAAGATATTATTAAACTTTTTATTTAAATGACTAATCATTTATTTCTTATTATTTACTTTACTCAGATTTAAGAAACTTCTTTTTTCATTTGTTTAGGACTCGGTTGTTTACTTCGGGAAGCATCATTCCATAAAATTAATTAGTACACTTGTTTTATTTAGTCAGTAGTTCATATAACTCATCGTGTCAATAGAAACACGAATTACACATTTATGCAGGCTTGTACAGGAAAACTACAGGTCTTATATTGTCGCAAAATAGACGTGTTAGAGACTGAATACTTTGACACGTACATACATGAATTGGTATAATACAATCTAATCTTTTCACGTATAATTATATACGAGTATGTGCGTAATCTCACACAAAATATACACTTATAAATATCGTCAATATTTTTCATATATGCTACTTAGCCTCTTTCTTTTTACATACAATTTCCTAACTGAGTGCATAGATTTACAGAGTAGAGTATTTTATAATTGACACTCAGTACACTAAGCATTTACACAAAATGAAACCAAAAACAGTGGCGCATTTTAATAATAAAATTATTTACCTTTTTTTTTTTTTTAATTTTCAACAATGTCTGAAATCTTTTGTTACTGGGCAAGGGGTCACACACTTTGTAATACAATAGAGGGAGGTGATGTATTGTCTAACTCGAGGTGGCAGAGCGTAACGAAGGGATAGTTTGGTACAAGCGGGAACAGGTCATTTTCTTGTCTGAGATTGTCGTTAAACAGACAAGTTGGGGAATGCATTTTTAAACAGGTTTTACCCAGGGCTTACAATGTTTAAATAATTATTATATTATATTTAAATATCCTTACCTTATATATCATGGTTATTATATTATATTATATTATTACGCCACATAATGATTATAAAAACACATTATCCTAATTCTGATTTTACTTACTTTAATTCTTCCTTTTGCGTATTTTAAATTAACATTCATAGAGTGAATAATTCTACCACATATTAAATGACAAACACAGAGTATTTTATTTTGCTAAATATCATTTATTCAGCAATTAAGCAGAGTGGCGCATTTGAAACGTTTTGCACACGTTACAATTCGGGAACCTGGTTAATTGGCTCAGGTCAATTAAACAGGCTGCCATAATCTTAACAAACTCGTAAATAACTGTTAAGTACACAAATGTTAAATAGGGTCCCGTGAATTGAGGGATATTGACAAGGGATTTGGTAGATATATTCACTCACCTTTTTGGATAACCATGACATCTCTTTATTACATAAATTTAGCAATGAGTATATTAAAGCTAAAACATTTGTACCTCTTGTACAAAGAGAATTAGAGTAATTTAGTACTGAGTTAACATAGTTTTTCTTTTATTAATACCCTCGGATCCGAGTACTTCGTTTTAGCATATGATATTACATTTATAATATTTATTCTTGTGTTATCTTAAATACGGCTTTATTTACCCAAAAATTATTTAAATTAACGCATGTTATTGCTAAACATGAAATTACATTTAATTTAATTAAATCAGTCTTTCTTGTTTTACTTAACGTTCAGTTTTTATCTATTTAGTGTTTATCATACAATATTATACTTCAAGTTTTGAACCACTGAATTCAAAGTTCAGTGTCACCTGTGGGTATCATCCTCAGCGAATCGGCGACTCTCTCGGTTGTCCTGGTGTCTTGTAGTTTTCTTCTGAAGATCAGGTTTCTGTTGTTGGTGAAGTTAGGAAGTCATTTTAGTCATGGTGAGTCCTGGTTCTCTCCTTTTTAATAAGTTGTAGTAATCGCTTGTTGTTTTGGACTTTTACACAAAAGTTTTATTCACTTGTAATCACGTCACATGTTGATTTAGTTATTGAGTTTCACATTATAATTTCACCATATTTCTAATTACATACACTTTATTGTTTAGATTCCCAGAGATGTCATAGACGCTCAATTCTCATTCACACTCACTTGTTCACTACATATTTACTTTAATTATACTTGTACATTATATTCGCGGTTCACATGTTGTTTAAATTTATATTTAGTGCCGCTACATCTCAACTGTGAGTTTATTTACTTTTGAAAATATAATTATTATACCGCATCTCGGCAGTATGCTGTTTACGCTTCGACCGCTCCATTGCAAGTGGTTTATTAGTTAAGGGGTGCTAGTAGTAATCTCGCTTCACTTACTATTCAGCATAAAAGTAGTTCCATATTCGATTAATATTTACTCGTTTATCCTCTGACATATTTAACTATATTTAATTATACTACGGTATCTCTTACTTATTATTTTATTATTGTACATCATTGTTTTTTATCAAGTTCCGATTTAATACAATTATTAGTCATATTCACGGGTAATTATGCGTGTTGATTCCGGTTTCGGCAGGTTAAAGCCGGGTTAATTATTAAGGGGTGTTATCGCAATTTTATTATAGAATTCTTTTTGGTTTTAAAACTATTTATTTTGGGTATTATGGCGGGGTTACATTATCATTTTAATTAGGGGTTTATGTTCTGTTTTAATGTGAGATTTTAAATTATTTTAAATTTCTTTTATTTCATTTTTTCCTCTTTTAAAATCGTCACACATTCAAGTGGTTATTAGTTAAGTGTTGTGTTTTATAATCGGACGGTAACTGTAATACAATTGTGTTTAATTTTAGTGGACATTTTATTGCGTCTGAACAAGTTTTATTTGATTTGTTGTAGAGACTGTGTTGTTAATTATGAACTGTTAACTGTGGAAATTAAAGCTGGTAATCAGTGACTTAATTGGTGTCTTGTACCTTTGTTGTTTTCCACTGTACCTACTACGATCGAGTAGACTGTCGTAACAGTATGTTATGAACTGTTTTATGTGTTATTCATTATTCCAAATATGTTTATGCCAAGTTTTCAGGTTTCTGGATCAAGATACTGATGAGTAGCACAATGTGGAGAAGACACAAAGAGAAAGTACCAAAGGCACCATTTCTTAATTCTATACTGCCCAACATTCACTGCCTCAAGAAGCTTTTACTAAAAATTAAACACCTCTTTCAAGATACGTAAGTGACTAACAGTTAGCTAAATGCTGACATAGCAAAACTTAAACTGAATGTAAGTAGTATTAATATTGCTGCAGCTACAAAGATATATATTTGTATGCTACAATATGCTAGAATGAGGTAAAAGAGATGCAGTTGTAACACTTAACATAGGAAGTGGTACCAGAATGAAGGACCAATAGCTCAGAATAAGGATTAGTGACAGATGGAGGTCAAAATTAAAAGAGTTATTTGTAGGCTCACTGATAAGCTTTCTATTTAGAAGAAAAAATAACAAGCTTTGTGAATCAACAAAGAGATCAGAATAAAGAAGAGACAGATATACGGAAAAAAAGGAAAACCCATGACAACACTTAATTTAAATCTGGAGAATTCTAAATGCATGGCAATACACTTAAATTTATGTAATTCGTTTTTCCATATCTCCACTTCTGTCATAGCTACAAAGATTTTTTTGGCATGTAAATAACACACATGCATGCTGTAGGAAACTTGTGTATCTTTCATACTGTTAAAAACATAAACACAAGTTCAACAACATTTTTTTTAAATTTAATGCTTATTTTCGTATTTTTAGTTCTGCCAGTTTTCATTGTGTTTCTTCAGTTCCATTACAAAAAGTTTATCAGGTATTATAACGTACACTGCAAAACTTTTGGTATGGTAGAGGTTCCTTTGTTAGTTTTTGAGATCCAGATGTAGAGTTGCTAAGAAACAACATTTGAATAGCGCCAAGTACTAATAAGGAGGCAAATCAGGACAAAAATAAATTATACTCTCAATTAACAACTGATAGCTATTAAAAAAAATTGTAGGATCTCTCAACAAATATCTGTCAATCAAGGAGTTAGACAAGGGTGCAGTATATCACATACTCTTTTCAACATTTATATCGATGATCTAGTAAGGAAATGAAAATAACTAGTGAACCATGGTATTAATATATCACGAGACAGATATTTGAATATGTTACTATTTACTGACGACTTGCTTGTAATTCAAAATAAGGAAACTACTTCACAAAAATGAGTTTTTTTAAGCTTCATCAGATTTGCAAACAATAAAATACGAAAACCTCCACTACAAAAAAATAGCGGTATGGAGAACCATACATGACTTCCATGTTCTAAGATTTATATTTTAAATCAGTTTCAAAATGAAATATTTCCACAGAAACTACTTCTTCCTTCAGCCTTAACCACAGCACTGTGGTCACTAACATATACCACCTCACGTTAGCGCACTTGATTTTCACTGATGATGGCAATCGATGGTACTGCTAAAACGTCTGGTTTACAGAAAACATTAGATCACGGCCAAACAGCACGGAAAGGAATTTTAGCAACAAACTACTTCTTTTTTCCTAAGGCTAAGACCACAGTACTGTGGTCACTAACGTATACCACCTCATGTTATCGAAGTTGATTTTCACTGATGATGGCAGTCGATGGCACTGCCGAAACGTCTGGTTTTGCAGAAAACATTGGACTACGGCCAAACAGCCCGGGAAGGAATTTTAACAACAAACTACTTCTTTGTTGCCGATAACGTAGTACGCATGTAAAAAAATTATCCCCTCCCCCTTCAACTATAATTTTCCGTTATAGAAAATTACCCCCTCTATCCGTTAGAGAAAATTACTCTTTATTTATAGATATTTCGTCTATCTTTCTACACTGGATTATTATGACCTTCTCTTCAGGATACTTTATTTATCAAAATTAAGTATTTACTCCCTGGCTACTAATCTAGAGGTGCTGGGTTCGATTCCCGGGCCCGCACCTAAAAATCGAGGTGTGTTTTTCAGCCCCCAGGTCGACTCAGCATGTTGAAAATGAGTACCTGGGATAACATCCTGGGGATAATAATGGGCAGCTGAAGCGTAGTGCTGGCCACACTGCCTTCCTTGTATGCCGTATGGCTCACATAAGGCAGCCTACCCTGCCTTCCCCTAAGCTACTTCGGTGGTACTCATGGGAGCCATTATTATTAAGTATTTACTCTTGTTAAAACATAAAACGCTGCAGGTAAACTACCCCTTCCTGTTAACGGATCTTCACCAAAATTAATAGACCTTCATTGCTCTAGAATTCAGGCAAGTATGCAAACAATTATTTGATTCTGTTTGAATTTGCAGCAGTTATTGTTTGCCATAGAAAAAATTCTACACAGACACACACACGCACTTTTTAAAAAATGGCTTTTCTTCATGTTTTGAGGGTAGTACAATCAGAATCAGCCTTTATCTTGAACACGATTTTTTTTTACTTGCCTTCCAGGAAAGTAATCAATTCAAAATCAATTAACAAAAAAATATAATCAAGTAAAAGCGCTAAATCTAAATAACTGGGGAAAAACCGTGAAAGAGTGTGTGTAAGCAAACTGGGTTGCTTTATAATAGAGATAGTCTAGTTTAATAAATAGGGTTAAGTATATTTCAGAATCTATTTTCAATGTAACGTAAAAGAAAGATGAAATTGTTGATGCGGGAGTTATGGTAGTATTTGATGACAAAGTAAGATGAAATAAAAAATATGTTAAGTGAACATATAAATATGTATTTGTCAATTGCTTTCACCTGTTTTTCTCTGCTGAGTATACCAGACGACACCTTGGTCAATTACCAATAAAGGTAGGTAATACAATTTTCAATATTTTAAACATTTAATTCGTACTACATCAAATGACGCCCTAAACAGGGACGAATTTCAATATTTTAATTACTAATTAATGTGTACTCCTTCAAATGGTGCCCGAACAGGGACGTTGTAAATTAAAACTAAATTGAATTAATTTACAACCTGGTCAAAATGGCAGAGAAAAACAAGAGTGCAAATTTGTGTGAAAGTGTAGAGGAGGAGTCAATTTTAAACGTTACGCAAGACGATTTAATATCGACAAATATTAACGAGCACGTAGACGATACAACAGACGAAACTGAGATAGTAGACGCTAAAAATAGCAAAAGCGATAATGTAAATATATCTAACCAATTAGCGTTGATGATGGAAATGATGTCAGGAATGAAAACTGAAATCAAATCAGAGATAAACATAGTAAATGATAAACTTGACAAACAAGACGAGAAAATGAAGTCAGAAAATAATAAATTAAACATGTGTTTAAATGAACTTAAAATTGAAATGAAATTAAGAAATAATAAATTAAAAACGAGCTTGAATGAAGTTAACATTGCAATCAAGTCAGCGATAAATACAAGTAGCATAGAGTTAAAGTCAGATAATTTGAGAACAAGTTTGAATGAATTTAGAAATGAAATCAAGTCAGCGATAAGGGCACATAACATAGAGTTAAAAACCGAAATAAATAAACAAGACGAAAAAGTAAGAGAAATAAATGAGAAACTAGAAAAACGGAGTGAGATTATTGCAGGAATGAAAGGTGGGATAATTATAAATATAAATAAAATACAAGATGAAGTAAACGAAAGTAGAACTTTGAAGGAGGAGGTAGAAAATGATACAGTTACAGGTGAGTATAACGAAAATAAAAATAATGAAGGTACAAGTACTAAGGTAAGTGACGAATTTAAAACTAGTGGTAATCATGATGATATAGTTAAAAATGTGGTGTTAGAAGATAAAATAAATAATAATAGTGGCAAGGAATTTTGATGGAAATACAAAGTGATTATGAGAAAGAGAGAGTGATAGAATTATTTAAGCTGAACAGGGGGTATAACGAATTAGCAGAGAGGTTAGATATTACGAGAGTTAATAATACTGAATACTTACCTTGCGAAATAGGTAGTACAGCAAATGATGATAAGGTTGGGGATATTGATTATTTACCTTATGAGATAACTGATGTAGTCAATGAATATAATGATAAAAACTTACCTGATGTTGTGATAGATATAGTGGAGGAATATGCTGATAGAATATACCTTGTGTTAAACAAAAATACTGATGGAGACAGAACTAAAATCACCAATGTAGACGGGCTTTATGAATTAATGGGAGACAAATATGTTGTTAATTACTGTGTTAATATAATAAACGAAAGTGGTCATTACAGTAATAATTATAATGTAATGTATGTAGATAAAAATGAGTTATGTTATAAATACATCAGGTTAATATATGATGATGGGGGTTAAATAAAAAATCAGTGAATGCACATTTTAAATATTTTAGTTTATGGTTATGACCTGGCTAACTTATGAAATGAGGTGTGGTAAACAGAAAAATAATGTCAAAGAATTGTAAATAAATTTATAGTGAAATTAATTGTGTTTGTGTTGTAAGATGTATTTTATGTAAACAACGTATGTATGCAGTAGTAATTTTATTTAATAATAATATTTTATCAAATTAAACGAATAACAAAAGTAATTAGAAGTTTATAAAACAACTGAATTGTAATTGTTTTGGAGTAAGGTAATTAAAATAGGTTGTGTTTTAAATAATTAATTGAATTAAATAATTTGAGATGTATTAATTAATTTAAATGTTATATAAAGAGACTTTGATGATGAATTTAAATTATTTTGATGAGATTTGAACTGGATAATAAACAGTAATTGAATAAATGTAAAATGTATTTAGTTGTGGAATCATATGATGGTTATGTTTCAGAAGATACATGGAGTTATGTACATTGTTTGGTGGTGAGAAATGTTTATATTTTTGTGTTTATGACAGTAGGTAATCATGTTGTATTCGAGTATATGAGTGATGTAATGTAAGTATGAAGTTTATAATGCAATTTAAGTCAAATAAAATGTTTGATGTTTGAAGGGTAAAGTGTATATGAGGCTCAGAGATTTTAAATTAAAATGATAATATATCCAAACATATAATGGTTTACCTTCTGTGAATTGTAGTAGCAGTGTGAGCGTAGACGAATTGTATGTCTTTTTAGTAGTTTCCCCATTTTTCGGGCGGTCACGGCTTCACCCAACCCTGACCGTGGATTTGGCTTAATATTCTAAATTGGTGAACTTAGAAATTAACCGGGGGGGGGGGGGGTAACTCAGGGGAATCTACATAACTATGGAACAGCGGCTATTATCGAAGGTGGTGGTAGTGCCGTGATAAGGGTGTGTGAATCATTATAGTAGGATTACTGGTGTCCTCGGACATCAGTAATGCCGAATTTTTATAACGCTGAAGCAAGAACGGGGTAGGCAGCGTCTACCCCTAATAACTATTCAGTTCTTGTGGAAGCAACTGGATGCCACAGTCCAGGGGGGGTCATAGTGTGTGTGGTAAGGAGGTTACTCAGGGGAGCAACGAATTAAAATCTTAAACTGACATAAACTGAATGAGCTAATAAGCTAATTAAATGATTTTATTTTGATCCAAGAGATGATTGCAGTAGATAATTTGTTCAGAAGTAATTGCTTTAAATATGTTATGCTTTCTATGATATTTTATAAATGACTTTACTGATTTTGAAAAGATTATTTCGAGTAGAGAAGGTGTTTATTATCTTTTATTATGTTATTATTTTACTATGTTAGAATGTAAGAATTGTAAACATGTGATGCATTTTACATTGTATAATTTTTCGAAGTGAATGTCAGGTAAGGTCATTCACCTGACCATGAGACATCAGCTGACTGGTGTTAGATATGTAGTATGTTCCTTATAATTGATTTGTAGATTTTTTAATCAATATAATGAAATGATGGAATAATAAATTTTACTGACAAAATAATTCTCTTGAAAATTAAATTTAAACAAAAACAAAAAAAATTTTTTGTGTTCTTTGCAGTAAAGAAATCTGTTTTAAAATTTTATGTTCACTATACGCAGAGAAGGTGTCAGGTGATATATGATGTTCATATTATGATGTATTTTATACTCATGTGTAATTGTGTTTGAATAAGTGGATAGGGACGAGTTGTTTATTTCATTTTGTGTAACAGGATTGTTAACAGATAAATTAAGAGGGGTTGTAAAGAAAAAATAAATGCATAAAGACTGAGTTTTGAAAATTATGCTTAAATTAATTGAAACAAGTAATATAAAGTAACTTGTATAGGGTACGTGAATTTATTTGACTATTTGAATCAAATTTGAATTTTATATTATAATAATTAAGGTGCAGATAGTGTGTAATTTAGTGACATAATTAACCATATTTAATACAACATTATAATCAAACATAATAAGATTTAATTTTTATTTAGTAATGAATATGTGTACGCACCCAGTACCTGCTAAAGGCAACCCAGGATGTATGTAAGGCGAGACATATCGGTTGAGGATCTGGTATGGTATAAGGCCAGTTTTTGATTTTTTGTTGAAATGATAAAAGGTTAGGTGGAATTATGGTGAGCACCTGTCCGATTTTATGGTGTTGGGATCTCGCCCAGAGAAGTCCAGTAATCTCGTTCAGGTGCAGCCATAGTCGCCGAGCTAGGGGGGTAGTTTACCCATGATGTGTTTAGAAATTAAAGGGGGGTTGTTGGCGCCATATCCTCACTGATCCTCTTAGGGTTTAGCAATGATAGTTTTTTCTGTCTCGGCAGAAAACCTCTCATTGGGGGGTTATTGTAACGGGGCGAATAAAGGGGAGGGTCTATTTTTTAATTTTAATAATAATTTGGGCCCAATCTGTTTGGGCACAATTTATTGCCACGAAAACTTGATTTATGCAACACCCTGTATTTGGTTCTGTACCAGTCAGAGCCCGGTACGAGACGATGATAACATTGGAATGTGGATGTGAGAGTGCACTTGTGTGCCCCTGTTTGTACTCTCGGGCCCAAAGTCGCTAACAGAAGTGAACAAAAAAGTAACTAATTAACCTGTCACGTGAGTGTATTGACGAACACAGCGCAAGCTGTTGAACCTGTAGCGGAAGTAGCCGTTAGGGACGCTTTGGTTAGAGCAATTTGTCGTCTAACAACCATGGCCGCAGCCGGATGAATACAACCAGCTAGCGAGCCGCAAAAAATTTATTAAAAATCTTAAAAGTGAGTTTAACTAAACAGCAGATCAATATGAGCAAATTGTGAGACATTAATTAACCAGTGATATCAAAATTAACAGTGAACCCTATTCGGAAAAAAAGTGAACAAAAATGGACTAAATTCAACATGTGGTCATCATGGATCCAATTCCAGGAAAGTAATCAATTCAAAATCAATTAACAAAAAAATATAATCAATTAAAAGCGCTAAATCTAAATAACTGGGGAAAAAGCGTGAAAGAGTGTGTGTAAGCAAACTGGGCTGCTTTACAATAGAGATAGTCTAGTTTAATAAATAGGGTTAAGTATATTTCAGAATCTATTTTCAATGTAACGTAAAAGAAAGTTGAAATTGTTGATGTGGGAGTTATGGTAGTATTTGATGACAAAGTAAGATGAAATAAAAATGTGTTAAGTGAACATATAAATATGTATTTGTCAATTGCAATCACCTGTTTTTCTCTGCTAAGTACACCAGACGACACCTTGGTCAATTACCAATAAAGGTAATATTGGGTTCAATATTTTAAACATTTAATTAACTCGTACTACTTCAAATGACGCCCTAAACAGGGACGAATTTCAATATTTTAATTACTAATTAACGTGTACTCCTTCAGACCTCAGTACTGTGGTTAAGGTTGAAGCAATAAGTAGAAAGAAGTAGTTTCTATGGAAATATTTTATTTCGAAAATTATTTTAAATATAAATCTTAGAGCATGGAAGTCATGTATGGTTCTCCATACCGATATTTATTTATATGTCATGTGTACTACGTTATCAGCAACAAAGAAATAGTTTGTTGTTAAAATTCCTTCCCGGGATGTTTGGCATGGTCCAATGTTTTCTACAAAACCAGATGTTTCGGCAGTGCTATCGACTGCCATCATCAGTGAAAATCGAGTGCACTAACATGAGGTGGTATGCGTTAATGACCACAGTACTGTGGTTAAGGCTGAAGAAAGAATTTGTTTCTATGGAAATATTTCATTTCAAAAATGATTTTAAATATAAATCTTAGAACATGGAAGTCATGTATGGTTATCCATACCGATATTTTATATCTGCATCCAGTAGAAAATCTGCAACATGTCTCTTATACTGTTTTTAAATTAGAAATTTTTTCCAACGTGAGATGTTTTAATTAATTTACTATGTCAAGCATTACATGCATGCCACTTTATCCAAATAATCTCCCCCCCCCCAATTAAACACCCCACTAAGTTATGTCCTGTACTGGTTTGGCATATTTATGGCAGTTCTAATAAATAAATGAATGTGTGTGTACATCCAAGATTTAAAATTCGACTAAATTTTCCTATCACTTTCAGTACGTTTCCATCATAATGCCATTTGAGGAACAATATGGCTCAGATTGAATACACTAAAATTATAATTAATTCACTATTTTAAAACTCTTAAAATTGCTTTTAGAGTTAATCTTTCCATTTCTATCATGTGACAATCATGAATAACTTGTCCAATATTAAACTTGTTGAAATCATCTACATTGGTTTTCGTTTTCTTTCTTGGATATTTTTTTTATGGGAAGTAGTGAGTGCTGCAGGATATTTATATCTCCTGTAATAAAAAATGCTTCTGTAATAATTCTAAAAACACATAGGCAGTGCACATCTGACCATTGTAGGGTAACCCTTCTTTCTGATATTTCTCAGTTTTCTAACTGTAAAAAAACGTATACACATAATAAATTATGCTAAACTTGTGTTGCTACCACTAATACTCACTTACACTTCCATGAGCGCTTTCAAGCCTCTCGGCTCATCTTCAGATGGAAACAACCATCTGAAGATGGTGAAGGTGAACCATCTTCAGGTGGTTGTTTCCATCTGAAGATGAGCTGAGAGGCTTGCAAGCATTCATGCAAGTGTAAGTGAGTATTAGTGGTAGCAACACAAGTTTAGTATAATTTAGACTTAACCACTAAATTGTATTTATTGTTTAAAGTTAATAAATTATTTTCCGACTCTCACTACATAATTATATGACTTCCCTTTCTACAGAAGTTAGTGAAGAAGACTTCAATCTACACTAATCTAAACTGGAAAACATAGAAATTATTTAAACAAAAGCAGACTCTATGCATAGAAATTATTTAAACAAAAGCAAACTTTATGCTTAAGGTGAAAACTGATATTTTTGTAATGTACAATCACGACAATGTACATGAAAGGTTGTACAAAACTGAGCTGACTGCGTTGTGAACATGTCCCACTGACGTGGAAATGGTTGATTTATGTCCGACAAACTGTATAAAAATTTCAACAGATCTGCTATCAATAGCAGCATAAATATTGTTTTATTTTCATTTAGTACTAATAACAAAAAGACAATGTTGCCTGAATATATTCTGCCCTAGTCTATCCTGGAAATATATGACCTCCAGGTTTGTGCATTGTATGATGCAAACCGTGTTTAAGGCAGTAAATGATAATACATCATTCATGCTCAGACTCGCGATAAAATGTTAAACCTTGTTCAGAATTAGTTAGCTTATGAGTCTTCTTGCATCTGTTGACTCTAAAAAAGCTTTCAACATGTTACTATATGGAGAATCATGCTAGCCAAAACACTTAATTAGAGGACTACAGAGATTATGAACACCTTGGAGTAAATATACAACAAACATAACGATTAGACCATTGCTTAGCTGTTGACTATTTATACTATATTTAATATATGCATACAAGTGGATAAGATAACGCTGGACTGAGAAAAAAAAAGAGCTGTATGAATACACAGGTCTCATCACCAAATGCACACAACCTGGTATTTTTATCTAAAAGCAAAGATGATTTACATGGGGACCTACTACAATAAAATTGGGAAAAGTATGTCACAAGGATATTGCTAGGAAAAACTCAACTACTACACACAATCAGGAAGAATTAAAAGAGTAGTATATAAAAAGATGCTTGAACAAATCATCACTTCTAAGATAAATCAAGAAGCAACAACAAACGGTAAAGGCTGCTAAAGGTTAAAAGAACTGAATTAGATATACTTACCATCAATGAAAGAATTAAGGAAACATAAGAAAATGGAAACATACTATGACACAATGGACAGAAATTGTTTATCTCTTCGAGCACTGATCGTAAACATACAGGAAAACGAAATATGGGTTAGAAGATGATGGGATCATAACAAGCATACTGGAAGCAAAGAATAAGATTATTCTCCAGTTTAAATTGAGAACTAAAATACTGCATTACATGGAAACTAAACGTGTGGACATATAGGGACCATACTGTTTTAAACTACGCAGACGTACCTGGTATGTTCTTAGAATTCTGGAGCTTGTCTGACTTGGACGTATTAGGTATATATAGCAAAATTGAAAGTACAGGGAATGGGAATGCGCGAAACGCTTATGGTCAGAGGGTGGTGTGGTGGTGGTCACTTTGAGATGTGAGAGAGAATTGTTGATTGTTGTTATGAGCATCAGTGCAGCCAACATATGAATATTATTTCGAATAGTAACCAAAACTCATGTGCAAGGTTTGTTAGTAATCTGTGTATCGCTTACCATGGAAGTCTCACTCACACTATCTCTCTCTCTCTGGGGAGTGAAGTTGATCGCCTGCACGTGGTGCCCCCTGCATAATCTAAACGATCAACAAAGGTTCGCCTAAAGCACGCTGACCAAAATGATACAAAAGAACCTTGCCAAAAACACCAACGGCCCTTTTCAGGGCCTTGACACGGTCCTAAGTATCCTGTATTGGAATGCCGGTGGCCTTAGCAATGATAAATTTTTACAATTTAAACGAAACATCTGCCAAGTTGATGTGCATTTATATGTTATAGTAGAAGCAGGCGCTAAACTGAATTCTCTGAATTTTACCAAACTACCGGATACTGCAGCCATATTTTACCTCGATCACGACAAATCGCCTCGGGGATTATTGTTGGAATTAAAAATAATCTCTGCTCTGAATTTGAGATAATCCATGAGATGCGAGACGATGACAAAGTGGAAATAATTCTAGCCCATATATGGAAAAATAACAAACATTTCACAGTCATAGGATTATACAACCCTCCTGGCAATATTCCATCCCTCGATGCAATTGAATCAACGATCCAAGCAAATAGCATGATCATAGGTGATTTCAACACCCAATGACCGAGATGGGGATATGACAGGTTAACACTCGCAGGAAGACGCATAGAACTTTTCATCGACGAAAATTTTCTTGACCTGAAATGTAACCAACCCTTTTCAAGTAGAATAGTTGTATGTTTATGTTAATTATAAGAAAACTATGTACGATAGGATAAAACAAAAGACACCAAAGTGTGTAGAGATTATAGATAAATAAAGTGTTAAAAAACGGTACAGAGGTGACAAAAAGTGCAATTACTATACATAAATAATGAATAACTCTTTTTGTGAGTACCATAAAAAAGTGCAATTTACGTATAGTAATCACATAAAAATTAATGATCGATTGAGCATCGAGTGATGTGAAACAAACTTCGTAATTCGCGAAAATAGTGAATTGAACAAGAGTGGGGGTAGTAATGCCTCGACAGAATCTGACAAGTTGAAAATTGTTCAGACAGGAATTTTTGCATGACCTGACTATAAATACCAGGTTGCGCTAATAAAGCTTCTTCTTCTCGATTCAACCGTTGCCGCAGGAGGCTATGTCAGTCGACGACGCCAATTCACAATTATCGTAAGAGTCACAGGACCAGCCAGAGCTGCAGAATACATACGATGAGGTCTATGGACACACCGGCAGCATATGACGTGAGACGAGACGACTATTAATCAGCACATGCAGAGAACATGACCAGAGGACCAGAAGGACACGACCAGAGGACTTGACACACCACCAACCTTCCTGTCGTTTGCTGGACAGACTTCCCGACCAGATCTCATCCTTGCGCACCCTAACATCACACAGAAGACAAAAGTTCACTTGATGGATGACGCAGGAGGCTGTGGACACCGCTCCATTCTCATCAAAGTGCGACAGGAAAAGCCACATACATTAACAAACGTGCCCCCCGGTGGAACTTTAGAAAAGTTGACTGGAGCGAATACGGCAGGATAACAAATGATATTATACCACACGAAATAAATTGGAATTCACCTGAAACAGCTATAGAGTCCCTGAACGATGCTATACTGAAATCTGCGCTATTATGTGTACCAAGGGGTCAAGTAAAGGGTTTCCAACCGTTCTGGAATAAAAGACTTTAATCCCTCAAGAAAACAAGAGACTCTCTGAGAAGGAAAGCAGAGAAATCTAAAGAACTATCTGACTGTATCCAACTCCGAAAATCCCAGGCCATACTACGTAAAGAAATTAAGCAATCTAAAAGATCGCCATTCAAAACCTTCCTATCGGAGCTAGATTTCTGGCGCGATGGAGCAAAAGCACACCATTTTGTCTCACGGCTAAATAATGACACTGAAGCCAGAGGACAACAACCTTTCAAAAACGGATTCAATCTTACCACAGATCCCAAAAAAAATAGCTAACACCTTTTGGAAGTACTACGCAAATATAAGCCGAACCCGAAAGACAAGAAACGAACACAGACACCTGAATAAAAAACCTCTAATGCAATGCCTCAACAAAATCGAACAAAAAATTTGCCTAAGCGATTTTGGCCTCTCCGAACTTGAATTTGCACTATCAAACACAAAGGGCAAGAAGGCAGCAGGAGCCGACGCAATCTACCCAGAACGCCTAAAAAATCTTCGTAACACAGCGAAACTAGCCTTGCTCAATCTCATTAAACTAACGTGGAAAACACGCGTCCCCCAGCAATGGAGGAAAGGGGAGATTATACCTATTACCAAGAAAGGAAAGCCAAGTGATACACCTGAGGACTACCGCCCCATCACATTAACAAGTGCTTGCTGCAAGGTTGCCGAAAGAATGGTCGTGCAGCGTCTGAACCAGTTCTTTGAAATGAATGAGGTTATTGATGAATGCCAAGCAGGTTTCCAAGCGCACCGATGCACCATGGACCAAGTCGTCTACTTTGCACAAAGTGTTAAGGATGGATACCACAAGAAAATGTCCTCCCTGGCAGTAATGGTTGACCTAAAAAACGCGTACGACACTGTCTGGAGACCCATGTTACTTCACAAACTTGCTTTGAGTGGCGTCGCAGGTAACCTTTTTAACTGGATAGCGTCCTTCCTGAGTCAAAGACAAATTCGTGTCCGCTATAATAATTGCCTTTCGAAGTACCGAATTCAACGCCAAGGGCTACCCCAAGGTGCTGTTATCAGCTGCAGCCTATTTAACCTTATGGTCAACGACATTTTGGTGGCTGTTCAGTGTGTGCCGGGAGTACAAGCGCTCCTGTATGCCGATGACCTTATCATCTGGGCAACTAGCAGCCATATCATGGGTCTTGAAGCAACTATTAATAGTGCACTTGTTAAACTGGAAAAGTGGGCCAAACTAAATGCCATGACGGTAAATACCACCAAGACGACATACCAACTTTTCTCTCTATCAACAAGGCGGCCTACGGTCAATCTGCGCTACTGTGGATCGGAACTCGAAGAAGTGAACATATCTAAATACCTGGGTGTTAATATAGACACCAGAATGACGTGGAAGCACCATATAGAACAGTCCGCGATCAGTGCGTCTAGGCGCTGCCGGCTACTTAAACGACTCACTGCGACTACATGGGGAGCAAATCAAGATGTTCTGACAACTGCGTATAAGAGCCTCATTCGGCCGCTATTGGAATATGGCGCAGAAGCAACTATTACTGCCTCCAATGCAGCATGCCAGAAACTGCACTTGGTCCAAAATGCGGCCCTTGGAACGATAACTGGTGCGTCGAAATCAACTCCTATACTTGCCATGGAGTCACAACTGCAGGTCGAACCTATCCAAGTAAGACGGGAAAAGCTGTGCCTCATATCCTGGGAGAGATGTAAAAGAGCCTACCAACAACGGTGGAATAACTATAAAACAGAGGCAGAAAGGCTGAAAACTCAGAAATGTCCGATTGCGATCTATGAAGAACTCCAATGCAAATATGACACTGAACCAAATGAGGCAGCACCATTTATACGTCACCGTGAATTCTTTAGCCAACTTCCAAATGCTAACCTGAAACTCGTCGACCATAATAAGACAAAAACAGAGTCGTATGAAGCCGAGCTTCGTCAAGCAGCCTTACACACTGTACAAAACCATTTTTCCGCTGAGCAGTGGATACGAATCTACACAGATGGATCCTCTATACCATCTACAGGGGCAACAGGGGCTGGTTTCTACAGCTCTCTATTTGAAGGCCACCTCGCTGTAGGAGGCCACCTAAGCAACTATGACAGAGAGGTAGCAGCCATAAAAGCAGCATCTATTGAGCTTGGCAAGATCTCACCACCTGACAAGGCCGTCTTCCTCATAGACTCAACTGCAGCGATTCAAAACGTGACCTCAAATGGTGACACAAACTGCTCCCTGACAATTGAGTGTAGGCGAGAACTGCAGAACCTTGTACAATTAGGCTGGCAGATTGAACTGCAATGGGTAACTGTCAACATCATGGGAAATGAAAAAGCCGACATCCTCGCCAAAATGGGCGCAGCACTGCCTCAGCCGGAGACCCCCAGCTCATATGCATCTGCAAAAGCAAGAATACACTGCTCAATAAGCCTATGGCTAAAAGAAAAACAATTAAGTGCCTGTGTGGGAAAAACATGGGCAACACTGGTTACAGATGGCCCCATCAACAGAACTCTACCCCCGAGCAACTAGTGTTGCTCTTTTTAAAACTACAACCGGTCATGACTACCTGGCCTCCCACCTGCACCGCATCGGCGTGTTGTCGTCTCCTGAATGTGTTCTCTGTGGATACGCTTCCATGAATGCGGATCACCTAATTACATGTCCAGCCTTGCTCTCTGACACGCAAGTCCAAGACGAAGATGATACGGCAAGGCTCTCACG
Organism: Magicicada septendecula; assembly: GCA_034769895.1. Classification (NCBI taxonomy): domain Eukaryota; kingdom Metazoa; phylum Arthropoda; class Insecta; order Hemiptera; family Cicadidae; genus Magicicada; species Magicicada septendecula. Next base: position 29,445,609 of record CM068376.1, on the reverse strand, counting down.
TCTCTACTGGTCAGCGCGCCACCTAATGGCCCAACAGCCAAGGGTGGGCATTGGCTAGTAGGTAAGTAAGTATATCTCTCTCTCTCTCTCTCTTTCTGTTACATATCAAATGTTATATAAACCTATCTCATTTTTTTTAGTCCTGCATTGTCTGCTGTTGAGACGTACTGCCAGCTCTTATTGGAATGGAATGGAATGTACAAACTATGCACTTGTGGACTTCCACTCCTTAATTACACTCAACTATCTCTGCAGTTTATGACTTCTTCGTATTGGTATTAGCTTACTTGCAAAAATCTTTTAATACTAGACAAGAAAAATCTGTTTCAAGAAGGAAAAAATCATGTTATTTTAATGCAGTACTTTAGGTAAATAATATCGTTTAAGAACATCTTTTAGCCCCACAAATGTTACAACTCGTAAAAGTAACAAATGAATGACAGAGATATCATTTATGTTTTACCAGCTGACAAAACAACCTTTTATTGTAAATAAAGCAAAAAGATAAAGTTATAACATGCGATAATCAAAATTGTAATAATTTTTTTCATTTCAATATTCTACTTCATTTTATTATTACTCACACACACATACGTTTTATATCATAATAGAAGTAATATTCTACTAGTATTTCTGTACTGTTTGTTTTACTTATTTATTTTTATTTTAATATAAGGAAGACGTTAATGAAAAACCTTCAGACTCGCTCAAGTATGTGCTAAAGCTAGCTCCGTTTAAACAATTAAAATGAACCGTAAAACAATAACATAATTAATAATACACTGAGGTAGTACGTAACAGTAATTAACAACATAACTAAAACGTGACACGCATGTTGGCAACACCTTCGCTTGCATAGCAGCTGATTCTCCGTTACCCTCCCGCCATTCACAATTTCAAAGTGAACTCGTCCATGAAGAAACTGGTTTCTGCGCATATGCCTTTAGCTTTCAATTTTGCTGTACATCCATAGGGCTCAATGTGTTAATAATATGAATGTACATGACTGGTATTTTAATATATAATACGTGTAGTTGTATAAATACAAAATGAAAAACCATAATAATTCAAACAAATATTAAGCAAAATTGCTGTAGACTGTAACGGGGCAAAATAAAGGGGGTTTGTAATTTCAGTAAATTCATTTGAACTATCTGTAGACAACCTTTGAGATAATCTATTATTTACCCAGTGTGTACTTTTTGGTCACTGACTGTAGCTCCGTGGAAGGCACAGCACGGCACAGGAATGTTTATGGTCGGTAGGGTGCGTATTCGTGCGTATGAGCACGCGGGTGTGCCGCCTTTTCCCAACGTGAAAATCACGTACAGAAATTCCATTGCTGAACATGCGATGGAAAGAGCCAATCAGCGTTCGAATTTACTACCACGTGGCCAGCAAGACGGGCTGTAGAGTGGACCCACGCTTCGCTTGACGCCAGGCAGTTCGCTACGACTAATCACACAGTACAGTTGTAAATATAACGCAGCCTCGGAATTTCGGTAGACCACGTGAATTGAGTAGCCGAGGTTTACCGAAACTGGTGTAAATATAAGAGAAGAAAACCAGGAAGAAAAATGTCAGTGCAATCTACCTAACATGTTAATAAGCGGGAAGAATTAGAATGGTGTTTGGTGACAAAGTGTTAAGTGAATTACCAGCAACGGCGGAATAGCATATGCAGGTACAATATACAGTCAGCGGCATAAAAAAATTAAACTTAATAATTATATAAAGAGCTCAGAAGACGGGGGACATTAACCAGTGTAAAGAGTGAGAGAGAGTGTGTGGGGAACAAGGGAAAAATAAAATATAAAATTCTTGGATTTCATTGTCTGTGACGTGTCTGTTACTTAACTAAATACCACTATTATATTAACGACTCGGAACACAAAGTTTTTTATAAGTAAAAACATAAAGTTTTACCTTACACCCTGAACCGGTTTTCGCCTTTAAAAGGCTTCTTCAGAGGCTGCCAGTGGTAGCGCTGTCTGTCCTGTTGTGGGCGACGGAATCGAATTTCGAAAGATCGATGCTGTGTGTGTGGGGTGAGATATGTTCGAATAATGCGTGCGATTTGAATTGTGTCTGTTCGTTTAGGATGTCGTTTTTATTTGTTTTTGTGTGTTTGTATATTTCCAATTGTTCTAGAGTGTCTAGTTTTCGGCCTTTTGTGTGTACGTGTAGAATGTTCATGTTATTGTCGATGTTTTTATATGTGTGCTTTGCTTCAATGAGGTGGTTTGCAAAGGTGGATTCTGTAGTGGAGTGGAGTGCCTTTGTGTGTTCAATGTATCTCTGTTTGAAGCTACGTCCTGTCTGGCCTATGTAGAATTTGTTGCAATTTGAGCAATTTAGCTTGTAAACACCGGGTAGATATAAATATAAAAGTACTGGTTGGTCGAGAAAGATTATGATATAAGGTATTTGTATAAGTAATTTCATGTTTTAAGTATTGAAGTAAAAGATAAAGAGAAAATATAACATTGAATTTAATAAATTGAATTAAAAATAAATAAGATTTGTTTTCCACAATAAATATGTGTTAGAGTAATTATTTCGCCGTTACCATTTCCTAGTATTCTGTGCTGAAAAACTCGTCTGAATGTTCCGGGGAATTTTCTGAATTGTGGGAAGTCAGATTGCAAAATTGTCCAGCGTTTTAATTAAGGAAGAGTATAAAAGTTTACATATTTCAACTACAAAAATATGTTGGCGGCCCAGAACTTCTGATGGTGTATGAAAAGGTAAGTCAGCGAGAAAAGATCGCAAGGTAAGATTCTGGCAGTGTATTATAAATGTATAAATGTTCGTTTCATTACATATTTCTATGAAATATGTTAGGCGAAAAAGCAGCCGGATGTCTGTCAGAGACAGCAACAATAAATAAAGCACAGATTACTGGTATACAACTTGGAAAAAACAAATTGTGATTAATTTTTATATAGTGAAATTACTTACCTTCAAAACGAATGTATTTTCATGATCTGGCATCTCAAGGGCTGTAGTCTCTCGTGCTTCTGTTATTAGAAAACAGAAAACACCGCTCTTTGGTTTCACAGACTGAAACACAAACAGTAACACATTATATTACATAAATCTTTATCTTGGTCAAATAATACAACATAACACTGTATCCTACTGTTTCTGTCTCAAATAAGCTGATAACAAGACTATAGTACAACTAAATAAAACCTGACTTTTCACAACCCAGGCTACACATTATATTCATTTATTAAGGGTTGCTTTACAATAGAATACTGAGCATTTCATGGACAGCACATATAACTAATGTTGAAGTTCTTAGAAAGACGAAGAAAGACAGGGAAGTTATTAACACAGTTAAGATAAGAAAGCTACAGTATCTGGGACATCTCATGAGAAAAGAACACAGATTTCACTTATTGCAGTCCATACTACAGGGTAAAGTACTTGGAAAGAGAGGAGTTGGGCGACCGAGAATATCATGGCTGAGAAATTTAAGGACCTGGTTTGGCATGAAAACAACTGACTTATTCCGTGCAGCAGTACAGAATGTTAAAATAGTATGATATCCAACATTCGAAATGGATAGGAACTATCAGAAGAAGGAAGGTTGAGAGTAGACATGTACCTAGAAAATAATTTTGATTAGTCATAATTAATGTGAATAATTCTTGAATTCGTAGTGACCGTCAATCAATCAATTTTGCGATGAAGGGTTTGCTAGGATCGGTCAAAAAAGTATAACACAAATTTTAAATTACTTATATGTGACACAAATAATTTAAAATTTGTGTTATACTTTTTTGATCGATCCTCGCAAATGCTTCATCGCAAAATGTGAATAATGTTACTGTACCAAAATAATTGTAGGAGACCAAAACATTAAACTGTGTCCTTTTTGTGTTGACATACTGTATTGTGGGTAGGTCTACAAATGTGTGCTAATGGCTGAGAGAAGAAACACGTTCAATGTTACTTGGAAATGCTTTATTTTGACTCTTCATACTGCACAGTCTTTGATAGTTGTAATACATATAAGAAAACAAACTAACTAATCCATGACTTTGATTCTAACTGTGTCTGTCAGTCTGTATTGAGAATGTCCAATGTCTGAAAGGAGAAGACCTTTTCAACATCTGTAAACAGCAATGTGTATACACAACTTACAGTTCAGATTTTGTACTAATAAATTTTAATGTTAACCCCTAGACGCACATTGCCTTAATTAAATTATAGCATCCAGTTTATTCTAGACACAAAACTCAAAATTTTATGTTTATTCCTGCAATCAAATACTACGAGACAAGGCATAGTTTTTAAATACAAATCAATATTAGCACAAATTACTGGAACAAAAACGCCGTATATCCCATTGTGCTTTGAGACTATCTAGTTTCTTAGTAGCTCTCTAGTCTTGATAAAATTTTTCATTATTACCTCAGAACTACAAAAGTGTAGGTCAAATTGCAAACGAGTCAACAAAAACTGCAACAAACTTGATGTCTTTAATTTACAATATTTGTACCACAAATAAAATAATCCTGGACTTCATTTCACTTTTTTTTAACACCCTCCAGACACAACCATTATATAAAAGTATCAACAGCCAATTGTAGCCGTTTCTTTCCCTTCCATCAGCATTAGTAATACGCAAAACCAATCTCGTATCTTCTAACCTGACTCTACCAGCAGTTTCACAACTGAACTCTCTCTCTCTCTCTCTCTCTCTCTCTCTCTCTCTCTCTCTCTCTCTCTCTCTCTCTCTCTCTCTCTCACATGCACGTGCACACACACAACTACACTATACACATATTATTTAGAGAAGGGTGTTAACATTTGTGGTCCTGATTTGTGCAGAAATAAAGTTGTTTTTATAGAACTTAATCATTTTATGTGTACAGAATACTACTACTGTTGTATGTATCCTTACAACAGTAATGATACTGATAAGGTAAAATTTCATCTACTACCCACAGTATGAAAAAACCTGAGTGTATATATTAGTGGATTAACATTTTTTTAGGATCATAATTTTGTGTGTGTGTGTGTGTGTGTGTGTGTTCAATGTGAGACAGTAACAATTCAATGTAGGCTGCAAAGTTATACATTGTGAACAGTTTGCATTAGTAAAATATTTTGAAGATTTTTAGTTTCAAATGATTTTAAAGATCTTTGCACATCTTCCTGAGATAACAGACATTATTCAGACCTTGATTATTCCTACGACAACACAGTGTCCAATACTTACTACTAAACTTCCTCATCTGCAGTAAGGAGAACAGAAATACCCCCCCCCACACACACACACACGCTTGTACATGTATACAACATCCAAACATAGCAATCTACAACACCAGTAGATTATATACACACAGGTCATACATGCATATTCTTGAGAGAACAGAGATTAATGCTCTTATGTCTGTTTGTATGAGAACACAGATTTGTAAATCTCTATAAAAACATATATTTTAATATGAAAACAAAAGAAAAAATTATTAGCTGGCTTTTAAAAGGGACTGCAGAAAAGGCTGAATTTAATAAATGACAAAAAGACAGGAGATTACAACAAACATTCAGAATGATCTGTGTTTTTTTTTATTCGAATAGAAGACAAAGCAATAAAAAACGTAAATAATTTTAGGTATTGAGACTAGTTGAGAAATAATACAACCCAATAGTTTAGACAATGAGACAAATAAGATTAGACCTCGAAACATGGAATTGGCTTATCAAATAATGAAAGACCGGTAGAATAAAAAAACAAATTCCTATAAAATTAAAAAAATATTATAATAGTCATAAAACCAGACCAACTTTGCCTAGCAGAATCTTTAGTTCTAAACTTAAAGGTAGAAATTAAAGAGCTAGAAGAAAAGAAAGGAAAACCTAAGGAAGATTCATAGCCCAAAGAAAAATATCGGTATGGAGAACCATACACGACTTCCATTTTCTACGATTTATATTTAAAATCATTTTCGAAATGAAATATTTCCATAGAAACGACTTCTTTCTTCAGTCTTAACCACAGTACTGTGGTCACTAACGTATACCACCTCATGTTAGCGCACTCGATTTTCACTGATCATGGCAGTCGATAGCACTGCCGAAACGTCTGGTTTTGTAGAAAACATTGGACCACGGCCAAACAGCCCGGGAAAGAATTTTAACAACAAACTACTTCTTGTTGCCGATAACATAGTACACGTGGCATATAAATAAATATCGGTATGGAGAACCATACATGACTTCCATGTTCTAAGATTTATATTTAAAATCATATTCGAAATGAAATATTTCCATAGAAACTACTTCTTTCTACTTATTGCTTCAGCCTTAACCACAGTACTGTGGTCACTAACGTATACCACCTCACGTTTTCGCACTCGATTTTCACTGATGATGGCAGTCGATGGCACTGCCGAACGTCTGGTTTTGCAGAAAACATTGGACTACGGCTAAACAGCTCGGGAAGGAATTTTAACAAAAAACTACTTCTTTGTTGCCGATAACGTAGTACACATATAACAAATTCTCCCCTCCCTCTTCAACTATAATTTTCATTAATAGAAAATTACCCCCACCTCATTCACCTAACCTCTTAATTTATAGATATTTCATCTACGTTTCTACAGTGGATTATTATGAGCTGCTTATCAGGATACTTTAATTATCAAAATTAAGTACTTCACTCTTGTTAAAACATAAAACGTTGCAGGTAAACTACCCCTTTCTCTTAACCGATCTTTACCAAAATCAATAGGCCTTCATCATCATCGGTTCTTCTGCTGTATAGCAGGTTTTCTTTATGAACTCCTCCACTGTTCTCTGTCTTCTGCCAGCCTTTTCGTGGTAATGTAGTTTTCTACCTTGATGTTGTCCATCAACTGTCGTCTCATTCTTCCTCTTTTTCTTTTTCCGCTAATCATGCCTTCTAGACTGTCTTTTATAATAGAATTTCATCTTAAACAGTGTCCTATCCAGTTCTTCTTTCTCTTCCTTACTGTTTATAATATTTCTCTCTTCTCTCCCACTCTTCTTAACAATTCCTCATTCTGTACTCTGTCTTCCCTCAATACTGTATTTAACTCCCTCAATTCTTCTCCACATCCCACATTTCAAAAGCTTCAATCCTTTTTTCATCTTCCTTCCTTAAAGTCCATGTAATAGGCCTTCAGTCCTCTACAATTCAGGGATGCATGCAAAAAAATATTTGATTCTGTTTGAATGTGCGGCAGTTATCGTTCATCATGAATACATTTCTCTTGCTACAACATAAAATATTGGAGGTAAACTACCCCTTTCCATTAACCGATCTTCACCAAAATCAACAGGCCTTGAGTTCTCTACAATTGAGGCAAGAATGCAAAACATTATTTGATTCTGTTTTAATGTGCGGCAGTTATCGTTCGTCATAGAAAAAATTACCCTTGTTAAAACATGAAAAGTGGCAGGTAAACTACCCCTTTCCATTAACCGATCTTCACCAAAAACAACAGGCCTTCACAATTCAGGGTCGCATGCAAAAAAGTATTTGATTCTCTTTGAATTTACGGCAGTTATCGGTCGTCATAGAAAAAATTACCCTTGTTAAAACATAAAATGTTGGAGGTAAACTACCCCTTTCCCTTAAACGATCTTCACCAACACCAACAGGTCTTGAGAACTCTACAATTCAGGGCAGTACGCAAAACATTATATAATTCTGTTTGAATTTGCGGCTGTTATTGTTTATCATAGAAAAAAAAATTACCTTTGACAAAAAAAAAAAAAAGTTGCAGGCAAACTACCGCTTTCCCTTAACCGATCTTCACCAAACATAACAGGTCATAAGTACTCTATCTACAATTCAGGGCTGTATCCAAAACATTAATTATCTTGTTGACTCATCCTCTTCGTTCACTTTATTAAATTTATTAATATATATAAACTTTCACGTATGAACTTACTATTCATTGTCACTTCCTCAAACGTTTCGAGGTGATGTTCCTCTTCCTCAGTGACTCCCACTGAGGAAGAGGAACATCACCTCGAAACGTTTGGGGAAGTGACAATGAATAGTAAGTTCATACGTGAAAGTTTATATATACCAAAACATTATTTGATTCCCTCTGAATATACGGCAGTTAATGTTCGTCATAGAAAAAATTACCCTTGTTAAAACATAAAACGTTGCAGGTAAACAACCCCTTTCCCTTAACTGATCTTCAACCAAATCAACAGACCTTGAGTTCTGTATAATTCAAAAAAGTATGCAAAAAGTAGTTGATTCTGTTTGAATTTACGGCAGTTATCGTTCGTCATAGAAAAAATTACCTTGTTAAAACATAAAATGTTGCAGGTAAACTACCCCATTCCCTTAACCGACCTTCACCAAAACCAATAGGTCTTGAGAACTCTACAATTCAGGGCTGTATCCCAAACATTATTTGATTCTGTTTAAATTTGCGGCTGTTATCGTTTTCCATAGAAAAATATTGGTATGGAGAACCATATATGACTTCCATGTTCTAAGATTTATATTTAAAATCATTTACGAAATGAAATGTTTCCATAGAAACTACTACTTTCCACTTATTGCTTCAGCCTTAACCACAGTATTGTGGTCACTAACGTATACCACCACACGTTATCGCACTCAATTTTCACTGATGATGGCAGTCGACGGCACTGCAGAAATGTCTGGTTTTGCAGAAAACATTGGACTATGGCCAAACAGCCCGGGAAGGAATTTTAATAACAAACTACTACTTTGTTGCCGATAACGTAGTACACATATAAAAATTATCCGCCTCCCCTACAACTATAATTTTCATTTACAGAAAATTGCCCCCACCCCGTTCAACTAGCCTCTTCATTTGTAGATATTTCATCTACGTTTCTACAGTGGATTATTAAGATCTTCTTATCAGGATACTTTATTTATCAAAATTAAGTACTTTACTCTTGTTACAACAAAAAATGTTCAGATAAACTACCCTTTCCCAGTAACCGATCTTCACCAAAATCAACAGGCCTTGCGTTCTCTACAATTTAGGGACGTATGCACAAAATTATTTGATTATAATTGAATTTACGGCAGTTATCGTTCGTCATAGACAAAATTAACCTTGTTATCACATAAAACATTGCAGGTAAACTACCTCTTTCTCTTCACTGATCTTCACCAAAATCAACAGGTCTTGAGTACTCTACAATTCAGAGATGCATGCAAAACAATATTTGATTCTGTTTGAATGTGCGGCAATTATCGTTCGTCATAGAAACGATTACTCATGTTAAAACATTAAAGGTGGCAGGTAAACTACCCCTTTCTCTTAACCGATGTTCACCAAAATCAATATGCCTTCAGCTCTTTACAATTCAGGATTGTATGCAAAATATTGTTTGATTCTCTTTAAATTTACAGCAGTTATCATGCATCATAATAATAAAATTACCCTTTTAAAACATAAAACGTTGCAAGTAAACTACCCTTTTCTCATAACCGATCTTTACCAAAATCAACAGACCTTGAGTACTCAAATTCAGGAAGGTGTGCAAAAAGTATTTGATTCTGTTTGAAATTGCGGCTCTTTATCATTTGCCAAAAAAATACCCTAGTTAAAACATAAAACGTTGCTATTACACTACCCCTTTCCCTTAACCGATCTTTACCAAAATCAACAGACGTTGAGTACTCTATAATTCAGGAAGGTGTGCAAAAAAGTATTTGATTCTGTTTGAATTTGCGGCTCTTATCGTTTGCCAAATAAAATACCCTTGTTAAAATATAAAACGTTGCTTGTAAACTACCCCTTTCCATTAACCGATCTTCACTAAAACCAACAGGTCTTGAAAACTCTACACTTCAGGGCTGTATGCAAAACATTATTTGATTCTGTTTGAATTTGCGGCAGTTATCGTTTGCCAAAAAAAATTACCCTTGATAAAAAAACGTTGCAGGTAAACTACCCCTTTCCCTTAACCGATCTTCACCAAAAACAATAGATCTTGAGTACTCTACAATTCAAGGCTGCATGCAAAACATTATTTAATTCTGTTTGAATTTGCGGCTGTTATCATTTGCTATAGAAAATACCCTTGTTACAATGTAAAACGTTTCAGGTAAACTACCCCTTTCTCTTAACCAATCTTCACCAAAAACAATAGGTTTTGAGAACTCTACAATTCAGGTCTGTATACAAAAAAAAAAATGTAATTCTGTTTGAATTTGCGGCTGTTATCGTTTGCCATAGAAAATACGCTTGTTAAAACATAAAACGTTAAGGTAAACTACCACTTTCCCTTTTAGCTTAACCGATCTTCAACAAAAACAATAGGTCTTGAGTACTCTACAATTCAGGGCAGTATGCAAAAAATTATTTGATTCTGTTTGAATTTGCGGCTGTTATCGTTTTCCATAGAAAAACATTACCATTGATTAAAAAAAAAAACCCCATTGCAGGTAAACTACCACTTTCCCTTTTAGCTTAACCGATCTTCAACAAAAACAATAGGTCTTGAGTACTCTACAATTCAGGGCTGCATGCAAAACATTATTTGATTCTGTTTGAATTTGCGGCTGTTATCTTTTGCCATAGAAAATACACTTGATAAAACATAAAACGTTGCAGGTAAACTACCCCTTTCCCTTTAACCGATCTTCACCAAAAACAATAGGTCTTGAGTACTCTACAAATAAGGGCTGAATGCAAAAAAAATTGATTCTGTTTGAATTTGCGGCTGTTATCGTTTGCCATAGAAAAAAAATCTACTGACAGACAGACACACACCAGATAGACTTTCGAAAAATTACTTTTTTTCATGTTTTGAGTGTAGTACAATCAGAATCTGCAATAATCTATAACACGATTTTTTTTGCCATCACCATACTTCCATTTCCTTAATGAACATGGAAGTAAAATATCAGTATGGAGAATCATACATGACTTCCATGTTCTAAGATTTATATTTAAAATCATATTCGAAATGAAATATTTCCATAGAAACTACTTCTTTCTACTTATTGCTTCAGCCTTAAACCACAGTACTGTGGTCACTAACGTATACCACCTCACGTTTTCACACTCGATTATCACTGAGATGGAAGTCGATGGCACTGCCGAAAAGTCTGGTTTTGCAGAAAACATTGGACTACGGCTAAACAGCCCGGGAAGGAATTTTAACAAAGAACTACTTCTTTGTTGCCGATAATGTAGTACACATGGAAACTTCTCCCCTCCCCCTTCAATTATAATTTTCATTTATAGAAAATTACCCCCACCCCATTCACCTAACCTCTTCATTTATAGATATTTCATATACGTTTCTACAGTGGATTATTATGAGCTACTTATCAGGATACTTTATCAAAATTAAGTATTTTACTCTTGTTAAAACATAAAACGTTGCAGGTAAACTACCCCTTTCTCTACACCGATCTTCACCAAAATCAATAGACTTTCAGTCCTCTACAATGCAGGGATGCATGCAAAAAAATATTTGATTCTGTTTCAATTTGCGGCAGTTATCGTTCGTCATGAAAACATTTCTCTTGTTACAACATAACATGTTGCAGGTAAACTACCCCTTTCCCTTAACCGATCTTCACCAAAAACAATAGGTCTTGAGTACTCTACAATTCAGGGCTGCATGCAAAAATGTAATTATTTAATTCTGTTTGAATTTGCGGCTGTTATCATTTGCTATAGAAAATACCCTTGTTACAACGTAAAACGTTTCAGGTAAACTACCCCTTTCTCTTAACCAATCTTCACCAAAAACAACATGTCTTGAGTGCTCTACAAATCAGGACTGTGTGCAAACAATTATTTGATTTTGTTTGAATTTGCGGCTCTTATCGTTTGCCATAGAAAATACCCTTTTAAAACATAAAACGTTGCAGGTAAACTACCCCTTTCCCTTAACCGATCTTCACCAAAAACAATAGGTCTTGAGTACTCTACAAATCAGGGCTGTATGCAAAAAGTTATTTGTTTCTGTTTGAATTTGCGGCTCTTATCGTTTGCCATAGAAAAAAATCTACACACACACACACACACACACACACACACACACACACACACACACACACACACACACACACACACACACACACACACACACACACACACACACACACACACACACACACACACACATCGAAAAATGACTTTTTTTTCATGTTTTGAGTGTAGTACAATCAGAATCTGCAATACTGTTTCTACACTGGATTATTATGATCTTCTTTTCAGGATACTTTATTTATCAAAATTAAGTACTTTATTCTTGTTAAAACATAAAACGTTGCAGGTAAACTACCCTTTCCCCGTAACCGATCTTCAGCAATATCAATAGGCCTTGAGTCCCCTACAACTCAGGGACATATGCACAAAATTATTCAATTCTGTTAGAATTTACGGTAGTTATCTTTTGACATACAATAAATTACTCTGGTTAAAACATAAAATGTTGCAGGTAAACTACCCATTCCCCTTAACCGATCTTTACAGAAATCAATAAGCCTCGAGTCGTCTACAACTCAGGCACATATACAAAAAATTAATTGATTCTGTTTGAATTTACGGCAGTTATTGGTCGTCATAGAAAAAATTACCCTTGTACAACATAAAACCTTGCAGGTAATCTGCCCCTTTCCCTTAACTGATCTTCAGTAAAATCAATACGCCTTGAGTCCTCTACAATTCAGGGACACATGAAAAAAAAATTTGATTCTGTTTGAATGTGTGGCAGTTATTGTTCATCATAGAAAAAATTACACTTGTTAAAACATAAAACGTTGTACGTAAACTACCCCTTTCCCTTAACCGATCTTCATGAAAATCAATAAGCGTTGAGTTCTCTACAATTCAACGAAGTATGCTAAAAATTATTTGATTCTATTTGAATGTGCGGCAGTTATCGTTCGTCATAGAAAAAATTACCCTCGTTAAAACATAGAACGTTGTAGGTAAACTACCCCTTTCCCTTAACCGATCTTCACCAAAATCAATAGGCCTTGATCCTCTATAATTCACGGATGTATGCACAAAATTAGTTGATTCTGTTTGACTTGAAATAGAAAAAAATCTACACACAGACACTTTTCGAAAAATGACTTTTCTTCATGTTTTGAGGGTAGTTACAATCAGAATCACCCCTTATCTTGAACACGATTTTTTTTGCCATCACCATACTTCCATTTCCTTATGGAACATGGAAGTAAAAAACAAACAAAGATGAATGGAAGGCAAAAAACAATTAACAAATCTAAAAATTTTAAAATGTTCAGGCACTATCCTGTAATGACGGATATCACTCTAGACACACTTGATATGGATGAATCCAGATAGATTGATAAAAAGCATATTTAGTCATACTGATAAAAATCCAAGGGAAGAAATGGGAGTGTCAGAACGCGATCTGTTTTAATTGGTAAAAGACTGGATAAGAATAAAAATAAACATAGATTTAGAATATGTAACGTAAAATCAATAATTTGAAAGAAAGTGGAATTGGTGGAGGAGATGAGAAGGTACGAGATACAATTGATGTGGATCAGTGAAGTGAAGGAAAAGGGAACTGGGTCCGTGATATTGAACGATAACTTATATTCCAAAGTGGAAGTGAGTGGGGAGATTGTGCAAGAGAGGAAGTTGCCATATTGGTGACAGCTGAGTTAAGTTGTCTGGCAGGGATAACTACAGTACACCTCAATTTGGACATAAATATTTCTACTTTTTTTTCTCAGGTTTATGCACTAACTGAAGACTAGGATATACAGAGTAAAGAAGATCTGAATTCCAGAATTGGACAGTCACACAAAATCCTGGCTTCCTTTGGAGGAGAGCAGGATACAAGTAGTAATGGAAACAGGTTTCTGGAAATTTGTGTTGATAACGTGGGTTGTTGGTGGGTACCACAAACATACATTAAATTAGTCTTAGTTTTGAAGGATGAATGGCAAAAGAGTATTATTGACTATTTCGGCTACAGTAAGACTGACTGATGTCAAAGTAATTAGAGAAGTGGAACTGGGCATGGACCACAGATTGGTGGTAGCAAATATAAGGCTCGGGATGTTGGTGAGGAAGAGAAAAAAATGGTACAGTACTAAAGTGGTACAGAAAAGTCATGATAAAAATATAAGAAATGTGTTCAAAGAAAGGATAGCCGAGCAAATACAACTAACAGATGAATAACAGAGGATCTGAACATTTTGTACATAAAGTGGAAATTAAATAAGAAATACAATAACAAAGGTTGCTGAGGAAACATATGGAAAGAAGATAACACACATCTGAAAAGGAAGAGGTGGTAGAATGACCAAGAAAAAGGGGTTTAAAAGGAAAGAAAAATGCCTGGAAGAAATTTAATGATACCTGAAGATGGGAGGATAGAAATAATTATTACACTGGGGAAATTTGGTAAAGCAAACTTTGTGCGAAGGAAAAGTGCATTCCAAGGAAGAATTTGGACAAAGCTTGAAGAGAATTTTGGAGATAACACAGAGAATTTCTGGAGAATGGTGAAAGGCCTGCGAGAGACGAAAGTGAAGAATGTAAAGAATAAAGATAGGACTTTAGTGTCGGAACAAAAGGAGGTGCCATGAAACAAAGACTGTCATGATGGCCAAATGAATCAGAGAGTATGAGCAATAGATGAAACTGGGCAAGGCAGCTGAAGTTGTACTAGAATTTGGAGGAGAGCCAATGGCAAAAGCATTAACACAGCTGTTTAGGATTGTTTGGAAAAAGAACAAAATTCTTACTGGATGGGAATATAACATTACAATCCTTATACATTAAATATCGGTATGGAGAACCATACATGACTTCCATGTTCTAAGATTTATATTTAAAATCATTTTTGAAATGAAATATTTTGATAGAAACTTCTTCTTTCTACTTTCTTTCTTCAGCCTTAACCTCAGTACTGTGGTCACTAACATATACCACCTCACGTTAGTGCACTCTATTTTCACTGATGATGGCAGTCGATGGCACTGCAGAAACACCTGGTTTTGCAGAAAACATTGGACCATGGCCAATCTGGCTGGGAAGGAATTTTAACAACAAACTACTTTTTTGTTGCCAATAACGTAGTACACATGGCATATAAATAAAAATTATCCCCTCCCCTTCAATTATCATTTTCATTTATAGAAAAATTACCCCCACCCCTTTCAACTAGCCTCTTCATTTATATATATTTCATCTATGTTTCTACACTGGATTATAATGATCTTCTTTTCAGGATACTTTATTTATCAAAATTAAGTACTTTACTCTTGTTTAAACATAAAACATTGCAGGTTAAGTACCATTTTCCCGTGACCGATCTTCACCAAAATTAATAGGCCTTGAGTCCTCTACAGCTCAGGCACATATGCAAAAAATTATTTGATTCTGTTTGAATTTACGGCAGTTATCGTTCGTCATAAAATAAATATCGTTATGGCGATCCATACATGACTTCCATGTTCTAAGATTTATATTTAAAATAATTTTTGAAATGAAATATTTCCATAGAAACTACTTCTTTCTTCAGCCTTAACCACAGTACTGTGGCAGCCTTAACCACAGTATTGTGGTCACTATGGTCACTAATGTATACCACCTCACGTTAGCGCACTCGATTTTCTCTGATGATGGCAGTCGACAGCACTGCCAAACCATCTAGTTTTGTAGAAAACATTGGACCACGGCCAACCAGTCCGGGAAGGAATTTTAACAACAAACTACTTCTTTGTTGCCGATAACGTAATACACACGACATATAAATAAATATTGGTATGGAGAACCATACATGACTTCCATGTTCTAAGATTTATATTTAAAATCATTTTCGAAATGAAATAATTCCATAGAAACTACTTCTTTCTTCAGCCTTAACCACAGTACTGTGGTCACTAACGTATATGACCTCACGTTAGCGCACTCGATTTTCACTGATGATGGCAGTCGATAGCACTGCCGAATCATCTGGTTTTGTAGAAAACATTGGACCATGCCAAACAGTGCGGGAAGGAATTTTAACAACAAACTACTTCTTTGTTGCCGACAACGTAGTACACATGACATATAAATAAAAATTATTCCCTCCCCCTTCAACTATCATTTTCATTTATAGAAAATTATGCCCACCCCCTTCAACTAGCCTCTTTATTTATAGACATTTCATCTACGTTTCTACACTGGATTATAATGATCTTCTTTTCAGGATACTTTTTTTTATCAAAATTAAGTACTTTACTCTTGTTAAAACATAAAACATTGCAGGTAAACTACCCTTTCCCCTTAACCAACGTTCACCAAAATCAATAGGCCTTGAGTCCTCTACAACTCAGGCACATATGCAAAAAATGATTTGATTTTGTTTGAATTTGCGGCAGTTATCATTCATCATAGAAATAGGTACTCTTGTTAAAACATAAAACGTTGCAGGTAAACTACCCCTTCCCTTTAACCGATCTTCACCAAAATCAATGACTTTTCTTATTGTTTGAGGGTAGTACAAACAGAATCAGCCCTTATCTCAAACACAATTTTGTTCGCCATCACCATCATTCCATGGAACGTGGAAGTAAAAATTATTTGTTTCTGTTTGAATTTTCAGTAGTTATTGTTCGCCATAGAAAAAAATACTCTTGTTAAAACATAAAACGTTGCAGGTAAACCCCTTTCCCTTAACCGATCTTCACCAAAAGGAATAGGCCTTGACTCCTCTACAACTCAGGCACATTTGCAAAAAAAATATTTGATCTGTTTGAATTTGTGGCAGTTATCGTTCACCAGAGAAAAAATTACTCTTGTTAATACATAAAATGGTGCAGGTAAAGTACCCCTTCCCCTTGACCGATCTTCACCAAAATCAATATGCCTTGAGTCCTCTACAATTCAGGGAGATATGCAAAAAATTATTTGATTCTGTTTGAATTTGCGGCAGTTATCGTTCGCCACAGAAAAAAATTCTACACAAGACAACAAACACACACACACTTCAGAAAATGACTTTTTTTTATGTTTTGAGGGTAGTACAATCAGAATCAGCCCTTATCTCAAACACGATTTTATTCGCCATCATCATACTTCCATTTCCTTATGGAACATGGAAATAAAAAATTATATACAAATCTTGGAAAGAAGGCTGAGGACTGTAACAAAACACTTTATTTAAGAGGAACAAGCTGCCTTTTGATGAGCCAGACAGACTCACAGAGACAACTCTATAGACATAAGTTGCACACTGTCCTTGATCTGGGGACAGCTTTTGATTCAGTCCTACAAAGGAAGTATGGAATGCTTTACAAGGAAACCGGGTTTCAAATAAACAGGTACAAACAATCAGAACTGTGTGCGCCATGGGCTTAAGGGAACTGTGAGACTTAATGGGGAGAAGTCTGAGTATTTTGTAACAAAGGAGGGGATCAAACGAGGTGACAGATTGAATTTTCTACTACTCATAATCTACATGAAAGGCGTACACAAAATATGAAAGCGATGGGACATAGAGCTACAGCGGGATATTGGTGTTTAAGACCAATTTTGTAATCGGCCAGATGATATAGTGCTGACACAAGACTCAAGGGAGACACTTCAAGAGGGCATAATAGAACGGCGATCGAGGACTACTCGAGTAAAAGACTGGCCAGAGATTGTTAATAAGGTTAATGATACAAGAAGAGAATTATAACCCAGAACTAATGCGTATAAAAACAAAAATGGTGACATAGTTAATGACATTCCTGATATCCTCCATAGATGGACTGAACACTTTGGTGACCTTCTGGGTACTTGTGAAGAAGAATTGTTCATCTGCCTGATGAACTATTTAAAAATGCTGGACAAGGCTTTGTTAAAGAATTTACCCATTTAATTGGACGAATATGGAATGAAGAGAAAATGCCCGATGAATGGAATAATGGAATTATATATCTCATCCACGAAAAAGGTGATCCCATAAGCTGTATTAATTATAGGGGTATATCCCTAGTAAATACTGCCTATAATAATTCTGTCCAACATAATTTTTGGCAGATTGTTACCGTACGTGGAAAATAATATCAAGGACTATCAATGTGAATTTGTGGACCAAATATTCACTCTCAAACAAATACTTGAAAATACCCTCGAATACGGAGTGGAGACATATCACCTATTCATAGAGTTCCAAGCAGCACATGACAAGGTTAATAGAGACAGGCTCTACCAAGCAATGTATGAGCTTCACATTCCTCCAAAATTAATTACAATGGTGAGAGAGTTACACTATCCAACTCCAAATGCCAGATTAAAATTCAATCACATCTCTCCTGCCCTGTGGATACTATGAATAGACTTAAACAGGGAGATGCCCTAGCCTGTCTACTGTTCAACAATGCACTTGAAAAGGTAATACAAGACTCTGGAATACAAGAAAAGACATATTTTTAATAAAGGAGTCCAGCTCCTAGCTTATGCAGATGATATAGATATTATCAGCAGAAATAAAAATACCCTGAAGATGACTTTAGAGCACTTGCATCATCAGCTAAGAGTATGGGGCTTGTTATATATAACAATAAAACAAAGTTTATGGCTGTAAGAAGCAATAAAGATAATATTTCAAATATACTAATAGATGGCTATAATTTTGAAAGAGTAAAAGGCTTCGTATATCTGGGGACATATGTCAATGCTGAGAATAACTTCACAAACGAAATTGAAAGAAGAATTCTGGCTGCTAATAGAAGCTATTACGGCCTGAATAAACATTTTAAATCAAGACTATTAACCACAGAAACTAAAGCCACACTTTATAAGACATTGGTAAGCTCTGTGACATATGGCTCTGAGTGCTGGGTACTCGAGAAAACTGATGAGTAGAGGCTGGCTGTGTTTGAAAGGAAGATACTGAAAAGGATTTATAGGCCAATTCAACAGGATGGAGTCTGGAGAAAGAGAAATAATAATGAATCATATGCTAAGTACAATGACATTACAGTTGTCCGATTTGCCAAAATTAATAGATTAAGTGGATAGGACACGTTCAGAAAATGGATGACGAATGTACGTCTAAAAAAAAATTATGAAACACAAGCCAATAGGAAAAGGGAAGATTGGAAGACAAAGAACAAATGGCTGGACCAGGTCGGCAGTGATGCGAGGAAGCTGGGCACAGTGAATTGGTGCCGGATGGGTGAGGACAGGAATAAGTAGAGGCAATCTCTTTTGGGTGCCAAGGCTCGATCTGGGCTGTAGAGCCAAGGATGTATGTATGCATAATGGAATGGAAGGAGGAACTGGGAGGAACAAGCTTGGAAACAAATATTAGGGAGAGTAAAGTTACGCATGTTGGAAGGGAAGAACAGTCCCTGAGAATTACCTGTGATGGTGAAGTCAAGGAATAATGAATACTTCCGTGTCATTTTTGATAGGGATGGGAGAATAGATAAGGAAATATCAAATTCTGTGAGGAAATCAAATTCTACATATTATAAAACAAACAACACACTTCTACGAAAAAGGGAAATAGGTAAAAAAGCAAAACTATAGACATTTAAATCTACCATCATTAATGTATGGAACAAAAAAGTGGACTGTCCTTGACGAACAAAGTACAATAAGATCACCAGAGATGAATTTCTCAGGTGAATAATGGAGAAAACAAGGATAGATTGCATTTTAAATGAGATGATCAGATGAAATTTGTGAGTAAAGTCCCTGATAGATTTGCTGGAGGAGATGAAACAAGAAAAATAAAACAATTCCTTGAAGCAAAGCTGAAGGATCAGAAACTAAGAGGACAGCCAGGGATTATATATATCAGTCTTATATAGAGAGATATGCGATAGGACCATGGAAACGGTTTACTGGAAATGAAGGCTATTTGCATGGATAGACATAGACAGAGACAATGGAAGGAGGCTCCCTATAACCCCTAGAAGCAGCTGATAAACAAGAAGAAGAGGAAGGAGAAAATAAAAAAACCAACAACAATAAGTTAAAAAGAATCTAGCTGAAATGACCACTCTGACTTTCAACATCACATACCATATTACCTTCCTTCCCAAATGAATTTCATTCACGTTACTAGCAAGCAAGCGAGATAATTAGTGGTCAATGTGTATTATAAAAGTAATTACTTTACACTCATTATGACTGTATAATACAGTAAAGCATCGACTATCCGAACCTCTCGGAACCAGGGCCCGTACGGATAATCAATATTTCGGATAATAGATCATAAATTGGAAACATTACTTCTCTTTACAGAAACAAAGGTTTTTATTACAAAATCATTTCCAACATACTGTTATATAATTACAGCAAAATTACCTGCATTACCTGTATACTGTACTGTAATGTATTACTAAGGCTAAAAATCACTTAATTAAAACTGAGTGTAGTTAATAAAAACCAAAAGTTAATTTAAACAAAATTAGAGTTTAATGACAAACACTGTACTATAAAATTAATTAAAAATTAAAAAACAACAAAACATACAGTACCATGGATTTACACTTTATTGAAGAATTGTTCTATCACTGTCTGCTTCAAACCGATACCTCGTTTATTTATTACTGTACAGTACTGTAATAATTTAGTTTTACAAAATTGTATGTTCAGTAAATATCCAATACGCCTACATGTGTCCAATACATTACTGTACAGTACAGTACATAAGTGTACTTTATATTGAGTTTGGATAATCGATGCTCTACTGTACTTCCACTCATTTATTTTATGTGTACCTGTGATTGTACTAAATAATTTATTTACCATATGTTGAATTTGTTTATAAAGGATCTGGGAATACCTTTTTCTGTTCCAGTACCTCTAGGCACACTGAGCATACACATTCTAATTCTGGCCACATTATGAAAAGTCCATCATATTGTTTGTATGAAAAGTCCAACCAATCTACTGTTTCATAAAAAAGAACTCTTTTTTCTACAAAAAAGACTTTTCCAATTTAAAAAAAAAAAGAATTGCTAAATACAGTTATGTGACATGATGTATTATATCAATATATATAAACAACATTCCATTCAAAGGCATTCTGCCTGAAAACATCAAATTTTGATACGTTGTTTGTACAGGTTTTGAAGAAAGGAAATGGAACTCACTTTTTTCAGATATTTTTCCAAAACTAGTATATTTTTGGGCGATATTTTCACTTTAAATTTACATATAAACAGAATTTTAAATTATATTCCACAAATCGACACAATGAAAACTGATGTAGCCTACTGTAAAATACTGATACAAAAAGACGTACCATATGTTTAAAATTAAAACATTTTAAATCACGATAACATGATTTAAAACAGCTGAGATATTTCTTATGACCTATTTCCTGGATGTAAGTTACAGATACTATGCATAAGTGAGGTCTTGTACAGTTATTAGATAAAAATGTAATAAGTGTGTATTACTATGTATACATGATAAATTATACTAGATAAATCAATAAGTATGTATGACTTCAAGAGGTTAAGGTCACTTATTGATTAAATTATTGTTAACCAGAAAATTGTCCCTTTAAATGCATGACACTTATGTGTTTAACGCTGATTAAGTCAGTTTTGGCCACACACAATAAAAGCTGTTGAACAGGAGACGCATGTGTTACAGTCAGTGGCGAAGTTACATGGAGGCAATTGAGGCAATGCCTACCCTAAAAAATTCAGTAGAATAAAAATTATAAATACGTATGAACTACGTAATGTAAAGATTATACGTTGTTACTGTGACTGTCGAATTTATTAATCCGAAACATGCTTTACTGAGCGACCGCTAGATGGTGACAAGTGAGATTCGCCATAGTTCGTATAAAGCGAATGAGGCAACGTGAACTTGCCTCAGCGTTTTTGTATACATCGTATGTAAGTAAGCAATGTGCATGCATGTAAGGGAAGTGCAGGGGAGGGGATTGTCCCGTGCTGTACACATAGAGCGTTGAGGCATGTCTCACTTCTGTGGTGCAAAGCGCGCTGTGTTGTTTATAATCTTGTTTATTTTATGCGGTTATTAAAAGTGTGCCTGTTATTCCGCTGAACTAACAGATGATCAAGATTGTTATCTGAATTATTTGTAACATTAAACATATATATAGAAACTAATCAAGTTTAAACATTTGAAGTTCAATCAGTTCTATTATTGTGTATGACTTATACAAGGATTGTTCAACAGAAACACGTTTAGAGCTGTAAAGCATTTTTATTCAACGATTTTAAAAGAAGTCTCCATTAACATTAAGACATGATTCGCACTGTTGCACTAATCTGTAAATTCCCTGCTAGTAGAATTCTTACGGCTGTTTGCGGAACCATTCGTTACCAGCAAACTCTACCTCAGCGTCCGATTTCAACTACCGTCCTTTTAGTGATTCCTTAAAAAAAATTTAAGGTAAGATTTTTGCCTCCCCATTCATTAACTACTAGCTTCACCACTGGTTACAGTATATGATTATTCAAATGCTAAATAGCAAACAGACCTTAGAAATGGAACATGGACATAATCACAGTATACAGAAGAACGTTTACCTACAGAAGCCAATAGGTTAGAATCTGGACACTGATATATCAAATATAACACTGCTAAAGGTATATTATATTTGGTGTTCTGCCCTAAGGGAGGTCTTCAAATGGTAAGAGCTCTCCAACCTGGCCTATTTCATGCCAGTTTTTTCGTTTCTTCATAACTCCCTCTGATTTTAATGCTATCTATTAACTTCATTCTTCTATGCCCTCTTCTTTTTTCTCCTTCTATGACACCCTCCATGGCAGTTGTAAGCAAGCAGTCTCTTCTTAAACAATGTCCTAACCAATTCCTTATCCTGTTTTCTATTACCTTCAGGATTCTTCTCTCTTTCCCTATTCTTCTTAAAACTTCATCATTCCTTACTTTATCAACCCACCTCACTTTTTCCATTGCTCGCCAAACCCACATCTCAAATCCTTCTAATCTTTTCTCATCCTCCTTCCTCAGTGCCCATGTCTCTGCACCATATAAAGCAACGCTCCACACGTAACGTTTGACCAACCTTTGCTATAGGTATACAACAATGAAAACGACCTGTGCAGAACAAACCTTTTTGACACATTTGGGACATTTATAGGAGAAAGTCATGTGATGCAAGGCAACTGTGTGTAAGGGACCATTCACTCGCTGAACACCGTATGTGAACTATACAGCATGCCGTTGATTAGGAAGGGAAGGGGGCAGTAAGACAGAGAAAGCGGGAGAGGAAGGAGCCTTACTTCTCCACTCTGCATGTAGTGAAATTGGTGATGGCTTTTCTCAAAGTTGTCAGGGTATATAAGAGTGTTAGGCAACGTGAGTTATAAGTCTCTATAGAAAACTTATTGTTCACTGGAACATGATATTTGAATGTGATGAAAAATTGTGTATTAATTAATTCCAATGCAGGGTGTGGAACGATATTACCGAAAAGAGTACTATCAGAAAAAGTGTACATTTTTAGTTGACAATGAGTTTCATATAACGAAACCTCTTCTACAGCTCTACTGACAACAGATAAATTGGACGTGCTATGTAAAAATAGTATGACAACATCAATGAATAATTTAAATACATAATTTGTAAAATAGATCTGACTGGGTGTTAAACATTTGCTGATGTTAGCCTCGCCCCTCTTCAACTGCTTGGATGTGTAGATTTAATATATTGTTACGTAATGCGGAAAAAGTGTTTCATAATACAGAACGTTCTATGAGTTTCTCGAATATTCCAGGTGTAATGTGTGTGTGTGCGTACATAATGTTGCTACTTTGCGGTGAAAGAGAATTACACGTCAACTATTGGGTCAATACCAGACCATACCGGTCCGTGCGTGCTGTGTTCAAGGCCGCAATGAATTACATTCTAGTGTTTTCTAGTAGACGCTTATTAGCAAATATTCTGGAACCTCAGCGGGGTATAAATACAAGTACTCAGCGACGCTCAGTTAGTTATAGGGCGATTACACAGTGAGTTTGAGTTGCAATTATTACAGTGCGGTTCGACGTATTGTGGCAGAGTGTTATATGTTTTATAATTGTGCAGGACAGTTGTAATACAATTGTGTTATATATTAATTGACATTTTTATTGCATGTGAACAATTTTTATTTGATTTGTTGTAAGAGACTATCTTGCTGATTACAAACTGTTTAATTGTGTAATTAAAGCTGGTGATTAGTGACTTAATTGGTGTCTTGTATTTTGCTTTCCACTGTACCATACAACGATTAATTAGACCATCGTAACAGTGGTGTCAGAAGTGCGACAGAACCGTTAACAGAGGAAATAGCTGATACTTTGTACAAGACTAGTGTAATTTGTAATTAATCGATAATAAAAAAATGGATGCTAGTCAGATGATGGAAGCTTTTCAAGAGCTTCTACTACAAACAGAAAACGACAAGACGAGAAAGTGGAAGCGAGACAGAAAACCCTCCTGTTGGAAGCAGAGGAACTACGGCGACAGGAGGCGGAAGAAGCAGAAAAATGACACGATGAAAAACCTAAGCAACAGGCAGAGGAACAGAACCGTGAAACAGAAGACATCAAAGCATAAATACAGGAGCAGAAACAGTTGCAAGAACATAGTACTGCAGAATTGGGTCTCCAATGAGGTGAGCTTAATAAACAAGTTACTAAAAAAATCAGAGGTACAAGAATCAATGACATTAAAAATGGCGGAAGTAGAAAAAGCTGTCTCGAGTGTTGAAGAATCA
Source organism: Magicicada septendecula (assembly GCA_034769895.1). Lineage (NCBI taxonomy): Eukaryota > Metazoa > Arthropoda > Insecta > Hemiptera > Cicadidae > Magicicada > Magicicada septendecula. The sequence continues at coordinate 29,420,919 of CM068376.1, read as the reverse complement.
ATGTCTACAAAAATATCTCTCATAGAAGAATCCATATCAAATGAAATATGTGCAGTAGAAAACTCAATGGCAAACATAAGAGAACAAGTTACAAGTGAAGCTGAACAGTTCATGAAGACACAACCAAACCAAATTTCTGAAAAGACTGTAGCAATGATAAAGACAGAAAAGGACACAGAAAATAAGTCAGTAGAGAAAGTCACTTTGCCTCCAGCAGGGACAGTTTATGTCAAAGCTCCAACCTTTGACGGAAACAGTCACTGGGCAATGTACCTCTGCCAATTTGAAGCTGCTTCATGCGCAAATAATTGGACAGAGGAAGACAAGGCAGTTTCACTCATTCTCACATCAAAAGGACCTACAGCAGAATTACTACAGAAAGTGCCACCTGACAGTCAGAACACCAATGCTGAATTGATAAAAGCTCTAGAATTATGGTATGGTGATAAACATTTGGGAGATGTGTACTGGACTAGTTGAGAGCAAGGGGGACACCATTCCGAGGAGAGTCTTCAAGAGTTTGAAGCAAGTATCGACAGATTAATTAGACTGGCCTATCCTGAAGTGCCAGAAGATTTCCAAACGAGGTTTGCTATGCAGACTGATGGTGTCCAAAGTAATGAACTACAGCAAGGGTTACGAGTGCCAAGACACCAGAATAGTGCAGATGCCCTGCTACATGCTTTGCAATTTGAGGCAGCAAAGTCAGCGTTTGGTTGGGCATGTCATAAAGTGCGTGCTAAAAGATCGCGTCGGCACAGACGATGAAGAAGAAGAGCAAGGAACAGAGACCCATCGAGCAGCGCCACAAAGTAAAGTAAGAAAGGATGGAAGACCAAAGTGTTAACAATGTGGGAAACCTGGACTTCTACAACAAGATCGTCGGGTTAAAGTTCAGCAGCAGGGAAACAAGCAGTAGTCAGTACAACGGGGCGTGTGCTGACTAACTGGAGGAACGAAGCCCCTAGATAATACACAATTTCTACACTTCAGAAAAACAGTGGGAGCTTGGTGGTTACTGGATTCGTTCAAGAAAGCCCAACCTCAATTACAGTTGACACAGCCGCAACAGTTTCCATTGTGTGCCCCAACGTGGTGAAAGATCTCAAGCCAACCTGGTGCTCTTGCAGCTTGCAAACGGCTACTGGACAGCCTGTAAAAGTGTTTGGAAAAGTGGAGATACACCTATGCCTTGGTCAACTTGAGTTTAATCATCAAGTAGGCTACTTGTTGCAGACATTATGGTAGTGTGGACGTTATGAACGCATATGGATTTATAGTCGACTTCAAAAACAATGTCTTTAGAATCGGTAAAGAAGAGGTAATGCTCTCCACAATGAATACATCAGAAAAATCGATGGACATGATAAATCAAGTGGCCGTAGCTGTTCCGCCAAACTCCGAAAAGATCATCATGGTTAGAACCGAGGTAGATACTAGGGGCAACCAGTGTTGTATATTCGAACCCCAGGTAGTCAGCACACCGGACATACTAATTGCCAGAAGTTTAGTAAAACCTGACAAAACTGGAAATGTACCTATTCGAGTCGCAAATATTTTGGTTCAAGCTGTCACTTTACAAAGCAATACGCTTCTAGGCAAATTGACTTCTGTGGCTTGGGTAGCCGGAATGATGCAAAGAAGATGCAGTACTACGGACACTTCCGAATTACCAGAGGAACTGCATGAATTATTGAACAGATCTTCTAATGACCTCTCAAGTGGTGAGGTAAAAGAACGCAGACGATTTTTACATGAATTTGAAGATTCTTTTGCAGTCCAGGGCCAGTCACTGGGAAGAACCTCTCTTATACAACATCGCATCAATACCGGGGACACAACACCGATACGCCAACCTCCTCGAAGGCCTCCATTATCTAAGCAAGAGGAAATGTCTCAGTTAGTACAGGACATGTTGACAGAGGGAGTAACTGAGCCTTCGCCAAGTGCTTGGTCTTCTCTGGTAGTCTACGTAGAAACGCAATCCACCTCTTACTGTTACAACGCTCTAGTGATCATCGTATGGTACAGTAGAAACACAAGATACAATTAAGCCACTAACCACCAGCTTTAATTATCACAATTAAACAGTTTGTAATCAACAAGATAGTCTCTTACAACAAATCAAATAAAAATTGTTCACATGCAATAAAATGTCAACTAATATAAAACACAATTGTCCCGCACAATTATAAAACACATAGCACTTTGCCACAATAATTACTTTTCACTAATAACCACTTGAATGCAAAGAGTAATCGCCCGACAATAACTCGCAACTCAAACTAAACTGAGCGTCACTGAGTACTTGTATTTATACCCCGACGAAATACCAGAATATTCCACACTGCGCGTCAACAATAAAGGAAAACATTAGAGCATAATTCATTGTGGCCTTGACACAGTGCGCGTGGCCGCGCGATTTCTGGTACAGTCTACCTAATGCGTTGAGAATCACGCACACACATTACAGCCGGATTCCACTGAACATTCGATAAACATGTAGACTGTTCTGTAATGGCGTAATACTGCCCCCTCCTTAAGCCTGTTTGCCCCAAACTGGCAAACCATCTGTGAAGTAATACTCGGCCAGGCGATCTACATAGCTGGTCTTCTTGTGAAAGATAATTCTCCGGTTCTTCGAATTCAGTCTCGTGTGATCCGAACATCAAGTTTCCAGGAATACGAGTCTTCCGCTCAACTACTAGTTCTGCAGGAATCACTCTCGTTGCGTCATGTACTGATGACCTATATGCCATTAGTCTGTTCGGTACTCGTCAACAACCTTTTGCATAACTTCACCTTCCAGCAACTTTTCCCTCAGGCGCTTCTATTAACTCAGGAACAAACAAGGGTTTTTCCTTGACACCCATAGTTGACTTTCCAGTCACTTCTATTTTTTTTATTATTTTATAATAAATTATAACTTTCATTTTCTCAATGATGCACACCGTGTTCTCGCGCGATATGAGTATATAATGAATTCAGTGTTTTTATGTGCATGTTAATTGTTTTGTACTGATGAGCTCGCCTCAAGTGATTTTCTCCTGAAGATGGAACTGTGAGCCCGAAACGCGTCATATCTAAAGACTGAAGTTGCATTAAGGAAAATATAATCAGGTTATATATTCTACCTATTCTCAATTAAAAATTCTACACTTCATTCACTATAGCTTTTTAGACATATGTACTGTTATGATATTTAACACAGAGGTAAAAATATGGCGCAGTAACAAATATACAGCTTTGTCGACTTAGCACTTTCTAACATTACTACAGAAATATTAATACTTAAGCCACACACTACCAGTAGCATAGATAATGACACAGTCATTACTGAAGATCTGGTTCAGTAACCCTGGCAGCAGAGTTCATGTAGAGAAAGTAATAATTACCGCTAATGTATAAGGTTCAGCAAAGAGAATTAGTCAAAGAATGAGCACTACCCACACTACCAGCTTAACTATCACACCCTGTAAGTCAGCTGGGAGAAGTAACAGTACAATTCACAATGGTGCAAACACTTTTCTTCCTTAGGCTTATTAGGAGACACTTTATAGGAGAAACATTTTTTGCAATCTTTTGAGTGCTGGTGTGTTTGGGACTGGAGTGGCATAGCATGTTTTCATTTTTTTGCAAATTGTTCAGAATGAGGAGTACTTGCCAAAGCAACGAAAAATGAAATCAATTACAACTTTTATATACGGTATTTTGCTACAAATCAAAAGCATCATCTTGAAAACTAAATCATTAAATACACATCCACAAAGAAATTAATTTTCACACAGACGTTTCTTGGAGAAGAACTACTTTCATTTCTACTCAGAAAACATCGTAAAACGTTTCAATATTAAACTTAATACTGACAAAAGAGAAGTCTCAGTACAGACTTCAGGCAAATTTGTTGAACTGAATTTAACTCAGTTATATATATTTTATTTATCACTTATTCATAAATTATATTTAAAATACTGTACATATATTTATAAATGAATACCTAAGACTTGTATTCATATTATAAAAATGTATAACTTATTTTGATTTCCTAATAAGGTTTCATAGTATTCTCTAACAAAATATCAAATGTTTCTTTTATTGTCTAGACGGCATTAACATAACAACTACCTGATTTGTAACCGTGTTTAGAAATTTTGAATTTAATTTTTAATAAATTTACTTTTTCAAATTTATATTATCCCTTTAGCCTTGTACTTAAGTACGAATAAAAATTATTAAAACACAAATTAACTGAACAGTAGACAACACGAACACAAACCAAGCACAGTTTTCATTGTCATTTTATACAGGTCAGCATAGCAATGCCCGAAGGGCTTTTGAGAAACCATTTCAATTTTTATACATGTCTAACTGGATTAAAATAGCTTGTTAGGTAATTTTCAACTTCCAGTCTTAATGGAACAGCTTACTGATATCACACCATATAACTTACATTGAACTTTTATATAATAACTTGCACAACATATGCCTTAATCATCCAACTTCACAAAAAATACCTAACCTTGGCTTCATCTAGTTATCCTAAATTCATCAAACGGAATTTGCAGCTTTCTGCTAAATTAGATTTTTCTATGGAATTGTTGTCAACTGTTAATGATGGTAACATATATTCAAAGAATTATTCCTTTTATATTTTCAGTACACTGAATCTTAATAGCAGTGGTGGCTCGTGAGTAAACTCACCAGGGGTTCACACAGATAATATTGTACGTTATTAATCCATGTGCCTGCTAATATTTGCACCGACAGTAGCATTTCCAATAATTTTTCAACATTAAAGTAAATGACGTTACTAAGAAATTTTAAATAATTTTAGTAAGTAATATTAACAAAATGAATCTAACATTGTAGTTTACTAAGCTTCAACTGGATTATTTATTTAATTAATCTTAGAAAAATTAAATTTAGTAATAATGATAGCAATCACGTTCTGAAACAATAGTAAAATTATATACATACTACTTACAAGTATCAGTAGGTTAATCGGATCTTTAACAAAAACTAAGTGAACTTCTTGTAAACAAAGTCCATCCTTCGGTCTTTCTTGGAAACAAATCTATCAATCACTATTTCATTAAACTTAGGGAGGGTCTTCACCAGTTCTTTCTCTATTGATAACATGGCTAAGGCATTAAGTCTTTCTTGAGACATCGTACTTCTCAAAAAGGTTTTTATCCTCTTCGGCTTCAGCTGAAGTCATTGGGATTGTCGATATCATCCTTAAAAGCTTAGGCTATACGACTCTGAAAACAAATCTTTCAGATCATTTTGTATAAGAAATTGCAGTAAGCTCACAGCACCATTCATACATCTTATGTCTTCACATCGGTAAAACACTCCAAGTTCGGTTTTTAGCTTTGCTTTGTCCAAAAAGGGGTATTTTTCTATTGTTTCATCTAATGCAGATTGAGGAAATGATTTACTGTACTCACTAAATTTTTGAGGAACAATAAGAGATACGGCTGAATGGTGCAATGTAAATGAAAACTGCTCTTTTATTTGTGTCAAAATTACATCACATACTTCTTTAGCCGCGATCGTCCTATTAGCATGATCGCCTTCTTCATGTCTTGCTCTTTTGCGTTGTAGAGGCATCTGGTCTACAGCACTTTTCACGGAGTTCATTTTTTCTCTTTCTTTATTTATTTCCCTCAGAAAGGTTTCCACGTCCTTTTTTGTTCGCACAGGATCTGTATAGGTAAGCTGAATTTGTCTGTATAAAATGTCGACGTGTGGCATTATATTATGGAAAACTGTAAGCCAAAACACAAAAGTTGGGTCTTCCAGCATTCGCCGGATTGCTCCAGCTTTGGTAATAGAAGATTCTTGTTTAGAGGTTGATTCTATTTCCTCCATACAGGTAATAAGGTCTTCCCGATGTTCGAATACTGTATTTACAGTTCTGCTTTTAAAATTCCATCTAGTGCTTGAAGCTCGAGGGATTCTTTTCCCGACAATATTATCCAAAATTTCTGCTCTTTGAGGTGAATTGCTGAAAAAGTTTGTTACATCACTCAAATTCGCGAAAAATATCCGCACTTGCTGATTTTGGCTAGCAGCTCGAGTAATCACTAGATTTAATTGATGAGCATAGCAATGGATATAAAAAGCATACTCATAATGTCGTTGAATAATTGTTTGTACACCGGTTAGGTGTCCGCTCATCACGTTTGCTCCATCATAACTCTGAGAGATTAACTTTTCCAGCTTATCAACAACATTTTTTAGGGCGCCAAGAATGCATCCAGCGATCGAGTCTGAGTCGTGTCCGGGGGGATGTATAAACCCCCAAAATCTTTCTACTGGTTCTCCATTAGGTAATACGTAGCGAAAAACAATAGCTAATTGAAATGTCAAACTAACATCTGTGGTCTCATCAGCGATTACAGAGAAGAAATCTGCAAATTTTATTTCCTCCTTAATCTTTTCCTGGCAAACAAGAAGCATACAATCGAGCAGGTCGTTTTGAATTTCTTTTGATGTTCCTTTAAAAACGGTTGCATCACGTAAGTGTTCTCTTAGTGAGGCATCAATCTGAGCAGCAAAATCCACTAAGCCTCGAAAAATCCCAGGATTTGAAGAATCATCTCCTTCCCTGTGTCCCCGAAGTGCCAGTTCAAAAGCGCCGCAAAATTTAATGCAGTCAATTATTTTTGATAATGCATAACGATTTTTCTCTACTTTTTCATTATGTTCTTTTACATTCCTCCGATAAGCGCTGTTCAACTGCTGACGTATGTCGACTTTACCAAGCAAGTTAAACTCTAGCAAAGAGTTCAAATGAGTGTGAGAACATTCATGTTTTTTAATTTTCGAGAGTAAATGACCTAAATCATTCACACCATACTTGATCCAGTTTAAGTTTTCAGAGCTTTGTTTTGCAAATAGCAGACAAGGGAAACAATATAGTTTATTTGTAGCTTCACAACCGCAGAGCCAAGAAGTCTTTTCATATAAAGTTTCTTTAAATTCCCTTTTGAAATCTCTATCTTTACCTTTGGTCACTTGTAAGATATTAAGCTTTGGGGTCGGACGACCACGTTGTTTTATTTCGAGTTTCTTTTCTAATGAAATACTTGAAAAAATTGTTTCTTTTAACACAGACACAGGGGTAGCAGCCATTGCTAATCGATCACCAACATTAACACAACACAAACACAACTGCACTGGGCGCGAGCGACACTGGGAGAGCGAGTAACGTGACGCCTACAACGGCTAGAACAGCACTGGTTCACCAACCGAATGTGCGCACATTCTTTACATGGGAGAGGTTTGCCCCCACCACCGCGCCAATGCCGCATCACGTCACCACTCTCATTTGATCCAGCAGCGCACGTACAGAGCTGTGCGCACACCTTACACTGCGTCGACTGCACGACTATTTTACCAGAACGAGCATTTTGTTATTGCATCATAAAACTAAACCAAATTATTTCCCGTTTATTTAGTGTTTGTTAAAATTAATTAATTTATATTTATTTATGTAGGGGGTTCACGTGCTCATGTGCACCAATTAAGAAACCGCCACTGCTTAATAGTGTTCTTCATCAGAATGACAAGACCGATACACCAGTGATTATAACCTACACCCCAATGTTAAAGGTTAGCGTACACGTTTAACCTTTCCCACAGCTTTTGTATTCCCACCAGTAAGTCACCTAATTCAAAATAATCAACATGATAGCAAAAAAAGCAAATGAAAAGGGCATTTTTAATTACACAAAAAAATTTACTTGGCGTGCATTTATATAAAGTGGAAATAACAGGTATCCTTATAAAGGCAAAGGCATGACTAATTACTAACAAGAATACAAACTTAAATAGTATAATACATTACTTTCCCCTTTCATACAACATTTTGATCCACAAAGAGTGATATTTGGCACAAAGAAAATAACAAAATTAAATGTTCAACTTTTGTCATACAAAAATTTAACAAACAGAATTAACACTGTTTCCAACCACTATAGAAAAATTATTCCTATTAGTGCTTTCAAGCTTCACAGCTCATCATCAGATCGGAAATAACAATAATAAGACTAGACAACTTCTTTATACCCCCACTTGCTCTACCGCGCATACACATTTTCGTAAACAAGCTATAAGTTAAATAGGTGACTGTACTCGCTAGTCAATAATAGCCAAGACATTTAACTTATAGCTTGTTTACGAAAATGTGTATGCGCGGTAGGGCAAGTGGGTGTATAAAGAAGCTGTCTAGTCCTATTATTGTTATTTCCAATCTGATGATGAGCTGTGAAGCTTGCTTGAAAGCTATATCGGAATAATTTTTCGACGGTGGTGTGCAACAGTGTTACATCTGTTTATGATTATAACCACTAACACAACTTAATTAAATGTCTAAAAATATAATAATAACTTTATAACAATGTGTGCAGTTTGCACTCCACAGAACCCCTACAAATGAACCTAATGACAACTTATTATTGGACATAACCTATTAATAGTTTCATATTGTTCATGATTTCTTTACACTTTTAATACATTACTATTGCAAAAGAGTACAATTTACACATAGTTAACAGATAATTGTGTAAATATCTGACATTATTCAAAAACAATATTTAATTTTTTTATATAATGTATACTCGACCAAATGTAAAAGTTAATCTCACTTTTATAATTAATATTAAATCAGTTATCTGACATTATCCTTTACAAAGACACACACACAAATTTTGTATCTATTTAATTCTATCTTACCTTGGGAGGAGAATAAAATTCCAGCATATATCCACCAACTGTTTTTACTAATGCTAATCGACACTTCTCCCATTTCTGTGTGCCATCCATGTTTTCACCCATCAAATAATTTACAATTCCTTCTTTTCTGCATTCAACAACAATCTTGGCTAGTTTAGTTTTTGAATGTTTCTCATTTTTCAAGTGTTTGTCATGCGGATGAGCTGAGAGTTCCACCTCGTCTGAATGCTGTTTCTGGAAAAACCCTTTACCCTTCCTTAAACCCTTAAAAGATAACCTCCTGAAGAACGGTTTGTGATGAACCTTAGGAGAGGGGGAATCTGCTTCATGTTCAGAATAATCACTGAATTCTTCATGACTATGAGTTCTGAGAGAATTGTGGTTAGAAGGGCCTGGTGGCAGTACATTGCCATTTGGTATCCTACTTCTTAAGAGGTTTTTCCTAGAATACTCAATGTCAAAATGTTCCACAAAACAATCCACAAATTTACACACAAAATCCTTGTATGCAACAGTAGGCCTGGAACCTTCAGGTAAATTAACTCCTATATATGATGAAAACGCTTTTGCGAATTCCGTAGCCGCAGCTTTTGCATGTCTATCACAAAAATCAATCCAACTCAAGTGCATCTCATCTTCAGGGTTAACTCCAGCCATGTTTATGAAAACACAACCACCTCAAAACTCATCCTTACAATGTACATTTTACTTGTAGTAACTTCACTGGTTGTCCAGCTTTCGCATTATTGCAAGACATATTATGCTGCGTCTCACGAAGAGATTTTTTCTGTAACGATATACATGTAAGTGGGTGTGGTATATTTTAAGGTTAGATACCATCATTGAATACTTTAAACTATAGTTCACAGTAGCTCAAAGTCAGTCATTTTCAGATAATTTAGAGTTCTCGCAAATTTTATTGTTTAAAACTAACTACAACTGTCACTTACAATAAATTATCGACAGTTATTAACATACACTAATATAATGGCTAACTATTATGACTGTTTATACACGCACCAATACCAGTCGCTTCAACTCCGAGACAATAACAAATAAGCAACAACCACTGACTATTGAATTCCATCACCATTTTCAACTATTTCCGAATGGCGTAGTTATGTAATGGTTAATAATTTACAAAAAACTAAATCTCTCTCTTCGTGTTTCAAAGGAAAACCACAATAATAATTTTAAGTTTATTTTAAATCTGTGGTACCCGAAATCTGTACTGATGTAAATTTAAATAACGATATATAATGTGAAACTTTGAGTGTGTCATAGAGAATCAGAACGATACGACACGAAATGTGCAAGTGATCGACTTAATATTATGTTTAAATTTGTACGCAAGTATGTTCTAAATTAGTAATATTATAAGGTCTTACTGCAAACGGATTTTTAATTCGATTTTTGGGGTGATTTTTGTACTCATATAGATCAGTATGGAAGCAATGATAGTAATGATAACTGAATATATATATATATATATGTATTCAATACATGGTGGTTCTATTCATGTATCTGTTAAAATTAAGAGCGCTAATTACCCAAATGACAATATGGGTACCCGACAATATTTCTATAATGTAGGCACGTGCCCGCGCGCGCGTAACTATCTTGTTACTGTATCATTAAAACAGTATTAAAATTAAGGACATATATGACTTATATAATGATGACTTATAATTTTTGTAATTTTACTTACAAAAGATGTTGATTTTGTGACTATCAAGTATTAATTATATTTATATATTAAATTCTAAGGGAAATTTTCAAATTAATTGAAAACTGCGCGAAAGGAATTATGGGTTGATAAAAGACCCTGATAGAAAACCCTGCGTTTAACCAATAGCAACATCGCGACAGGCGCCCGTTAGTACATGCTTCAGTATTGTCTTGACAGCCTGATCTATAGTGTTCCGTTGCTGATCTCGTGTTCCCGGTTAATTATCGTCACTTCAGTAAGTTACTAGCAGTTTTGTTAAAATTACTATTAAATCAGATAGTTCTGACTTAGTTTATTCTAGTCTTAGTTTTTAAAAAGATAAGCATACTTTTGTCACAACGCTTAATGGAAACAATTCCTTGGTACCATCCTGTACCTGTGTGGGGTTAGGTTGGGAATAACATTAATCGGGAAATATTTTATTAAACTTTTGTTATGAGATATTTCCGTATATTATTATTGATTAATCGAGTTTTTGTCGTGGGACGAACTAGTCAGTAGGATGACTAGGGTGTGTTGCAGCATAATATGTCGAATGAAATGGATGTTTCAGCTACAGTTAAAATTGGGAAAATTAACAGGTTTTTAAAATTTTTTTCGTGAATTACTTTATAAACATTTGACTGTGTCAAAGGAATTTTGTAAAATTTTATTTGTATAATTTGTTAACGAATTATATATAAGTTAGTTTTGGGAGGTATTTAAATTGACAGTTATTATGCAGTTCACTTATGCGTATTCGCATTAATTTTGTCTTGTAGATACCGATTGCTGTTAATAAATATTAATTCACACACCCAGATTGTAAGTTGTTGCACATATTCATATGTCAGTACATCTAGTGCTAAAATAAATGCTGTATGTGTTATGCAGGTTTATTGCAGCCTTATAAATACAGTACCGTATTGAATTTTTTCTACTTTTTAGGAGAGACAATATGTCAGATAGAAAACCAGTAATTAAAAATGCCGACATGTCAGAAGAAATGCAGAAGGAGGCAGTTGACTGTGCCACACAGGCCCTTGAAAAATATAATATAGAGAAGGTGAGTAAAAATAAGGTTTTTATTATGACTTTTTTGTATAGGGTTAAGTGCAATAATATTGGCACGTTAATTCGTTTATTTAGCTAAAAAGATGAATGTAGCAAAATTTAGTGGTTCCAGTGATGCTGAAGTTTTACTGGCTTGTAATTATTTACATAGATTTAGAGCATCTGATACAACCATGCTAATGCAACTTTTTTTAAATAAACTTATGCACATTTTACCGTCCATGTATGAATTACAAGAAAAAAATTGCTAAAATTTGTGGCCTTGTCAGAAGTGTGAATGTAGAATGTTTCTAGTAAGGAGATAATACTCAGGCAGAGAGCCACATGTGTAACCTGATTGTAAATCTTATGGAACAACAAAGTTTATATTAAATGGTTAGGTTCGTTTCAAAATTAAAATATCTAATAAAAACATTAGTAAAGAAAATCTTGGGGCCTTTGAGTTGTGGTCAGTTTCATAAAATTTCACAAGTTTTTGACTTCATCACCAGGCATAATCTTTAGTGTTCAGTTCGCTTCATAGTTGATTAGTGTTCTGTCAGCATCAGGTTGTTTGATGTTACAGACTGCTGCATTTATATATATTTTTTTAGGTTCTGATGGTTTCTGGTTAGCTCACTTTCACAAATCACATGCCTTCATCGCGTTTGCCTCAAGTTGATGGATTGGTGAGCCAGCCAGGAACCAACAGCACCTGAAATACCACAGATCATAGAAACAAGAGTTGATGGATCCAACTGATGACTCTACAGTAGATGAGTACTGTGTTATGTAAATACATTAAGAGAGGAAGAGAAAATGTATTTGTCATTGCAGTGGCGGCTGGTGTTAAGGTTGTAAGGTTGCACAACCACCAGTATTTATAGGTCTAACATAATGTATATATATAGACTAAGTGATACAACAAAATTTTTTATGTTGAAACAATCTTATTTTTCAGTTATTTTTCAAACGAACTTATTTAGCTACAGCTCGGAAAATGTCGAAATATAATGTTTAACGCAGCACATTACAGACGAGTAAGTTACGCGCGCTACCGGTAGTTGGTTTGCCCGCGGGTGGTTGCTTGAGATCTGCAAACCAGCAAACGCTGGATAGTCGATCGTTGTGATACGACTTGAACACAGCACAGTGACAAAAACAGTGGTAGGGATAAAATACACGGCGGTTGCGAATACGTTCAGGTGGTGCATTGGAGTACTGCAAACCGCCACCGCAAGCGCTGCTGTGCAGTACAGCACACGCATATCAGAGATACCAGTAGACGTTACCGAATGTTTGAATTTATAAAATTATAGTAATAATTTTGTATAACTGCGATTGTGATAATAAAGTGTCAATCGACTTTATATTAATTAAGTTGCATGTTAAGTATTATTTTTTCTTTGTTTAGTGCCGCTGTGTGCTTTTGTGTTGGTGCTTTTTGGATTAGTGATTCTGTGTGCTTTTAAACGTTTTTTATTAGTTCAAAATGAATAGCGTTAAGAACCAATAGACTAGGACGCCAAAAGTCTCCCTTAACAATAAATCAAATTGTAAAATCAGGCGGTCAACAATTTAATCGATCATTTAAACTAGAATATAATGAAAATAGCGACTAGTTGTGTGGTTGTGATGAAAGAAATTCGTTATTTTGTTTTTCATGTTTATTGTTTGGTGGAGAGGACCCCTGGACAAAATTCTAAAAGAAAGATATTAATCATCTAGCAGAAAAAATAAATCAGGCGTCAAGTGTAGCCTACATATCAAGAATTATTTTCAGTGTTCTCTTTTTGGTACAGTTAATATAGCACAGCAGCTGGGCAGTGAATATAGACGAAATATTGTTTTACACAACAAAAGAGTACGCAATAAACGTTACGTCTTAAATATAATAATAAATTGTATCCGCTTCTGTGGAGCTTTTGAATTAGCTTTGCGGGGTCATGATGAGACTGAATCTTTATCAGATCCTGGCGTATTTCGAGGCTTAATTGGTTTCAGTTCTGAGCTTGAGCGGATTATTTGGCTGTAATTGTTCATGAGACCACTGATGTTGATTGCTAATGTTTTTCAAATGGCCATAGTGTATCATTACATAATAAAAGGTAAACCGGTTGAAGAGTCTTGGGTTTCATTGCTCCTCCTAGACAGAATGCTCAGTTGCTTGCATCATGCTTGTTAGATGAACTGTCTCATCACAACTTACTTGGAATTTCCTACAAATTAATTGTCAAACAATTGGAAAAGAGTAATTTTCTATTTTCCCCTATACGGAAGCACTATGTATGATGCACATAAATATGTAGTAGGTCTGCCTTTTGTTTAATGTGTTTTTACCTCCACCCCCCCACCCAACCGACATCTGCAACCACCAAAATGTGGAACCACCAGCCGCCACTGTGTGATTGAATGACAAGAGGAAGTGGGTGTAATGACATTTTATGATTGTTTAAATTTTTTGTTCAAGTTTTTAATTTTTATGACTGCATGTTAGTAAAAGAAAGTTTGGTAAACAGATTGTATGAATTTGGATTATATAAACTTTAGTTTCTTGAAAATCGTGGAATGGTGTGATTTATTAAATACAGTATTAACAGCCATAATACAGCTACACCAACTGTTAAAGCATGAATTTTCTATGGTCTAAATAGTTCACTTATAAATATTCAATTTGTCAAGACAACAAAAGCTACTGCTGACATTTTAATGCGTACAAAATACATACAACAATGTGATCTGTGTTGCAGGATATTGCGGCGTACATTAAAAAGGAGTTTGACAAAAAATATAACCCAACCTGGCACTGCATTGTTGGCCGTAATTTTGGAAGTTATGTTACCCATGAAACACGACATTTCATATATTTTTACCTAGGACAAGTTGCAATTCTTCTTTTCAAAAGTGGTTAAACTCTTGTCCTGTTGTGAGCCCTCTTCACAATGTTAAAAACATTATTGTATTTGTGTAACTTTACAATCGCCCCATATTTTGTAAAGTTCATTTCTTATATGCAGCTGTTTTAAAATAAGAATTTTCTAACATTAAATGTATTTTCAATAAGACTTTGACTTTTTATCATTTCAAGTTACTATGTTTGTAAGATTTCAAATCTATTACAAAAATGGGCATTTGTGAAGAAGGGAGGGTTCACCGAAGCATTTTCTTACTAAGTTATTGCAGTATTTACTGCATTTTCAAGGCTGTTTAAAATATATATAAATATATATTTTATTTTTGTTTAGACAAATTTTATTATATTCTATTATCAGCGTGTTAATTATCAGATAGACCCAAATATTATTGCAGAACTATACTGTAATATACTTCTTTCCTTTCTTTGAAAGTTGGTGTTATCCAGTATTTTTCAGTGAAGGGTGTGTGAGGATCGGTCAAAAATATAACAAATTTTAACTTATTTGTGGCGACGTTTCAACAAGGTTTATTGTCATCATCAGGACCTGTGTATGAATACAAAAGAAATGTCAAAAAGAACAGAACAATTATTTGGGTGAACGTGTGTGTGTGCGCGCGCGCGCACGCGTATGTATCATTGTATATGTGAAGGAGTTGAGTTTGTTTACATCTTCAAATGTTTTTTTTAAGACGATGAGAAAATTATAATCTCACATAACTTAATTTATACACTATTACAATTTAAATTACTATAATGTAATGGTATTTTTAATTAATTATAAAAGCAATAATCAGCAGTTAGATATTAGATTGGTACAGAAAAACGTTTATACATATACCAGTCAACATATAGCATAGTAAAATATATTATAAATAAAAACATATTAAGGGATGTTCAACTATGTAATTATTAAAAGTTATTTTTAACATGTTTCACTCACTACTGGTATTAAAAACAATCATTAATTTAGAAAAATATAAATTTAGAGTTTCTAAATTAATAATTGTCTAATTGGCATTAATTAGTTGAATAATTAATAATTGTAAGTTATATTTTTCTAAAATAATGATCGTTTTTAATCATAGTTGAACATACCTTTTTTTTTACTATGCTATGCTATATGTTGACTGGAATATGTATAAATGTTTTTCTGTACCAATCTTATATCTAAGTAATTTAAATTGTAATAGTGTATAAATTAAGTTCTGTGAGATTATAATTTTCTCATTGTCTTAAAGAAAACATTTGAAGATGTCAACAAACTATCTCAACTCCTTCACATATACAATGATACATACATATGCACTCACATACACAAACACGTTCACCCAAATAATTGTTCTGCTGACATTTCTTTTGTATTATGCACTCACATACACAAACACGTTCACCCAAATAATTGTTCTGCTGACATTTCTTTTGTATTCATACACAGGCCCTGTTGATGACATTAATATTGTCGAAACGTCGACACAAATAAGTTCAAATTTGTGTTATATTTTTGACCGATCTTCACAAACCTTCACTGAAAAATTCATTGATTGACGCTCACTACGAATTTAAGGATTTAGTTATCCAGTATGTTAATTGCGGTAGCATAATTTTGAAAAAAAAAAATTAAACATTTCTTACTTGTTATACCTCTTGAAAAAATTTTCACTTTTTGATTCTGAACCATTGTAATCATGAAACAGATGTGGAAAACCATTTCAAGCAATAGCTTCTTTGTTAAGCAAAAGAAAAGTATGGTTCTTGATGCCATTGTGTCTTATGTATCTGTCTCTTATGCAGTAAATTTGGGTTTTGTCTGCTTAAAAAAAAAAAAATGTAAAAAAATGTGAATATTTGTTTTGTTAAGAAAATGTTTGCATGTTGTCAGATTTATTATGTTTGTTTTTGTTTATCTAGTGTTGAGAGGCATAGTTACTTATTGTAAATAAGTAATAGCTATAAGATAGAAGGATTTTTTTGTTTAGTTTGGATGTTTTTGTTGTCGGTTAGTTCTGAATTAACAGTTGTCAACATGCACACAATAGCAATGAAGACAAGACTGGACAGTAGAGAAGTTGAGATTTTTTTTTATATTTGTGATCAATTATTAAAACATTGAAGAGCATAAGCATAATCCACAGTTCTGTAAATAGAAAGTTTTTTAGAAAATATTTTAAAATTGTGAAACATTGTTTCTATACTTGTTGCAATCTGGTCGACATTTTTTTCAGCACAAAGTTTTTCTGTATATAATAACAATTGTTTGTTTATATATAAGTAACTCCACAAGTTTCTTGCAGTATTCTTGATTAATATATATGTATGTATGTATGTATATATATATATATATATATATATTAAATCAATTGTCAAATATATATATTGAAATCAAATAATATCGATTATATTATTAATTCATTTATTACCTGTGAAAATACTAAATCTGTCAGTGAAATGTACGTCAGAATAATTAAATTAATATAAACAACTTGCGGAAGTAATATAATTTTATAATATACAATAACATTAATAACAATTGTAATTTACATTAAATGTTGCCAAGTCTTGATTCTAGTTTTATTGTATCACCGTTACAATACCATGACATGTAGAAATGTTTTAACTTATGCGCAGATGCATTTCATTACATCAGAGCCTTCTGTGCTCTTGGTGCTGGTGACCAGCAGCATCGGGATGTTTTACACTGATGATATGGTTAATTAAATTTCGGATATGGTGATTACCAAGAAATGTATCTGAAATAAATATAATTAATTCACTACCGACTCAGAACAAAGTAAAAACGTAAAAGTTTTTCCTTATAGCCTGAACCAGTTTTCATTTTTAAGAGCGAAAACTGGTTCAGGCTATAAGGTAAAACTTGTAAGTTTTTATCCATAAAAAACTTTGTGTTCTGAGTCGGTAGTGAATTAATTATATTTAGTTAAGTAACGGACACGTCATGGACAACAAAATCCAAGCATCTGTATAAGTTAAAATGTTTGTTTTTCATGTTGTTGTCACAGTGATAATTATTATAATTTTATGAGCCACATCTTTTGCTGTAAAATTATATAATCAAGTAACATAATTAAATACTTTTAAAGTTTATATATACATACTTTTTTTGTTCATTTACCTTTTCCTTGAAACTGTTGTTTAATGGTATCTAGGTATTGCTCTGTGATCATTTGCACTTTAGTTACCTGTTGGTATCAGAATATCTAGGAGTTGTAACGACATGCATCCTGTCTGGTGGTAAGTTTTGTGAATGTGAATGCAAGGTATGGAAGTTTATGTGAAGAAATGAGAGACGGAAGTATTTTGAGGCATGTGAACAAGTGTATGTGTTACTCCCACAAGTTTTAAATTTTGCTCTGCACCATACTTGAGCATTCGCTTAACACTTGAGGTCAGATTTTCTCAAGCTGTTGGCTTACAGTACCGCTGCATACTATTAGTCTCAATCTGTGTTGTCAAATTATCTTCAGTGATGACTAAAGAAAATATAAGTATAAAAATAATAATAGAGTGTAGGTAGGAAAATTCCTGCATCCTATTTTAGTCTTTAAAGTTTTGCCATTCCATTCTAATTCTTGACTCAAAAGCTCAGGGTACACCATTTGAGAATCATTGCTGCAGATAGAAGCAAGGCTGTGTTCTTTTTGTTTTACACGTGTGATATGTATAAAACCCGCCTGCAGCACGCATTGCTGACAACCTTAACTGATGCTATGTGGGACAACTTATACATTATGTACTTGCGTATTACTGTTAATGCAATATTTAGTTGTAGTTGTCGAACAGCATTGCGTGTGGAATAAAAACTTTGTTACAGGCATCCTAAAAATATTTTTTATTTGGTTTAGAGATAAAAAAACAGTTAATGAGATATGATTCAAAT
The DNA here is from genome assembly GCA_034769895.1 of Magicicada septendecula. Taxonomy (NCBI): domain Eukaryota; kingdom Metazoa; phylum Arthropoda; class Insecta; order Hemiptera; family Cicadidae; genus Magicicada; species Magicicada septendecula. The sequence goes on along the minus strand of CM068376.1, from coordinate 29,402,604 downwards.
TAAAATAATTAAAAGCCTTTCTATCTTCAGACTGCTATATATTTGTAGAAATATGTATACTGCATTCTTACCCAACCCCTCATGAACATTTTGAACTGAATCTATCCACACGAGGAGTATCTTTAACATGTGTTGGTATTTATGAATCTGATGCAACTCAAATACGCTAGAAATGCCGTCCATTTAACAAATTTTGGATTTGTTAATAAGAATCTTTTAAAAGAGAAAATTGAGAAGTTTTATTGACTAAATTTTTATCCTCCGTTTAGACTTTTTCCACTACTGGGCACAGTAAGAAAAACCTTATCTTTAAATAAATGTCAGGCTATTTGCTGTGAATACAACATACCGTGAAAGCTTTCCAGGTATTGTAGTTGTGTCTACTTTATTTCCTAAAATGGTGAATATTATAACAAAAAATTTGAAATTAAATGTTTTGTCCTTCATAAAAAAACAAATTTTTCAATTCTTTGAGTGCTTTTAGAATTAAATATATGAGGGGTGACAATTAAGTTCGCGAACTCGCCACCACTTAGTGCTGAGGGCAGCACTATACAAGCAGCTCTGTTAAGATTTCATAACCTTGGTATTTCAGTGTCCATGTTGACACGTGGTGGATTAGTGCTGAATGGCGTGCATTGTTTGTGCGCTGTCATGAAAATGTCTGAGCTGGAATTAGAGCAACGAACAAACATCAAATTTCTGATGTTTCTGGGCAAGAGTGGGAGTGAAATACAGGAAATGTTAGTGCAGGTGTATGCCGAGAATGCCATGAAGAAAACAGCCGTGTACAAGTGGATTGAACGGTTTTCTGAAAGGGAGGGAACAATTGACTGATAAAAGGGTAGGGCGGCCAGTAAGGAGCCGAACAGATGAAAACATTGCCAAAATTCATCAAACTCTGGGTGCAAATCAGCAACTGACCGTGAGATTCATAGCAAACCAAGTGAGCATTGATAAGGAAAGTTTTAACTGAAGACCTGACATGCGCAAGGTGTGTGCCAAAATGGTCCCAAAGGTGCTCACCGATGAACAAAGCAAAGGAGGGTTAAATTATGCACAGACCTGAAGGAGAGGCAAGACATTTTGGGCCAAATAATCAGGTGATGAAACCTAGATCTTCACATATGACCCTGAAACAAAGTCCCTAGTGGAAGTCACATGATTCTCCATGACCAAAAAAGGTCCATCAATCAAAATGTTGATAACCGAGGGATTGATTGTTCTCTATGAATTTGTACCACCAGGACAAACAGTTAACCAAGTGTACTATTTGGGAGTGCTGGAAAGGTTGCATGAACATGTGAGATGCAAACAACTGGAACTTTTCACCAACAACCTATGGCTCATGATCTGCACACACGGCACTGTCTGTATGGGGGTTTTTGGTCAGGAAAACAAACAGCTTTGGTAGACCACCCACCATACTCATCTGACTTTGCCCCCAATGACTTTTTTCTTTACCCAAAGATCAAAGAAGTTTTGAAAGGAAGACATTTTGATGACTTTGAGGCTAATATGACGCCAGCTCTAAAGGTCATTTCTGAAAGAGTTCCAAAATTGTTTCGAAGGGTTGAGTAGACGCTGGCACTGGTAGCTCCAAAGGGGAGTACTTTGAAGGTGACCACAACGGTATTCAGTAATAAGGTATGTAGCATATTTTCTAGGATGAGTTCATGAACTTAATTGTCAGACTTTGTGTAGTTTGAAAAAGATGTGATACTATCATTGTGTTTAAATGAGAAATTAATCAACTGCAATAAGCGGTAATGATTCCATATTCCAGTAAATACTGATGCATTTCTGAGGAATTTAGCAAGACTGTACGTGTGCTATACACTTGGAATTACACTGCCTTTGAATATCTTTACAATCATTGTTTGAGAAAACAGGTTATAGTCAGCAAAATGTATAATGTAGTAATCAACAGATGGATATGTAGTCAGTATTACATGTTATCGTTTGGTAATGTTGCAATATGTGCCTTTTGTTAACACATACTTTACAATTCCACGGTGAAATGAATACACTAAATTGGATGGGACGGCAGTGGATGAACATATACTATCCAAATTTGTTTACAATAAAATGTGGAAATACTTCACTGGTGTCAGTTGTCCAGTGGTTTCAATGTCTAGTGATATTAAGAAATGTATTGCCTAACAAGTAAACAGTAAACATAAGATACAAAAATGTTTAAGTAAGAAAAACTCGTAATGAAGTGTTTACAAATAATACTGCTATTTTTACATATGCCCTAAGAATAATTCAAGGGGTCTCACCAAAACTGCATGTAACCACATAAGATCTATTTAACACAACTGGCACTTGGAGTGGGGATTTGGTGTTGTTTGAAGTAGCCCTTAAGTGATTATGTTTATGACACCTCATAGCAATGATGAAGGTTGCCTCTTCTTATCAGCACTGAGACAAATGCACCTTTGTTTTCAGTCCATACCAAGCATTCTGTATTGTATGTTTGAGTTAGTTTGTTTTATTTTTAATCAATTTTTTGTTTGTTAATAACAATCAAGCAATTATGTGTATTACTGTGTTATAAGTTTTAAAATTTGTGTAGACTATTTTCAATATATTTTTGTGTAAAATGTCTCCTCACATGGGAGGTGGTAGTTAGGAGAAACTGGAGCTGATCACAAATTGTGTTGTAACACCCTGTGTCCCCATCATCAGATCAAACAAACTTGAATTAAATATAAGAAAAGTAATTTATATACTCGATTTCAATGTTATTTGTTTGAAAACCAGTTTATTTATCAGTATTATTGTTTAATATCAGTTTTCATCAACTGAGCTCTCTAAACGTTACAAATAAGACGAAACATTTAAAATCATTCTTGTACCAAAAACTACTTCCACACGCTGATCAGGTGATTGGTCGATATCAGTGCGGATTTAGAATAGGAAAATCGACAATAGACCAAGTTTTCACACTCCGACAAATTCTGGAGAAAGGTAGGGAATATAAGCTACAAACCCATCACCTCTTCATAGATTTCAGAAATGCATACAATAGCATTGATAGACAAGAACTTTACACTGGTCTTGAAGAACTAGGCTTACCAAAGTAATTAAAAAAATTGTGTAGGATGACAATGCTGACAGTGAAGGGCATGGTGAGGTTCCAGAATCACTTATCAGAAAAGTTCCACTATGAAAAGGGATGCTCTTGCTTGCCTCCTCTTCATTTTTGCCTTAGAAAAAGCTGAGAGATGCAGGAATAGATTCCTCCAGGACTGTATTCAACAGGTTGGTGCAGGTTCTAGGATACGCCGATGACCTAGATATAATCGGGAGGTCCCTCCGAGCAGTCACTGAAGCCTTTCTTGCTCTTGAAGGTCCTGCAAGGAGGCTGGGTCTCATAATAAATGAAAGCAAGACAAAATACATGGTCACAGGACGGGAAGCTAGAGAAGGAAAGCACATCCAAATTGGCATCTATTCCTTTGAAAAAGTCAACAACTTTGTTTATTTAGGATGCCAAGTTAACTGCGATGGGGAAACAATAGATGAAATAAAGCGAAGAATCACCTCAGCTAGTAGGTGCTTCTTTGGTCTCAGACCCCTGTTCCAGAGCAGAACAATTGCCAGGAACATCAAGCTGCTTCTGTATAAAACACTAATCTGCCCAGTTCTCACCTATGGTTCCGAGACCTGGACCATTTCTAGAAAGTCTGAGTCAAGCCTGCTGGTTCATGAACACAAAATCCTCCGCAGCATTTTTGGTCCAATATGTGTGGGAGGTGAATGGAAGAAAAGGACCAACCAAGAACTGAACACTCTTCTGAATGAACCAGATATTGTAAAAAACCTTGGTAGACTCAGGTGGGCTGGACATGTGATCAGAATGGGGCAGAATGAAATACCCAGAAAGGCGCTCACAGAACAGATCTATGGTACCAGGAGAGTGGGTAGACCCAAACTACATTGGGAAGACGGTGTGAACTATGATGTGCCCCATATCCTTGGGACCCGGAACTGGAGAGCAGCTGCACTTGACCGGGGGAGCCTTGACTCAGTAATGGGTTGTTGCACTGCTGAAGAAGAGAGTTTAAAATCATCCAGTGCCCACTATAGCGTACTGGTCAGTTAACCTTCTGGATTACTAAATTAATCAAATCACAAATTAAAGGTGTTAAAAAGATAACAAGTAACTTACAACTTTGTCAGATGGTCAAAACTTCTGTTGTAAACAAGTGTGTTATTAGACTGCTGTGAGTTGTCAGCTGTGAACCAAGTGGTAGTATAATACAACGTGGCAACACTGTATTCCCACTGCTCAACTGACCGTTCAGAAGTTATATTAAACAAAATATAGATAATTACTTTTTATATGCAGAAATAGGTTCTGTATGATATGATGGTATCTAAAACATCTTTACAACTTTTCATTGTTTTGTCCAAAATGAAAACAAAACTAAACCAAGAGATTGTGGCCCAGAGAGTAGTTGATACAGATGTACACAAAAGAGGCATGAATTAAACGGTATTAATTTTTTTTCACTATAAGGAATCACATGATCCCGGTACAGAAATTGTCCTAAAGATATATAATCATTCTTTCAATGTTCACAAAGAAAATTTTGAAATTAGTGTTACAGAATTATTCACATCTCTCATGCACATATTTCAGATCAATATGTATTTGTGGACTCTTTTGTATTAGCCTATTTACCTAAACCTTTCTGTTTTGTGGTCTTATGGGCTAGTTGGCTGTTATTGTAGTCATTCACAGTCCTGGGTGTAGTTGGTATACATGTAAACTATGGACGTATGTGCACAAATTAAATGTAAGCCTTCAGTTTCTCATTATCTAATTAAGAAACACCATTGAAAATATTCAATGCACACAGTGTATTCATGAACTTCTGACAGTGTCAAATTTTGTACTGGAAAATCATTGAAAATATTCATATAATAAAATTTTTAAAACATTTAATGTTTCCACTTAGTGAAACTATAATTTATCTTTTTCAAAAGCATACAATTCACGGTTTATAGTAAACGATTTTGAAAGAATGCCTTCAACAAAATATCAAATGTTGCAGCCAATATTTGGGTAGCATATTTCTAGTAGTAAGGTTTATTATGCTTCTTATAGTGTGATAAAATCTGATTCATCAGACAATTTATGAAATAAATTAAACGATGACAGAGTAATCTAACAACAATGACATGTCCAGCTTGCACTTGGTTAAATGTTCCTGACTCCATTTCATTTATTCTGATTCTGTTGAAGCGTAACAATCAATTATTTTTTAATTAATTTCTAATGGAACAGCCCTTTTAGATACACTTTCATGACACTCAAGCAAAACTGAGATGAAGAATGTACAGATTCTAATTCCTCAATATTTTTTGTGGAAATCAGTCACTCTTTAGTTATTCATGGAACGGGCAAAAGACTGGTATAGTACAGTATTTTTTGTTAGCATGAGCATACAAAAGGATATTTTGTAAAAGAATACTGGGAAATGTTTTGTTTTGGAAATATCAACATACAATCATTCTAGCAATGACAAATTATTATGACCCGTTATTATTTTGCAGCCAGTTTATAATGAGTTTTTATTACCACAAAAAATGTAATATTCTTAAAATTTTCTTAGCAAATTATAGGCTGCATTTTTTGGCTAAAAGAAAAAATATTACTTCGATAATTTTAATCTCCTTAACGTTACAATAAAATAAAATAAATATGTTGTTTTTTAACAATTATTCCCTGTTAATTATTAATACCAGGGGCGTATATAAGGGGGGGCCCGGGCCCTCCCCGAAATAATGAATATAAAGAAAAAATAAGTAACGTAATCTGAATTATTTTAATGAATCATGCGCGAAGGCATCGCCGCGGCAGACAGTGATAATTCCCCATATTGGTGAGAGGAGTGGGGTGGTAGTGGTGTGAAGTTCGTGCCAGTTCGGGTTGATTCAGTCCGACTCGGGCTCCCGCCCGGCCATCTGCGCGTGCGGACAACTGAACAGTTCAGTGGCAGCGATTGTTTGTTGTTTACGTTTGTTCGACATCTGTTGTACTGAAGTATGGTGGTGTTTTAAGTGTTAATGTTTACGTACTTTATCAGTATATTGAAGTTGGCCGTAAGTGAACCACAATTGTAATGAAGAGGCAAGCTTCTATTCAAAAATTTTTCGCCAAAAAACCAAGTGTCAATAAGCCTGTTGGTGACAGTCCTGAAGTCGGTAGTGTTACGAAAGGACAAAGTGCAAATAGGCCTGACGGTGACAATGCTGAAGTCGGCTGCATTGGTAGAATTGCTTCTTGTGATGTCGCTACTTCGAGCTCAATCAATGTAGTTCCGGTTATGGAGGATAGTAGGCCTAATCAAGTAAGGAAAAATATCTATGATATTGGAAACTATTGTCAAAACAATTCTGTTCAGTCTTTCACAAACGAAAAAAAAGTTTATTAGAAAATGTTTGGAAACCTCAGCCTGGATACAAATTTCCCTCCATTACTAGTTCAAACCATACTAGATCTTTTCAAATGAAGTGGCTAGAAGAATTTACGTGGTTAGCTTATTCAGAGGAAAAAACTGGATCTTTTTGCAAGTACTGCGTGTTATTTTCCCATACCGAAAATGTAGGGAAAGGAGATCACCAAGTAGCAGGGGCGTTGGTTACTCAGGCTTTTACCAATTTAAAAAAAGCCAGGGAAATGTTTAGCAAACATGAAAACTTATCCTATCATAAGAAATATGTTTTGATGGCTGAAAACACAAAAGCTATAGTTAAGAAAAAGGCTGAAAGTGTTATCAATCAAGTAAATGCCCATAGAAGACTGGATATTGAGAATAATAGAAAACGGCTAATCCCTATAATACAAACAATACGATTTTGCGGGAGGCAGCAAATAGCTCTAAGGGGTCATCGTGACTCTGGACGAATAAGCCCTGAAGAACCGGACCAAAATGATGGGAATTTTCGATCGTTGTTGAGATACCGAGCCAACAGTGGAGATAATATTCTTAAAGACCAATTAACGACCAGTGGTGGGAAGACGATGTACACAAGTTCTTTCATTCAAAACGAACTTATTAACATATTCGGTCACTTAATACAATCAAAAATTGTAGAAAATGTCAGAAAGTCTGTTTTTTATTCCGTTTTAGCAGATGAAACCACTGACATCAGCCAAATCGAACAGTTTTCTCTCTGTGTACGTTACGTAGAGTACCAAACTTTCAAAATCAGAGAAGATTTTCTGACATTCGTCCCCGTTTATGACGTCACTGGAGCAGGTTTGGCTAACACAATATTGGAGACCTTGTCAACATTAGGGCTTGATCTAAACAAAATGAGAGGCCAAGGGTACGATGGCGCTGCCATGATGAGTGGGCAATTCAGAGGAGTACAAGCTTCCATCAGAGAAAAGCTACCGTTTGCCCTGTATACACATTGTTCTTCACACACTCTAAATTTGTGTTTGTCAGATGCAAGCAGAATACCTTCTATAAGAAACTGTATGGGTGTCATAAAAGAAGTCTGTGGATTCTTTCATATGTCAGCCAAAAGAACAGAAATATTGAAATCAATGATTTCTGAATGTTGTCCAGAACAAAAGAAAAAGAAACTTATTTCACTGTGCGAAACCCGATGGGTAGAAAGGCACGACTCAGTAATTTTATTTAAAGACATTTTGGAACCTATCTTTCTCTCCCTTTGCAAAATAGAAGAAGAGGAATTAAGTGACTCAGCTTCTAAGGCTCACACTCTAAGTAGTGCTATTAGTCAATTTGCATTTCTTATTAATCTTTTTGTTTTGAGCCGGATGCTATCAACCACGCATAACTTATCTGAGCAGCTTCAAAACAAAAATATAGATCTTCCACAGGCCTTGACTAACGTTAGAGTGTCTTACACCTTCTGTCGAAGGAGAGGGCAAATGCTGATGACTCATTTAAAGCCTTGTATAATCAAGTAAAGTCGTTCGCTGCCAAACTTGACATTAAGGAAGAGATTCCAAGAATTTGCCGCCTTCAAACAGCACGTAGCAACGTCCCTTACACCACAGAAGAAGAATACTATCGACGAGCTGTTTATGTGCCATACCTGGACGATTTTTGTAACTCACTGAAAGAACGCTTTGAATCTCACAAGGAAACAGTTGCATCCTTACAAAACATTCTTCCACAATTGTGTATCATAACAGATTTCGGTTCATTGGAGGCTGCTTTTGGTTTCTACGAAGATTTGTCACATAAAGAATTGTGCAAAGTGAGTTTATGTTGTGGAAAGAAAAGTGAAGTCAGGAAAAGCCTTCAAATCTTCCAAAAACGGCTATAAGTTCTCTAGAAAAATGTGACAAGACTTTCTTCCCCAACATTTATACCCTTCTGAAATTACACGCAGTTCTTCCTGTTTCTGTCGCAACCGTAGAGAGAACTTTCTCCAGCCTGAGAAGACTGAAGACTTACCTAAGGAACAGCACATCTGAAAGTAGGCTTAACGGGCTTGCTTTACTTTCTATCCACAGAGACATTATAGTTAGTGACGATGAAGTTCTTGATAAGTTTGCAAGTGTACCAAGAAACCTGGACTTTGTTTCGTAACCATTGGTCTATATAAAAAGTGGAGTTCCTTTTTATGTATTCTTTTTATTGTCAGTTGGATAAACGATTAATAAAACAAATTTTGTTGCATTGTCAAACAGTCACTTTATTAAACCTTCTTTTAAGGTCTCTCCAAAACAATACTCAAAACAGTCTTTTGAATGATAGTTGATAAAACACACATATGGGTGTATACACAAAAAGAAAAAAATAGGGGTCTTGGCAATTTATACATACATGACAGAACAAAACAATATTTATAGCTAGAACCCCTCCAAACACGATAATCACAATCGCGTATTTCACTCTTTTAGTTCGGATAAGTGTTTACAGATGAGACATTGTTAAAATCTTGACCAATGTTTGAAATATAGTAACAGATCTTTTCATCATTTGGTTTGTTTAAAAATAGATATATTTTTTATGATTTAATGTCAACAATAAAGAAGCATGATCTCGGTAAAGTAAAAGGGGCATTCCGCGCAAATTACCCTCTGAATATGAGCAGCAAAACTGATATAAAGTATCATGGGGTGTCTACTTAAAATTACTTAACCTAACCTTACATTAATCTTGGCCCCCCCCAAAAGTATATTCTATATTCGCCACTGATTAATACTACTGTATGTATATGTTAATTACAAGGTTAGTTAACACTTCTATTGGTGTGGCCGTCTACCTTAACCACAGCATTTTAAAATGCAGGAATTATATAAAACCAGATCTTCCTGCATGATCTATGTACATGATGTTTGGTTAGGAGGTCATATAATTATTGAATTTTCTGTGCTAAAATTTTACTATTCAAAACATTTTTTATTTTAGTACAATAGTTTGTAATGATTGTCTACATTTATAGCAATATCTGATGTATTGTTTAGTACCATTACTATAATAATACCATGACAGTAGAAACATTTTACCTACACACAACATTCGTCCATCGACTGAAGGATAGAAGTCATCTGAGGGATTTGCATAGGGTGACACTGATCTCTCAATAACAACTCCCTCCAACCCTTTATCTAACCTTACTTAAATCATTCTCCTCTTATAACAAAGCACCTGATACCCTTTTTGTACATAGGATGTGTGTTCCCTTCCCTTATACTCATTCCCTTATCAGTTCCTGGCCCTTTCCAGGTAACTCCGCCAAACCCCATTTAAAACTATTCACCTCCCGCCACAACGCCTTGCGTTGAAGACTCCTTATACCTCCACCCTCGCTACAAAATTTATGTACCCTGCTCTCACCTATTTACTCTCCACTTTCATCACTCTCGCTACTGTGTCCCTACTACTGACCCATTTCTGTATTACTTTTTATTCCAAAAATTCTTATTTTGTCTAATACTCATTTAGAATTGACTCTGACTGTCTTAATGCCTTATTGAAATAATCATCACCCAAACTCCATCTTTTACCACATTTTACAGTAAGTTAAACATTGAAAATTACATTAGAAACTTCATAACTACCTCAAATTAATCTAATCACCTAATTCTTTCAAACTCATTTAATTTCATTATTAAAACATTTTATTTTACTTCAATTTCATTATAAAATTCATACTTACATATGGTCAATCATTCAATCAAATAAAACATGATCACTGTCATAGACTCAAAAATATAAACATTTATCACAACAAATATAATGTATCTAACCATATGTACCTTCTGATACCTTATAATAACAATATAACTCAATACCTAAACACATTTTATGTTTAATCCTTTACTTTTTATTATAAAGTCTAAATTTCAGAATAATCATTTAAATTTATTACCAAAATTCATCTATACAACATTTTAAATTAATTAATTCATCTCCAATTATTTAATTCCATCAGTTTCTAAAACACTAAGTCACTTTGATTAAATTATTCAAAACAATTTCAATTCAGTTAATTTCATCTTGCATTTATTTATTTCCATAACAAAATTCATTTGTCATTTTTTATAACCTTCAAATCCAAACTTTCAAATTGATTACTTACGACTTTTATCTTTCAAACATTTTACATTAATTTAATTTTCATTATAGAGATTCATGACTACACACAGTTAATTATTCACTTCAAACAAAATATTATTACTGACATGACCTCAAACACACCTGTAAACTGACTACATAAAATACAATGTACACATAACATCATGTATCAGCTGATATCTCATTGTAACAACATAACCTTAACACAATACATTTAATACAAAATTTATTTACAATTTTTTCATCATATCATTTCACTGTTTACCACACCTCATTACATAAGTAAGCCAAGTAATTACCATTAGCTCAAATAATTAAATGTTCATTTACTATTTATCTAACCACCGTCATCGAAAATCAATCTTATTTTCACATAACAATTTTCATTCTTAATTACATTCATTATATTATTATTATTAATATAATAACACTTTATTTTTTGTTTATTCCCTATACCGTAATAATTCACCAGATTACTCCCCCTTATTGGCTCATAAAACCCGTCTACATTGGTAATCTTAGTCCTGTTTCCGTTAGTAATTTTTGTCACACTTAAATAGTTTACCATTTTATCATTATAGCCATCATCTGCTATTAATATACCCAGGTAAGTAATTATTATCGATATCCTCAAAATAATCATCATCTCTTACTGTACCAACTGCACCACAAGGTAAGTTTTTTATTTTATTAATTCTCTTATTTAACATCTCTACCAACTCTTGATACTCTCTATTAACACGAAAAATCTCATCTCTCTCTCAAAATACCTCTCATCACAACACCATTTCACTTTCGCTCTATCATTCCACACAAAGGGCAACACAACATTATTATAACACCATCTGGCCCTACCAGATGCACAAAAAACCAAGGGACAATTATTTGTAGAACTTTCGTCTACCACACACCCTCTGGAGGAAACTCTGTCCTCGTAAAACACTAGTGGAGTCCTTACTCCACTTAAACCACAGGGAAAATTTGCCCTTTGCCAACCTAACCTCTCGTCACACACTCTCTCACTCTCATCAACCACCGTCTCATCAATAATTTCTATTTTCATTAAAACTTCATCACCACTATCATTCCATGTATCACTCTCTATCGCTACGTTTTCAATTGTCACCGTTATCACTTGTGATCTCTTGATTATTATCACTTTTACTTACCTTATCATCTACTATCTGATTATCTTTATGCTCCGTGGACTCACCTGTAACTATTTTCCTTTCCACTTCCTCAATCATTTTCTCAATACTTTGTCTTTGTGACTCATTTAGATGACTCATTTTTTCCCTCGTTTTATTCAAATTACCTCCGAACGTAGCATTTAGCTCTAAAAGCACTTGCATACAATACATAAACCCCTCTTCCATGGTTATACCTGCTTTGGCTTCTTGTGCCATGTTTACAAAAAAAGTTTTTTATATAATACCCTTTATATATATATAAAAAAAAAACACTATTACCCTTCTATTATCCAATAATTATATACATAAAATCAAAACACCTAACACAATCATTATCCAAAAGTAAAAGTAAACACAAAACGCTACCAAAACATAACCTTATTCAACGTAAATATACGATAATTTCACAACTTACGCCGTTACCCAAATCCCATTTTCTGTGCCTCAAAACAGGTCTAATTCATATAATATATACGAATATCCTGGTAGGCGTGCCAATTGTTAAGTTACAAACAATTTTAATAATTAAAAAAAATAATAATCTGCCAGAATCTTTTACCTTGCGATCTTTTCTCGCTGACTTACCTTTTGTAAACACCATCAGAAGTTCAGAGCCGCCACGAATATCTTTGAAGGACAGATATTGTTACTTTACTTTAATTATGTCCCTGTTCGGGCGCCATTTGTTACTTTACTTTAATTATGTCCCTGTTCGGGCGCCATTTGTATAAAAACTTACTTATTTATATAATTTAATTCACTTGTTGTACTCACCGTTATTCCTAAGGGTCCCCCCAGAGTTCTATAAGCGAGATCAGAAACAGTGTGAGGTTACGAAATAATTATTCTGACACATTTTGAATGAAGAGAATTTACCTTTTAATTTTATTTTTTAAATCATTCAAATTTCAACAAATTTTTACCATGTTTTTGTATATAAAATAGCTTCATAATTTTTCTTTGTCTGGTGATTCGTTACATATACTATCTTATTCTACTAGCTTACCTTATATTCATATACACATACAGACAGAGCCCAGCCTGCATATTTAAACACCCACTCAAACACACACACAATTTATTTCCCCTTAAACATTTTATAATAAAATTCTCAGCCCTTAACTTGAAACCCCGGCCACGTGCTCGCGCGCGCACTCATCGTTTTTAGTAAATGTTTGGCTTCTCAATGTCCGAAAATTACTTTACTTATTGCTTCATTCTGGATTGATGTCGGTCACCAACTTTTTCTACTGTTATTACACTCTTTACGGGGAAAACTGAAAAAAACTTTGAAGAGAGCTTACTCAGCTCATTGCCGGCCGGCAACTATAGTGGAACTGCGCAATGTGCTTGATTGAGCTGGCGGAAGCGGCGATTCAATGCCACCAGGTTTTAGTCGCCGTATACTGTTGATTTGCTGAGGCATATTCAGTTTATGCAGGGACTATAGCTGGTATATGTGTGGTACCAGAGGACGATATTGGCATCTTTGATATTAACATCACTAGCAGTAGGCGTGGTTTAACTGCGTTTCCGGTACCCGGTCACTTGGAGCTACTAACTTTTCGTCCCATCGCCATGTTTGCCTCAACTTTGGTGTTTTTCACGGCGTCACTCCAGAGCCCCGCCCATCAATGTTGCATACGGGCGTGATCACACACACACACACACAGAGTTCTGCGAAAAATTGGGGTGGTAAATTCTTCGCCGCATTACTCAACAACAACTGCGTCTCTGCCTTTGTTTCAAACGGTTGCTTAACACTGTTCTGTTACACAATGGAAATAACGTTGCCATGCGTTCTGTTACAATGGAATGAATTTCGTTACACAATAATTTTCATAACTCCTTTTTTACAAGTTCGACCAAATTGAAAGGAAATAAAAATATAATTATCCCATACTGTGGAAAATAAAAACACCCAAAAATGACCCGCTACAATATGGAGACCTTTATACTTTACCTTAATTAAAACACTGGACAATTTTGCAATCTGACTACCCACAATTCAGAAAATTCCCCAGAACGTTTAGACGAGTTTTTCAGCACAGAACACTAGGAAATGGTAACGGCGAAATAACTACGCTAACACACATTTAGGTTAGTAATAATTGTCTTATTTATTGTTATTCAAAAATGAACTTCTCTTTTCCTTATAACATATTATTTCATCTTATTTCTATTATGTAAAATTTTCTTATACTAATTTCTTTTCGCTAACCAGTACTTGGATATTTTTCCCACTCTGTACTCTGTACAATTCCTTAATACCCCCCATTTCATTAAAGAGCTCTTTATTATTTGAAATATACAAAACTGTTAATCAGACTGATTGTTTTTAGAATACCTGCACGTGCGATTCGCATATTCCCACCATCTTTCTCACTTCACTTCCACTTTTGTCCCCGCTCAACACTGTTCTAATTCTTTCCACTCGCCAAATTCATTTTATTTCACACTCACTAATTTGTTATTATTGTAATACGTTTTGGCAGGTCTAGGCTACTATTATCGCTTCGACCTACCGAAATTTCCGAGGCTCCCTAGAAATTATGTTTGTACTGTTTAAGTAGTGGTGTCCAACTGGCCAGCAACTACTGTCGACTGTCTGTGCGCGTGGTTGCCTACCCGCCAGGCGTTAGGCGTCGCCGTCAACTCGCATTCTGTGATTCGTTGTTTCCATCGCATGTTCGGCTATGGAATTTCCGGTATGTGACTTTCACGTTGTGAAAAGGCGGCACACACGTGCGCTCGTACGCATGAATACGGCACCTTACTGACAATAAACATTCTTGTACCGTGCTGTGCCTTCCACGGAGCTACAGTCAGTGACCAAAAATACACTCTGGGTGAATAAAAAGATTACCTCAAAGGTTGTCTGCAGATGGTTAACATGAAAGTCTTTAAATTATAAACCCCCTTCAGTTTGTCCCGTTACACCATCTCATTTCAGGACTTTCCAGCACTGGGAAATGTCAGCAGGACGCATGCACTAAGCAATGGTGAAAACTTCAGTGAGCTTTCAATGCTTGGAATGTGAGAGTCTAATGTCCAACTCTATGTTTAAAGAATCCACCAGCATAGTAGTGTGTATCTGATGGGCTGTTTTATGCGATACTAATACTTGAACCATCAAATATATCTACTTGTAAATTTATTATCATGTTCTCTCGTAGTTACTTTATTTGTTAACTAGCCTTAAATAGTGTACTATCAGGGTGTCACAGTATTCTACAGATTTGTTTTTTTTTGTTTTTACAGTTGGTCAAGCTTCATAATATTTTTTTGTTTTTAATTTGTGATTAATAATGAGAAACCTGACGTGACTACTAGAAAGTGAATGGAGCTTTATGTTCATCATACAATTTACTTTAAAGAAACTTTACTTTCTCCAAAAGTGCTGGGAAATATTTGAAGGGAGAAGTCATGAGTGGTATAGATTATCCCCATGCCACTGATGTGGAGTGATACGTTGGGCAATGTCATCTGCTGATCATCCTAACTACATACAAGAGGTAACCCAAAAATAAGGGGTTGAAAATGTTTTTTTTTGAAAATAGAAAAAAAACATTTATTTTCAAAACTTTTTACATGATTGTGAAGCACAACAACACGCTATTTTGCAACATAATCGCCGTTATGTTCGATGAATTTTTCGAGCTGCTGTGGCAGTTTTAGTATGCAAGTGTCATAGAAGCTCGACGCCAATTCATTGAGATAGGGTTTGACCTCTTCCTTCACCTCGTCGAATCGCATTCCACCCATATGTTCTTTCAAATGTGTAAACAAATGATAGCCACTGGGTGCCAAATCCAGACTATAGAAGGGTGGGTGATAATGTCCCATCCAAACTGGTTCAGAAGATTGACGGTTACGCAGGTGACATGAAGGCGACCATTGTCGTGAAGAATTGACACGCCCTTGGTGAGCATTCCTCTTCTCTGATTCTGAATCGCCCGTTTGAGTTTTTTGAGTGTCTCACAATATGCGTCTGCATTTATTGTGGTCCCAGCAGGCATGAAATTGATCAACAATACTCCCTTCCGATCCCAAAACAGTCACCATGATCTTGCCGGCAGACTGTTTGAATTTTTATGGCCTTGGTGAAGCTGAATGCCGCCACTCAAGTGATTGTCGTTTGGATTCAGGTGTGAAGTAGTGAACCCATGTTTCATCACCTGTAACAATGGGATTCAAAAAGTCGTCTCTTTCATCCGCACAGCACAGCGCTCAAGAAATTCTCGGACTGCTTTGACGCGTTGCCGTTTGTGGTCTTCTGTGAGCATTCGCGGGACCCACCTTGCGCACACTTTCCGATATCCCAGCTTTTCAGACAAAATCCTCTGAATGGTGGATTTTGAAACTTCAGGAAGCAAACAAGAGAGCTCGTGGGTAGTGATCCTCCGATCTTCACGCATGACTTCTTCAACTTTCCTGATTGTCTCGTCTGACACTGATGGTCTCCCGCTTCGTTCTTCATCATGAATTTCTGTATAACCAGCTTTAAACTCTCTACACCACTTGCAGACGTTTTTGACATCCATACACTCCGCCCCATACACTTCAATCAACTGTGTATGAATTTCAATAGGTTGAACACCTTTTGCGTTGAGAAATCGAATGACTTAAGTCCGCACTTGGCGGGAACAGTGATCGGGATCTCCATTGGTAAAGGCTGCAAAGCCAAGACTAATCGACCTAGCGAGCTCGGCGACCGTTTGTTTGAAAGAGGAGTAGCCGAATACAGCAGTGGTGCCAACTGCCGCCCAAAAACTTTTCCTGTGACTAGAGCTTTGGAGACCTTATTTTGGGTTACCCCTCATATACAGATTAAAAAGCACATGGTCAAAAAAAAAAATGTATGCTACCACTAGGTGACATAGCAGTTTTTATTATAAACTGTTTCAGTCTGAAAACCTTAATTACACTAGTTCTCTTGACATTTACGGCATCACACTGGTAATTGATTTGTAATGTCTGCAATACAAAAGCCACATTTACAAGCAGAATAATTAACAATCCACAACTCTAATAATACTTGAGTTTAAACAAATTTTGTGTACTTGGCTGGAAACAGTGCATCGTTGACAGATGGACGCAAAAGCATATTAATAATAACTTTTTGAGTTTGGATGCTGATACCAATAATAAAGACAACAACAATAAAATCTACTTTGTATTTACAATATATTTTTACTTAATGCTAAATACAATATGTGTATATTGTATTTACCATGAGCAGTGAAACATACTCTCCAACAAAAATGAAACAGCACCACAGAACTTGACAATATAGTTTTTTTTTTTTAATAATCTGCAATAAACTAAACAGTACAAAGTAACATGAACTTTAAAATACCATCAAAATATACGTATATTACATATTTATATACATATTAAAAAAACAACAATACAAATGTAATACAAATTTACACAGACCTAGAGTTGACAAATAATTTATCTACGTATTAACTGTGACTACGAAAGGCACAAAATCCCTAAGCTTTCACTACTGTCTCTCTGAATACTTTTTTTATTCAATATAACAATATACTTTAGTGTTTGTATAACAAGACATGCACCTGTGAGAACAAAGTTTATTTTATATAGCTGCTACTACCCTCAGTTTATACATTGGTCTAAAATTGATCTAAAACTGATTTCACATGCACACACATACACAATTTTCACTGAAGCAACTGTTTGATTTAAAAACATCACAATACTGATAAAATCACACACATCTGGTACTGCAAGTACCTAGTTTTCAAACTTTTTTCCAAATTTTATATTAACTTGATTATATCGTACAGTGTTGCCAAATTAATTACATGAACAAGAAAACTGCCTAAAAATATGCATAGCTCACCAGAAATATAGGATTCTATGATTGTAATAATCACATACGCAGAGTTTTAAACAATAAAAGTTACAATGTGTGATCCACTATAATCAATAATGATATGTTATTTATATGAGTGCTATAACAGCATAGAAACAGATATAGCCCCATTCATTGTACGTTAACATTTTTAACAAATATAACACCAGTAGCAACCACCAAAATATTCTTCCAACAATGTTCAATACAACAAAAACCATAGCTATGAAGCAATTGTTAAGGGCACATGAACAAGAATATTATATACAAACACATCAATTCTATTTACATATGGCCTCTATGTAAATATATAAATATATTTATCTATATATTTTCTTCTTTGGACATTCATAAATGAACTAACACATTATCACACTTAAATAACTATTACATTGCTCACAGAGAGCTTTGAATGAGGTCAGCACATTTGGTAAAATTAACCACACACACACACACACACACACACACACACACACACACACACACACACACACACACACACACACACACACACACACACACACACACACACACACACACACACACACACACACACGCACGCACGCACGCACGCACGCACGCACGCACGCACACACACACACACACACACACACACAGTGCTATTGTATATATTAAATTGTATATTTAAGCAATATTTTATATATTAGCATAATATCAAGCATATTAGTAATAAAATAGTACTGACTCCAAATAATTATGTACAAACAATTATTTTTCAAGTTTTGCTTTAATTGTGTACGTTCAATAAGATTGCTTATGGATCAGTTCAGTAAAATGACAACGTTCGTATTTACTATTGAGATCAGGAATACCAACATGGTAATACCAAATTATGTGTCCCAACAGTATTATGTATATTGTTTGTTTGCTGTTGGATCAACTGATAAACACATATAATTACGGAAAACATTGAAAACATTTTCCTTTACTCAACCTATTCAGCAGTACAATTAAAACCACATTTCAAAACGGAAAGATTTCATTTCAACAAATATATTTCACATATAACAAGGAAAACACACATTCCTCATATTTCCCTATATTTCACATGAAAACAAGGAACTGAATTGTAAGTTGAGAAAGTTAAGTGGTTTGTTAAAGAAAAGGACAAGTAGTACCAAATCACCACACAGTAAACACCGTAGTCAGTAAACAAATACTGAAAATAGTTACAAACCCCTAAAAACAACATTTGTATATAACACAATAAGGTGTGTTAAACTTTAATGAAGAAATTATATCCAAACATAATGAAGAAATTATATCCAAACATCTATTGATATGAATTAAACGGTTCGTAAAAGCTCAGCAAAAAAATCTACAACACCTGTATACAAGAGAAGGTTTGCTTTATCACTCTGAGTACTGAGCATTTAACCTGTTTTTCAAAAATCTCTGTATTTAAACAACTCATAAATATTTATTAATACTTATTAATAAAAAAAATAATTTCAGCCTACTTTTTCCTATTCAATCCTCTTCTGGATAAACTTTTTGCATTATCATCATCATCATCATGATTTTACTTTGAAATTGATGATAAATAAACTTAGGTTTTCAGTAATTATGACAAAAATTCTTTAAAATTATATGATTTTATCTAAACCAAACACATCAGGTGGCTATAAATTGCCATAATTTATATATTCTTGCCATATTTTATATTGGAATATAAATTGCCGTAACTTATATTCACGTTCACAATCATTCAGAATTATTAAATCTACTCTGAACTTCACAAGGAGCTTAATTTGTCTTTTCTTGTTATCATTTCCACTATATACCATTTTATCTTTTGGCATAATAATTGTCTGATGATATATTTTCTTTCTTCTTTTGCCATGTATATTCTTCTTTTGTCTTTTGTATATTTTCTTCCAGTTTCTTTTTGTATTCTCAGAATGCTAGGTGATAACATTTGTTTCAGTTTATTGTACAAATTACATGAGTGCTTAACCACAAACATACAAGATAAATTGCCATAATGCTGTCTGCCTTTGTGGAACCTGCAAACTTCCATAAACACAACCGTGTTTTTATGATTGTTTTTTTCTTTGTGTTTTTAATTTGAAACTGGCATGTCATCAAAGTCCATTAATGTAACTCCGAGCTTATTTACTTGGCTGACAACTTTGTGCTTACATGTTTATTTGAGCCTTTCTTATATTTATTTGCATGATCTGCAAACATTGTTTGTCTGTTAACAATGGCTGCTAGTATCTTATGATCGTAACATTCAGATTTTTCAATCTGTTTGTAATTAATTACATAATGTACAAAGAACTACAGTTTATATTACATCTTCATGTATGGCAAGCTTATCATATAGCACACACACACACACACTGTTTTGTGACTTTTCCCATCATATTGTTTTCAAAACTTGTAAGCTGTTGGTTAATTTTTACACTGTGTTTAAAGGTATGTCTTTTTTCCTTATCTGAAGTTTGATGAATTAAATTAATCAACTTGTTACAGACTCCTGCTTAACTGTTGTTTTAGGAGTACTGTGTGTGCTGCTAATGTGGCTACAGATTCATTAATGATGACATTATCTCCTTGCTGTCTCATCATGCAGATATCGTTCCACTCCAGTATTTAATACCATTCCCAATTTTGAAATATTTCTTTGAAATTAGCCATCTCTTCTCCAATACTACTCTCAGTTAATTTGGTATCATTTATTCTCTTTGGTAATGAGTGTAGTTTAACGAAAAAATTTATAGAAAACAATGTATAACAACTAACTGATATAAAAAAGTGAAACTTACAATACAAGGTTGGGTTGTATTAGAAATGTTACATGGCTCTAAAATAAGTTTCATACCAACGTAAATATCAATGGTAACAACAAATGTGAAGGCCTTAACTTCAGTTATCTGTAATACAACAAGTTTTCATATATAAACATTAAGGTGGTATGAAGCAGTAGGGCCCTGAAAATACCTCACTGGCATACCCAATCGACCACTGGGGTGTTGTATTACCGTCTCTGTACAAACACAGCTGAGAACCATGGGCTTTTTGATTTTGGGGGCTACACTTCCTCATACCATCACAATATATATGTTACTAGCAAAGTACAAAATCAGGCATTTTATAGAATGCCTAGGAATTTCGTACAATGCCATGCCTTAATCCAGCCCAAAACTTTTGATTCTGAAAAGTGTGTAGAGTGCTGCTGAGATATGCATAGTATGTGTGGACATTTTTTGAACACTAGTGGTAATAGTGGAGATAAGTGGGGCGATGGCAAGAAGCTGTGCACTATCTGCTTCAAAGCAAAAAATGCAAATGAAGAAAGAAAAAGGTCAAAATCATTTCTAGAACTTCAGGCAAAGAATGTGAAATCTGATTCTGACAAAAATGTTCCTCCAGCTCCTGTGGGCGCGTCTGTTCGTGTTCCAATTCCTGAAGTAGACAAGGGGCGGGGAGATCTTCGAAACATCCTAGCAATCGTCGTGAGTGTGACAGAAGACGGATTTTACAGACTGGGAACCACTAACGGATTGTTAAAACATATTTGTACACAAGATCGCAGTTCACCATATGCCCAAGAGCACTAATGGGGTTGAAGATGTTCCTGAACAGGAAACCGCACTTCATTTAGCTGCTACTGCCCAATCATCAGGATCCGGACAAGGGTTCGTAAAATGTGTGTGCAAGACTAAATATCAAAAAAATGTAACTGTAAAAAATGAAAGAAAGTGTACTTCAAAATGTCACAGCTCTCTGTCTTGTCAGAATAAGTAGAGTATATTCCATATACAGTGAAAACAGCTTAAGCTGGAACCTGGAAAAGACGGAAACCTTTTTTAGCCAGAAAATTTCCGTGGTCCCTTCGATTTCTCATAGTTAATACGTACGTTAAAAACAACTCGTATAAAACAGAAACTGTCTAATCCAGAAACGGAAAGAATTTTTCCTAGTCGCCTGTGTAAAACGGGAAATTTCTATTGAGAAATGCACAATTAGTTTCAAAGTCATTCATTCTTTGACTACCTGTATACCTACCAGTTATGTACATAGGTCACGCTGTAAGCGGATTATAAGTAAGATAAGACACAGATGGGGCAACTACAGGTAAAATTGTAGAATGTACAATTAGTTCATGGGTTTTCCCCACTGATACAATACTGTACCTAAGTTTCCCACTGATTCTAAATTTACAACACCAATTCAGAAGTCTTGGGTAAACATTCAGAGCAGTATGGTATTTCGAAGGGTACAGATATCCACTGTCAGCAAAATGAATAAATTGAAAAACAACACATTGCCTTTGAAGTTGAAAGTAGACGTTATTAAGTGTTATGAGGAAAATAAAGTGAGTGCTAAACAATTAGTGCAAAAGTTTAAATGTGGAAAACTCAAGTGTATGAAATTCTGAAAAACAAGGAGAAAATAAAAAGTGAGTGGTTGAATAACGAATGAAGAGGTGATTCGAAGAGGAAGCTAAGAAAAACCGGAAATGAGGACAAAAATATGACAATGATTTTTGGATGATCTCGAAATTTGCCTGTATCAGGACCTATTCTACAAGCTCAAGCAAAACTGGTGGCGGAGAGACTAAACAAAGAAGATTTTAAAGCATTGAATGGATGGTTGGAGAGTTTTCATGCCAGACATGAAATAACGTTTTGACAAATCAGCAGAGAAGCAAATGATGTTGACATGGATGTTGTCAATGACTGGAAGTTAAAATCGTAAAGTTTAATTGCTGATTACCAGCTGGAAAACATTGCAAACTTTGATGAAACAGGTTTGTTTTTTCACGCTTTGTCAAATAAGACGCTAAAACTGAAGGGCAAAAGATGCGTTGGCGGAAAACAGTCGAAGGAGAGATTGACCACTTTCATGTGCGGATTTGCAAACATCAAAAACCATTAGTGATTGGAAAGATGCTCGTAATCCAAGATGGTTCAAAAATGTTCAGATGTTCAACCTACCGGTTGTGTGGCGTACTAACAGAAAAGAGTGGATGAATTCAGAAATAATGGAGAAATGGTTGAAGACACTGAGTCAGAAGATGAAGATGCAAAAACGGCACATCTTGTTGTTTTCAGACCATTCAACGTGTCATCCCGATCTAAAGTTGTCAAACATAAAACTCTGTTTCCTACCAGCTAGCATTACTTAACCAGTGGATCAAGATGTGATTCAAAATTTTAAAGTGCACTACCTAAAATACATTCTGCAGTCGGTTGTCGCGAACATGCAGCAGTGTCAGTCTGTGGATGAATTAGCAAAGAAAATATTCGTTCTCGATGCCGTAAGATGGATTTGCAGTGCCTTTAATGATATTAGCCGGACATGCGTAAAGAAATGCTTCTGGAAAAGTGGCATTAAAAGCAACACAGAAGAAGAAAATTTGGGACCGGAAGAAGAAAACCCCATCTCTAGCTTACGCGCCTTAATTACTAATGGAACCGAACCACAGGATTACATCAATATCAATGAGACTACCAATTGAAGCCGGATTTCAGACCTTGGATGTAATTATTGAAGCGAGAGTAAATGCGGCTGAAGGAGCGGTGGCGATGAAGAAGAACAAGAAGAAGACAAAAGTGCAGGAATTGGTAAGTTTGAAACAGTTGTAGTTGTACAGTAATGTTTATACAGTACAGTATAATCACCATACTAAAATTTTATTTTTCTGTTATTGAATGGGTAGCGTAGCTGTTGAACCTCACTTAAAAATTCAAGACTGCAGAGATGCGTTACAGAAACTGATGGTGATTGAAGAATTCTTGGAAAAGTCAAAGTGTAAAGAAATGAAACCCATCCCCGAACTAAGAACTTTGACTGAGAAACAGTCAGTTGTAAAATTAAAGCAAAAAAACTCTTTTAGATTTGTGGAAAAAGTAAAAGTTGAATAATCAAAGAGTGCCATACGGCTGTGTAATACAGTAGTTGATTTTAAAATGTTAGATTATATTCTTTATTTACCTGGTTTATGTAAGATAACCTATACACAGTACATAAACAAATTATGTAGTACTGAAGTTGAATTTGCGTTCATGTTTATTTGAACCTGTCCAACACGGAAACCTTTACAAACTGGAAGAAATCTATGGACCCGTAAGATTCCGGCTCACACAGTTTTCACTGTATTTACAATTAATAAACACCAATAATATCTAAAGTATTTTTTAACCCAACTGGTTAAAAAAAGTTCTTATACAGTATAATTTTAATAAAATAATATCTGAACGTAATTAAGTAGAGAATAGATAATCTTGAAATGTCAAATTTCATACAAAGTCCTCTGTGTAAAATCAAACAATTATGTGTGATTTTGTAACAAAATGTTTTCATTTTGAACGTAGTAAGATTATTTTACACTTTGCCTAAAGAATCACTGGGCTTATATAGAATGCCTAGGCAATGTACACAATACCTGGGAAAAGTATAAAAACATTTGAAAAGTATTCTATTCTAAACTTTGCCATTAAACTGCAGGCATTGTATGAAATGCCTTGGTATTCTACAAAATGCCTGTTTGCAGGAAACATACATATATACTGCACCAATACAAATTCCATGGGTAATATACAAAAATTACAAAAATGAATACATGGATATGCATACACAAGTGCACAATCATGCACACGTCCGTGCACACACACAACACAAGTAATGTGAAATTTGTGTTATACGTCACACCAATCCTTACTAAACCTTCCACTGTTAAACATTTATTGATTAATGGTCACTACTAACTTAAGGATAAGGGTAAAAACTAATAAAAAATTAAAAAAGAAAACATAAAGGTTCTTTAAGAAACTATACTCATTACCAACGAGAATAAATGATACCAAATTAATTAAGTGTAGTATTGGAGAAGAGATGGCTAATTTCAAAGAAATATTTCAAAATTGGGAATGGTATTAAATACTGGAGTGGAACGATATCTGCATGATGAGACAACAAGGAGATAATGTCATCATTAATGAATCTATAGCCACATTAGCAGCACACACAGTACTCGTAAAACAACAGTTAAGCAGGAGCCTGTAACAAGTTGATTAATTTAATTCATCAAACTTCAGATAAGGAAAAAAGACATACCTTTAAACACAGTGTAAAAATTAACCAACAGCTTACAAGTTTTGAAAACAATATGATGGGAAAAGTCACAAAACAGTGTGTGTGTGTGTGTGTGTGTGTGTGTGTGTGTGTGTTATATGATAAGCTTGCCATACATGAAGATGTAATATAAACTGTAGTTCTTTGTACATTACGTAATTAATTACAAACAGATTGAAAAATCTGAATGTTACGATCATAAGATACTAGCAGCCATTGTTAACAGACAAACAATGTTTGCAGATCATGCAAATAAATATAAGAAAGGCTCAAATAAACATGTAAGCACAAAGTTGTCAGCCAAGTAAATAAGCTCGGAGTTACATTAATGGACTTTGATGACATGCCAGTTTCAAATTAAAAACACAAAGAAAAAAACAATCATAAAAACACGGTTGTGTTTATGGAAGTTTGCAGGTTCCACAAAGGCAGACAGCATTATGGCAATTTATCTTGTATGTTTGTGGTTAAGCACTCATGTAATTTGTACAATAAACTGAAACAAATGTTATCACCTAGCATTCTGAGAATACAAAAAGAAACTGGAAGAAAATATACAAAAGACAAAAGAAGAATATACATGGCAAAAGAAGAAAGAAAACATATCATCAGACAATTATTATGTCAAAAGATAAAATGGTATATAGTGGAAATGATAACAAGAAAAGACAAATTAAGCTCCTTGTGAAGTTCAGAGTAGATTTAATAATTCTGAATGATTGTGAACGTGAATATAAGTTACGGCAATTTATATTCCAATATAAAATATGGCAAGAATATATAAATTATGGCAATTTATAGCCACCTGATGTGTTTGGTTTAGATAAAATCATACAATTTTAAAGAATTTTTGTCATAATTACTGAAAACCTAAGTTTATTTATCATCAATTTCAAAGTAAAATCATGATGATGATGATGATAATGCAAAAAGTTTATCCAGAAGAGGATTGAATAGGAAAAAGTAGGCTGAAATTATTTTTTTTATTAATAAGTATTAATAAATATTTATGAGTTGTTTAAATACAGAGATTTTTGGAAAACAGGTTAAATGCTCAGTACTCAGAGTGATGTAAGAAAATATATCATCGGACAATTATGTCAAAAATAAAATGGTATATAGTGGAAATGATAACAAGAAAAGACAAATTAAGCTCCTTGTGAAGTTCAGAGTTGATTTAATAATTCTGAATGATTGTTAACAAGAGACGTTAATTGGAGAATGTGAATTATTAAAAAAAAAAACAAATAAACAAAAGAAATTTCTCTAGCAAAACTGAACAACCAGTGTATGCATTGTACTGAATAAAAGACCAAAGTCCTAGTCTGTAGTCGGAAGGAAGAAGATCCAATCAGAATAACTCTTGGAAATAATGTTCTCTAGACAGTTGAAGAATATCTAGGAAGTAAAATCACAAGTGATGGACCTCTTCACTCTTCACCTCAACCTCTGCACTTCAAACACTATCAGCCTAAAAATAAAGAAGAATCTAGTAAAGACATACATGTGGAGTGTTGCCCTATACAGGTATGAATCTTGGACAATTGGAGAAAATGACAAGAAAAGACTCCAAGCATTTGAGATCTGGTGCTACAGAAGAATATTCAAGATAAGCTGGAGGGAGAAGATAACGAATGAGGAAGCCTTTAGAAGAGCTCAGGAGGAGAAGAGCTTTCTACGAAATTTAAAAGGCAGAAGAGCTAAGTTTAAAGGGCATATACTACAACACAATGGGTTGGTTAAGAGAATAATAGAAGGAACAATTGAAGGGAAGAATCACAGAGGACAACCCTGTTTAGACTACATTAAACAGCTTATGGTCAATATGAACTGCGCATCATGTTGTGAGTTGAGAAGAAAAGCAGAGAAGCGTGAAGAATGGCAAGCTGCTGCCAACCAGCCTATGGGCTGCTGACCTACTATTACATTGTACTGAACAATTATCTAAACCTTGTGATGTAGCGCTAGAGCAGACTGACATTAAAGTATCTGTTTGCCTTATAGTGATCGTAACTGTCTATGTTCAAAAAGTAGTAGTGCCAGTAAGACATACGTTTGAATAAAAATTTATAAAGAAGTTGCCACCACAAATGTTGCAAAGTAGATGATCAATAAGTGTATTTTTTGCGGTTTTTTTTTCAGGAATTATTCACGAATCTAGAATTGTTCATGTCACTAGAACCTAAAGAATTTTATCGAGTCTTATCAGACTCAGCAAGTGTATCACATGAGAGAAAGGTTAAACTGAACCATCCTGTCAACATAGGTTCAGAAAGAAGTTTAGAGTGCAAAAGGCTATATAATAACTCTAAACATCAGTACAACATTGATATTGTTTGGACATACTGTTGCAATATATATATGTAATGTACCATACATACATATGCAGTCTCTCAGTACCATGCAGGACCCATTCACAAGATATGTAACAAACTATTATTAATATTAAACTATATTAAAAGAGATGTCTATTAAAATTATTATGATGGCATGTATTTTTTAATGTACTTATTAACTTTATTAACTTACTAAATTTAAACACACATTTAGACTGAATTATATTCTATAAATAAAACATTATACAACATAATACACTTATTACAGAAACTTATTTCACTTAAGCTATGAAATTCTATAAGCTATACACAAGGGACTGCTTGTTACCTACGAGTTTGGGAAACTGTACAACGAATTATGGAATTAAACGGTAATATGACAACTAACTGTTAAACAGTATTAGACATTTCCTGTGGGGAATGAACATGAACTTGAACTATTACTATGAGCTAAACTTAACATGCTTCCAGTGAAACTCTCGTCATCAGGATAACATTCCTTAGAAGCTTCTGCAATTGCTAACGCACTG
Source organism: Magicicada septendecula (assembly GCA_034769895.1). Classification (NCBI taxonomy): domain Eukaryota; kingdom Metazoa; phylum Arthropoda; class Insecta; order Hemiptera; family Cicadidae; genus Magicicada; species Magicicada septendecula. The sequence continues at coordinate 29,374,977 of CM068376.1, read as the reverse complement.
AAACAAATGTGTACATAAAAAGTTATTATAATTTCAAGCCATAAAATCACGTCATTAAGGAATTGGCCAGAATGGGAAATAGGAGACGGAATAGAAGAGACTGGTACACTCATGATGGATCCTCCCGAAATCTTGGAAAAACATTTTTAAAAATATATTGAGAGAAAATTATTTTATTTTTGTCTGGTAGGTTTAGTTTCAATTTCAATATATACAAAACTGCTATTTAACACAATCACTGTGGAAGGCAGTAATTTCTGCTCAGGACACATCGTTCAATATCTGCTAACTTACATCACCCTAACAACTTCGAAACAATGTTAACCATGTGGGTGTATTTTATAATTTTTCAGTGGCAGTCAATGTGTTAGAAGTATTCAATACATGTGAGAAAACATCTGACAATACAGAAATTTCAGCTTGTTTCTATATTTGTTTCCCTGCCCAAATAACTCTTTGTATCCTACCCCTGGATTTTTCTGAAGCCAGAGAGAAATTGTAACGAGACAAAAGGGGTAGAATCATTTATGCAATAATTCATGATCTTTGTAACCCTTGGTAAAATCAGTATTTAGAAATCTGAATGGTATGAATCAACGAGTATGACGTAGGCATTGCCGTCTCAAACTAAATAAACTGAACCTTATAAGGCACGGAATTTTTATGATCCGTCTGACGTCACGATAGTATCATGAACAGAACACGTGTTTTCCAATAATGAAATGCAGTTTTGGCTTTTACAAACTTCTAGACTATTCGATGTGTCCAGACGAGGGAGGAAGCGGGAATCAAGGGTGACTGGCCCAGATAGTATGACGATGGCCAGTAACCATTCGCCCCAGTCGACGAACACCAAAAAGCCGTACGGTTGTGTTGAACCGAGTCCGCGGACAAAATTAAGTGTAGGCCTACAAACGTCGTGAAAATGAATCTAAAGCAGTTATAAATAAATTGTTTCAAGAAGAAAGTGCAATTGGAAATTTTAATTAACAGTGTGGAACAGTTTTTGAGTGTTGGAGCAAAAAGTGAACTGAATGAGTAATCGCGTAACATTTGGAATAGCATCAACAGCTAAGTACTAGTAAAACTAGATCGACTGGCCAACTTTTAATAACTATTTGTCTCTTATCAAAATACCCTATTCAGAAAAATAATGAGATCTCAAATTTAGGGGGGTTAAAGAGAGTGAGAGGGAGAGAGTGAATGCGAGGTACTGGTTTGCCTTAGTAGAATATATCAATTTTAGTTTCGTTTAAATAATTATTATGATTGTTCACTATTGAGTGATTTGTTAACCAGAAAATGAATAGGGTTAGCAATCTTTGTATTGCTAACTGAAAATAAAGTCAGATTTCAATATAACCATAACCATGTGGTCAGTGTAGTTACTGCGCCAAACCCTAACCTATTTTCTGCGTCAAAATCTCGCCTAGATGAGCCTGTGAGAACTTCTGAGTCAAGGGAATATAAATTATCTAAATTCTTTAACGGGTAAAGTGTAACAAGGTTTCCATATTTTCCTTTTAAAAATGCTGGTGGCGACCTTGAGTAATTTGGATCTTCTGTTTGGGTTAAGGTAAGTGCGAAGTAAAAAGTTTCGTTAGAACCGGGTAAGTAATCGTTTTATATATTCTCAACACATAGTATCATTACAATTGGCGAATCACTCCCAGGATTTTTATGTAATGTTTATATAAATTAGGCCTGAAATTTGACGCCAGGAAATAGGCTTGGAAGCGGCGGCAATTTTTGAATAATTTGTAGGTTATAAGATGTTCAAAATAGCACATGGTGTGTAAACAAGTTTTTTGTGTAGTATATAAACTCTCATTTATATCAATATTGAATTTTAATAAGTATCTGAGTAAAAATAGTTAAAAAACATAGAAAATAATGAGGATGAGGTCAGTTTGACTGACTCAACTGTAATGAGTGAATCAGAAATTCAGTCAACTCTGGTATTAATAAAAGAAAGCAGTTTAACTGAATCAGTTATAATGGGGGATGTTGGGACACAATCAACACCAATATCAAAAAAAAAAAAATTAGTAGTGAATACGATGATAAGGTGACGAATACGTTGCAATTGATTTTAGAGCAAAAAAACGTAAAATTTGATGAAGTAAAGGGTGATATTGTAAAGGGACAAAATGGGTAGAATCATTTTAATATTGTGCAATAATTCACGATTAATGTAACCCTTGGTAAAATACGAATTTAGACATCTGAATGGTATGACTAAGCAAGTATGACGTAGGCATTGCCATCTCAACTAAATAAGCCGAACCTTATACGGTAAAGAAATTTTGTGGTCAGTCTGACGTCATGATGGTATCATGAAAGGAACACATGTTTTCCAATAACGAAACACAGTTCTGACTTTTACAAACTTCTAGCTTCTTCGATGGGTCCAGATGAGACAGGAAGTGGGGAGCGAGGAGAACCACGTGACCGGCCTGGATAGTATACGATTACCAGTCGTCATTCGCCCCAGTTAACGACCAACTCAAAGCCGTATGGTGGTGTTGAACCAAGTCCATGGACAAATTCAGTGTAGGCCTACAAAAAAGTGTGAAAATGAATATAAAACAAAATATCGGTATGGAGAACGATACATGGCTTCCATGTTCTAAGATTTATATTTAAAATCATATTCGAAATGAAATATTTCCATAGAAACTACTTCTTTCTACTTATTGCTTCAGCCTTAACCACAGTACTGTGGTCACTAACGTATACCACCTCACGTTTTCGCACTCGATTTTCACTGATGATGGCAGTCGATGGGACTGACGAAAAGTCTGGTTTTTCAGAAAACACTGGACTAAAGCTAAACAGCCCGGGAAGGAATTTTAACAAAGAACTACTTCTCAGTTGCCGATAACGTAGTACACATATACAAAATTCTCCCCTCTCCCTTCAACTATAATTTTCATTTATAGAAAATTACCCCCACCCCGTTCACCTAACCTCTTCATTTATAGATATTTCATCTACGTTTCTACAGTGGATTATTATGAGCTTCTTATCAGGATACTTTATTTATCAAAATTAAGTACTTTACTCTTGTTAAAACATAAAACGTTGCAGATAAAGTACCCCTATCTCTTAACCGATCTTCACCAAAATCAATAGACCTTCAGTCCTCTACAATGCAGGGATGCATGCAAAAAAATATTTGATTCTGTTTGAATGTGCGGCAGTTATCGTTCGTCATGGAAACATTTCTCTTGTTACAATATAAAATGTTGCAGGTAAACTACCCCTTTCCCTTAACCGATCTTCACCAAAATCAGTAGGCCTGGAGTTCTCTACAATTCAGGAAAGTATGCACAAAATTATTTGATTCTCTTTGAACTTACGGCAGTTATCTTTCGTCAAAAAAAGTAGTCGATTCTGTTTGAATTTGCGGCAGTTATCGTTCGTCATATAAAAAATTACCCTTGTTAAAACATAAAATGTTACAGGTAAACTACCCCTTTCCCTTAACCGATCTTCACCAAAACCAATAGATCTTGAGAACTCTATAATTCAGACATGACTTCCATGTTCTAAGATTTATATTTAAAATCATATTCGAAATGAAATATTTCCATAGAAACTACGTCTTTCTACTCATTGCTTCAGCATTAACCACAGTACTGTGGTCACTAACATATACCACCTCACGTTTTCGCACTCGATTTTCACCGATGATGGCAGTCGATGGCACTACCGAAAAGTCTGGTTTTGCAGAAAATATTGGACTACGGCTAAAGAGCCCGGGAAGCAATTTTAACAAAAAACTACTTCTTTGTTGCCGATAACGTAGTACACATAAAAAATTCTCCCCTCCACCTTCAACTATAATTTTTAATAATAGAAAATTACCCACCACACCATTCACTTAACCTCTTCATTTATAGATATTTCATCTACGTTTCTACAGTGGATTACTATGAGCTTCTTATCAGGATACTTTATTTATAAAAATTAAGTACTTGACTCTTGTTAAATCATAAAATGTTTCAGGTAACTACCCCTTTCTCTTAACCGATCTTCTCCAAAATCAATAGACCTTCCGTCCTCTACAATTCAGGGAAGCATGCAAAAAAATATTTGATTCTGTTTGAATGTGCGGCAGTTATCGTTCGTCATGGAAACATTTCTCTTGTTACAACATAAAATGTTGCAGGTAAACTACCCCTTTCCCTTAACCGATCTTCACCAAAATCAATAGACCTTGAGCTCTCTGCAACTCAGGAAAGGGTGCAAAAAATTATTTGATTCTCATTGAATTTTCGGCAGTTATCGTTCGTCATAAAAAAATTACCCTTTTTAAAACATAAAACGTTGCTGATAAACTACCCCTTCCCTTAACCGATCTTCAACAAAATCAACAGACTTTGAGTTCTCTTTAGTTCAAAAAGGTATGCAAAAAACCTAGTTGATTCTGTTTGAATTTACGGCAGTTATCGTTCGACATATAAAAAATTTCCCTTGTTAAAACATAAAATGTTGCTGGTAAACTACCCCTTTCCCTTAACCGATCTTCACCAACACCAATAGGTATTGAGAACTCTACAATACAGGGCTGTATGCAAAACATCATTTGATTCTGTTTGAATTTGCGGCTGTTATCGTTTACCATAGAAAAAAATTACCCTTCATAAAACAACGTTGCCGGTAAACTACCCCTTTCCCTTAACCGATCTTCTCCGAAAACAATAGGTCTTGAGTACTCTACAATTCAGGGCTGTATCCAAACAATTATTTGATTCTGTTTGAATTTGCGGCTCTTATCGTTTGCCATAGAAAACACCCTTGATAAAACAAAAAGTTGCTGGTAAACTACCCCATTCCATTAACCGATCTTCACCAAAAACAATAGGTCTTGAGAACTCTACAATTCAGGGACGCATGCAAAAAAATATTTGATTCTGTTTGAATGTGCGGCAGTTATCGTTCGTCATGGAAACATTTCTCTTGTTACAACATAAAATGTTGCAGGTAAACTACCCCTTTCCCTTAACCGATCTTCACCAAAATCAAAAGACCTTGAGTTCTCTTTAGTTCAGAAATGTATGCAAAAACCTAGTTGATTCTGTTTGAATTTACGGCAGTTATCGTTCGTCATATAAAAAATTTCCCTTGTTAAAACATAAAATGTTGCTGGTAAACTACCCCTTTCCCTTAACCGATCTTCACCAAAATCAATAGACCTTCCGTCCTCTACAATTCAGGGATGAATGCAAAAAAATATTTGATTCTGTTCGAATGTGCAGCAGTTATCTATCGTCATGGAAACATTTCTCTTGTTACAACATAAAATGTTGCAGGTAAACTACCCCTTTCCCTTAACCGATCTTCACCAAAATCAACAGACCTTGAGCTCTCAGCAACACAGGAAAGGGTGCAAAAAATTATTTGATTCTCTTTGAATTTTCGGCAGTTATCGTTCGTCATAAAAGAAATTACCCTTTTTAAAACATAAAATGTTGCTGATAAACTACCCCTTCCCTTCACCGATCTTCAACAAAATCAACAGACCTTGAGTTCTCTTTAGTTCAAAAAGGTATGCAAAAACCTAGTTGATTCTGTTTGAATTTACGGCAGTTATTGTTCGTCATATAAACAATTTCCCTTGTTAAAACATAAAATGTTGCTGGTAAACTACCCCTTTCCATTAACCGATCTTCACCAACACCAATAGGTATTGAGAACTCTACAATACAGGGCTGTATGCAAAACATCATTTGATTCTGTTTGAATTTGCGGCTGTTATCGTTTACCATAGAAAAAATTACCCTTCATAAAACACCGTTGCCGGTAAACTACCCCTTTCCCTTGACCGATCTTCTCCGAAAACAATAGGTCTTGAGTACTCTACAATTCAGGGCTGTATGCAAAATATTATATGATTTTGTTTGAATTTGCGGCTGTTATCGTTTGCCATACAAAATACCCTTGATAAAACAAAAAACGTGGCAGGTAAACTACCTCTTTCCCTTAAACGATCTTCACCAAAAACAATAGGTCTTTAGTACTCAAGAAATCAGGGCTGTATGCAAAAACGTATTTGATTCTGTTTGAATTTACGGCTCTTATCGTTTGCCATAGAAAATACCCTTTTAAACATAAAACGTTGCAGGTAAACTACCCCTTTCCATTAACCGCTCTTCACCAAAAACAAAAGGTCTTGAGAACTCTACAATTCAGGGCGGTATGCAAAACATTAATTGATTCTGTTTGAATTTGTGGCTGTTATCGTTTGCCAAACAAAGAAAATTACCCTTGATAAAAAAAAAAACCGTTGCAGTAAACTACCCCTTTCCCTCAACCGATCTTCACCAAAAACAATAGGTCATGAGTACTCTACAAATCAGGGCTGTATGCAAAACATTATTTGATTCTGTTTGAATTTGGGGCTGTTATCGTTTGCCATAGAAAAAAATCTACAGACACACAGACACTTTTCGAAAAATGACTTTTTTTCATGTTTTGAGTGTAGTACAATCAGAATCTGCAATAATCTCGAACACAATTGTTTTTTGCCGTCACCATACTTCCATTTCCTTAAGGAACATGGAAGTAAAATATGGTAAATAAATCTCTTCAAGGGTAAATGCAATTAGCAAAATTAATCAGCAGTGTGGAACAGTTTTGTGAGTGTTGGAGCAAAAGTGAACTGAACGAGTAATGATGCAACATTGGAATAGCATCCACAGCTAAGTGCTATCAAAACCAGGTCAACTAAACAAATTTTAATAACCATTTGGGCTATTATTAAAATACACCATTCAGAAAATAATGAGATCTCAGATTTAAGGGGGTTAATAGAGTGAGAGGGAGAGAGTGAATGCGAAGTACTGGTTCGCCTTAATAGAATTAAGCAAGTTTAGTTATGTTCAAATAATAATTATGTGTGTTCACTGTTGAGTGATTTGCTAATCACAAGATGAATAGGGTTAGCAATCTTCGAATTTCTAACTGAAAATAAATGCAAATTTCAATGTCACCATGACCACGTGTTCAGTGTAATTATTGCGCCAAAACCTAACCTATTTTCTGCATCAAAATCTCGCCTAGACGAGCCTGTAAGATCTTCTGAGTCAAGGGAACTAAAGTATCTAATTATTCAAGTGTTTTTTAAGGGGAAGAGTGTCACAGTTTACATATTTCCACTTCAAAATATGTTGGCGACCCTGTAATATGCTGATGTAGTGTAACGTAAGTGCTGAGAAAAGATCGCGGAGTAAGTATTATAAAGGTGGGTATGGTTGGTAAAAAGTGGGGGAGTTTACAATATCAATGAAGTAAAACAACAAAATATTAAAAGTGAAAGTAATTTTAATGATATGAAACAAAATAATGTTAAATTTGAAATTAATATGAATAAACGTCTGAATGAGATTGACGAATGTTTTAATACCATTCAAAAAGAAGTGATAAGAGTCTGTAAACGAGCAGTTTACTGAACAAATTAATGAAGTAAAAGAAATTTTGGAAAGTAAAGTAAATTAGTGTAAGTCTAATACTATAAATAAGATTGAAGAAGTGAGTCAGAATATTAAGATATATGAAACTAATACTGACCAAAAATTAATGAAATAGAGAGTAATTGTAAGATAGAAATACAGTCAATACAAGATAGCATGAATGTTATGGAAAAACGTAGTATCCAGTTAAAATGTATATACAATAATAAATGTATTTCGATTGAGCAGAGCATAATTAATGTTAAAGATGAGTTGAACGTGGCGATAAGCCAGAAAGTGGATAATGTTACTGAATGAGTAATGATTACTCGCGATGTAAACAATGACGTTGAGTTTGTAATGGGACAGAAAGGGGTATTTTATTTTATTAAAATTATGTCATTGTCAATTGTAATCCCATGCATAAAGATGGTAGCAAGTCCCACGCAGAAAACTGTTTCAGTAAAACAAAGAACGCAGTCACATAGTTTTGCAAGGTGTGACCGTGGAACGTAATTCAATTCCAGGAAATCAAGTGTTGTGTGACACCCCAGTGCGTGCGAACACGAGCAAGCGCGCGGACAGGACGCCAAGCAGCTTCAACTGACGCTGCCGAAAAATGGCGAAACGACGAAAGTTTTGTGCCATGCGGTCCGATGCCGACGGAAGTCTGACAAAATCACACCCATTTGAGTGACGTGACGAATGGCAGTGCAATTTCGTCAACGCCTAACACACATGAAGAACCCATACTTTCAATACATTGACGAACATTTTCACCCAAGGAGGCATTGGTTTCCGCCTTGACCAACGGTGGAAGGGAGACCCGTTGGTAACGCTCTGGGCAGTTCGAACAAACCTTTTTTCCCAGCCGGGAGCCCCCGAACATGTGCACCTCAAAAGTATATTTTCTATAAAAAGTATTAATCAATCCTTGAAAATGGACTGATATTCCAAAAGGGAGTAGGGGGAGTGATGTAAGTGTAAAAGTGTATTGAACTAATAAACATATTCGGACATATGACGAGTCCAACACGTGACGAGGAGAAAAATACCAAAGTTAAGTAACAGATGGCTACCAATTTCACTTTATAAATTTTCTAAATTAAGAGAGCGCTCTAAATTAAATAAATAAGTTCATTTTAAAAAGGGGTTATATTTAAATTATGGGGTTTGTAAATGAATGAAAGCGTGTGTGAGCAAACTGGGCTGTCTATTTAGTTTTAGTAACATGGTTAGAGTTTAATTATTAGCGGTAGGTATTTTAATAAACTTGGTTTCCTGTATAATGTACGTAAAGTCAAACGTTTACAATGGGTATTACCTATTAAATTTCAATGAATAGTACAGTGATTACTGTCCATGTAATGTGAAATAAATTGTTGACAGAGGAGTTTTGATGCTATTTAGATGATGAATTTAGATGTAATAAAACAGTGTTAATTTACCATATCAAGATGTATTGGTCATTGTGTTTACCTATTTCTCTCTGCTAAAAGTACACCAGACGAAACCCTGGGAGTTTACGAAAGGTAGGTGATATAACAAAATTCAATATTTTATTATTGCATTAATCTGTACTGCTTTAAATGGTGCCCTAAAAAGGGACAAATTTCAAATTTTTAATAACACAAAAACAAGTACTGCTTTAATTGGCGCCCATTTAACAGGGACTTTGTAACGTGCCAAATTTGTGGATATTTTTATTTATTGCAATTTTGGGTTTTATAAATGTATTGTGTAAATTTTATTCCAACAAAGACAGACCACGTGTTGTAAGAGCAGTGTTGTAACGAAGCGGCAACGCAATATCACGTTGTGCAATCGGTAGAAGAATTCGCACCACCTTAGTTTCCAAGAACTTTGTTTGAGTGTGACAGCGCGCCCATGCGCACTATACATCCAGGGGCACGGGGTGACGCTACTCGTGAAGCTCAAGATGGCTAAAAAGCAATTTTTGGTCGCCTTAGTCTCTCTAGGCGACGGATATGGAAATTAAGTCACGCCCATCTCGTGACGTTAGCCAGTGCCTCACTAATATCGTATACTGTCGGCACACCAACAACTACATGAATTGCATGGGACGAAACTACTGCGACGAAACCAAAGGCATTGGTTTCCACACAAAAAGACATACTCAATTTAGCGGCACCTGCTACCTTCTTCGGCCCAGTTCGTCACAAACCGTACCTGTGGGTACAACCCTACGGGGTATCTCTTTGAAAAATTTTATAAATTGCCAGTAATAAAGTGAAATAACAGTTGAAAATATGTGACCGCGGTCGATAATACAGTGGAGAACATATTAAGTTAAATTTCGGACACGAATATCAATTAAAAAAGGAGTATCCATGAGTGCGAACGAAAACCACATTACCGGCGGGGAATATTACGAAAAATGTTTAAGGGCTGTGGGGTAATAAAAATGATTTGGGGTTATTAAAATAAATTGTAAGTATGTGAGAAAGGCAGGCTGGGCTGTTTATGTTTGTGTGTGCTATATAGAAGGTAAGGTAGTCGTTATGTTTTTGTATTAATCAATATATATTTCTAAGGCTGTAATTCAAAATTTAAAAAACCAGTGGAGAGAATAACAATTTTTTTTCTGATTTTATACATGTCTGAGATGTTTAACAATCATAAAAATAAAAACCATTATCTTTCAAATGATAAATTTTGTTAAATAAATTCATTCAAAAACCTTATTTCATTTGATGTGCTGTCAAATTCGTCGTACGAACGGGGTTCGTCCCCACTTGGAGATCCGGCCAGATCTAAAGTTAAAGGTAAGTGGGAGTTTACAGTTTTATTCATAAGTATAAAAAGTAACCAAGGGTTACAACTTTGTAAATTAAAAAATTTTTTAAATCAAATTAATTTACAAACTGGTCGAAAATGGCAGAGGGATATAAGAATGCAACTTTGTGTGAAGGTGTAGAAGTGGAGTTAAATTTAAATGTGATGCAGGACAATTTAATATCAACAAATATTAACGAGAGCGTAGACAATACAACAGACGAATTAACGATTGAGACAGTAGACGCAAAAATAAGCGATAATGTAAATATATTTAACCAATTAGCGTTGATGATGGAAATGATGTCAGGAATGAAAACTGAAATCAAATCACAGATAAACGTAGTAAATGAGAAAATGAAATCAGAAAATAATAATTTAAAATCTGAAATCAAATCAGAAAATAATAAGTTAAAATCTGAAATCAAATCAGAAATAAATGCCGTAAATATTAAACTTACCGATTTAAATAACGAGTTCATGACTGTAAGGAGCGAATTGAAAGTGAGTGAAATAAATATGAATAGCCGCTTGGAAAGTATGAATGAGGCTATTGTTGGAGTGAAAGATGAACTGACTATAGATATAAATAAGATACAAACCGAAATGTAAACGATATAAAAATAATTAACGAAAAACGAAAAGAGAAAATGCTTAAAAAATCTGAAACATTGACAAATAAATTTCATGATAAAATTAAAAAGCAAAATGACAAAATTGACAGTAATGTTCAATGTGTAATTAATGAGTGTGAGCAAATTAAACAAGCAAATAAAATACAAGAAAATAAAAATGATGAATTTAGAAGTAACTTTGAACAAGTTGATGCAATTAAAATTAATGTAAGTAGTTTATAATATCGGTATGGAGAACCATAATACATGACTTCCATGTTCTAAGATTTATATTTAAAATCGTATTCGCAATGAAATGTTTCCATAGAAACTACTTCTTTCTACTTATTGCTTCAGCCTTAACCACAGTACTGTGGTCACTAACGTATACCACCTCACGTTTTCGCAGTCGATTTTCACTGATGATGGCAGTCGATGGCACTGCCGAAACGTCTGGTTTTGCAAAAAAACATTGGACTACGACTAAACAGCCCGGAAAGGGATTTTAACAAAAAACTACATCTTTGTTGCCGATAACGTAGTACACATATAACAAATTCTACCCTACATCTTCAACTATAATTTTCATTAATAGAAAATTACACCCACCCTGTTCACCTAACCTCTTAATTTATAGATATTTCATCTATGTTTCTACAGTGGATTACTATGAGCTTCTTATCAGGATACTTTATTTATCAAAATTAAGTACTTCACACTTGTTAAAACATAAAATGTAGCAGGTAAACTACCCCTTTCTCATAACCGATCTTCACCAAAATCAATAGGCCTTCAGTCCTCTACAATTCAGGGACGCATGCAAAAAAATATTTGATTCTGTTTGAATGTGCAGCAGTTATCGTTCGTCATGGAAACATTTCTCTTGTTACAACATAAAATGTTGCAGGTAAACTACCCCTTTCCCTTAACCGATCTTCACCAAAATCAAAAGACCTTGAGTTCTCTTTAGTTCAGAAAGGTATGCAAAAACCTAGTTGATTCTGTTTGAATTTACGGCAATTATCGTTCGTCATATAAAAAATTTCCCTTGTTAAAACATAAAATGTTGCTGGTAAACTACCCCTTTCCCTTAACCGATCTTCACCAAAATCAATAGACTTTCCGTCCTCTACAATTCAGGTATGAATGCAAAAAAATATTTGATTCTGTTTCAATGTGCGGCAGTTATCTATCGTCATGGAAACATTTCTCTTGTTACAACATAAAATGTTGCAGGTAAACTACCCCTTTACCTTAACCGATCTTCACCAAAATCAATAGACCTTGAGCTCTCTGCAACACAGGAAAGGGTGCAAAAAATTATTGGATTCTCTTTGAATTTTCGGCAGTTATCGTTCATCATAAAAGAAATTACCCTTTTTAAAACATAAAACGTTGCTGATAAACTACCCCCTTCCCTTCACCGATCTTCAACAAAATCAACAGACCTTGAGTTCTCTTTAGTTCAAAAAGGTATGCAAAAACCTAGTTGATTCTGTTTGAATTTACGGCAGTTATCGTTCGTCATATAAACAATTTCCCTTGTTAAAACATAAAATGTTGCTGGTAAACTACCCCTTTCCCTTAACCGATCTTCACCAACACCAATAGGTATTGAGAACTCTACAATACAGGGCTGTATGGAAAACATCATTTGATTCTGTTTGAATTTGCGGCTGTTATCGTTTACCATAGAAAAAAATTACCCTTCATAAAACACCGTTGCCGGTAAACTACCCCTTTCCCTTAACCGATCTTCTCCGAAAACAATAGGTCTTGAGTACTCTACAATTCAGGGCTGTATGCACACAATTATTTGATTCTGTTTGAATTTGCGGCTCTTATCGTTTGCCATAGAAAACACCCTTGATAAAACAAAAGTTGCTGGTAAACTACCCTATTCCATTAACCGATCTTCACCAAAAACAATAGGTCTTGAGAACTCTACAATTCAGGGCTGTATGCAAAACATTAGTTGATTCTCTTTGAATTTACGGCAGTTATCGTTCGTCATAGAAAAAATATCCTTGTTAAAACATAAAACGTTGTAGGTAAACTACCCCTTTCCCTTAACCGAGCTTCAACAAAATCAACAGACCTTGAGTTCTGTATAATTCAAAAAGGTATGCAGAAGAGTAGTTGATTCTGTTTTAATGTACGGCAGTTATCGTTCGTCAAAAAAATAATTACCCTTGATAAAACATAAAATGTTGCTGGTAAACAACCCTATTCCCTTAACCAATCTTCACCAAAACCAACAGATCTTGAGAACTCTACATTTCAGGGCTGTATGCAAAATATTATATGATTCTGTTTGAATTTGCGGCTGTTATCGTTTGCCATATAAAATACCCTTGACAAAACAAAAAACGTGGCAGGCAAAGTACCCTTTTCCCTGAACCGATCTTCACCAAAAACAATAGGTCTTTAGTACTCAACAAAACAGGACTGTATGCAAAACCTTTTTTGATTCTGTTTGAATTTGCGGCTCTTACCGTTTGCCATAGAAAATACCCTTTTAAAACATAAACTGTTGCAGGTAAACTACCTCTTTCCCTTAACCGATCTTCACCAACACCAATAGGTATTGAGATCTCTACAATACAGGGCTGTATGCAAAACATCATTTGATTCTGTTAGAATTTGAGGCTGTTATCGTTTACCATAGAAAAAAATTACCCTTGATAAAAAACTGTTGCAGGTAAACTACCCCTTTCCCTTAACCGATCTTCACCAAAAACGATAGGTCTTGAGAAATCTACAATTCAGGGCTGTATGCAAAATATTATATGATTTTGTTTGAATTTGCGGCTGTTATCGTTTGCCATACAAAATACCCTTGATAAAACAAAAAACGTGGCAGGTAAACTACCCCTTTCCCTTAACCGATCTTTACCAAAAACAAAAGGTCTTGAGAACTCTACAATTCAGGGCAGTATGCAAAAATTATTTGATTATGTTTGAATTTGCGGCTCTTATCGTTTGCCATAGAAAATACCCTTGTTAAAACATAAAACGTTGCAGGTAAACTACCCCTTTCCCTTAACCGATCTTTACCAAAATCAACAGATCTTGAGAACTCTACAATTCAGGGCTGTATGCGAAACATTATTTGATTCTGTTTGAATTTGCGGCTGTTATCGTTTGCCAAACAAAGAAAATTACCCTTGTTAAAAAAAAACCGTTGCAGGTAAACTACCCCTTTCCCTCAACCGATCTTCACCAAAAACAATAGGTCATGAGTACTCTACAAATCAGGGCTGTATGCAAAAAATTATTTTAATCTGTTTGAATTTGGGGCTGTTATCGTTTGCCATAGAAAAAAATCTACAGACACACAGACACTTTTTGAAAAACGACTTTTTTTCATGTTTTGAGTGTAGTACAATCAGAATCTGCAATAATCTCGAACACAATTGTTTTTTGCCATCACCATACTTCCATTTCCTTAAGGAACATGGAAGTAAATATGGTAAATAAATCTCTTCAAGGGTAAATGCAATTAGCAAAATTAATCAGCAGTGTGGAACAATTTTGTGAGTGTTGGAGCAAAAGTGAACTGAACGAGTAATGATGCAACATTGGAATAGCATCCACAGCTAAGTACTATCAAAACCAGGTCGACTAAACAAATTTTAATAACCATTTGGGCTATTATTAAAATACACCATTCAGAAAATAATGAGATCTCAGATTTAAGGGGGTTAATAGAGTGAGAGGGAGAGAGTGAATGCGAAGTACTGGTTCGCCTTAATAGAATTAAGCAAGTTTAGTTATGTTCAAATAATAATTATGTGTGTTCACTGTTGACTGATTTGCTAATCACAAGATGAATAGGGTTAGCAATCTTCGAATTTCTAACTGAAAATAAATGCAAATTTCAATGTCACCATGACCACGTGTTCAGTGTAATTATTGCGCCAAAACCTAACCTATTTTCTGCGTCAAAATCTCGCCTAGACGAGCCTGTAAGATCTTCTGAGTCAAGGGAACTAAAGTATCTAATTATTCAAGTGTTTTTTAAGGGGAAGAGTGTCACAGTTTACATATTTCCACTTCAAAATATGTTGGCGACCCTGTAATATGCTGATGTAGTGTAACGTAAGTGCTGAGAAAAGATCGCGGAGTAAGTATTATAAAGGTGGGTATGGTTGGTAAAAAGTGGGGGAGTTTACAATATCAATGAAGTAAAACAACAAAATATTAAAAGTGAAAGTAATTTTAATGATATGAAACAAAATAATGTTAAATTTGAAATTAATATGAATAAACGTCTGAATGAGATTGACGAATGTTTTAATACCATTCAAAAACAAGTGATAAGAGTCTGTAAACGAGCAGTTTACTGAACAAATTAATGAAGTAAAAGAAATTTTGGAAAGTAAAGTAAATTAGTGTAAGTCTAATACTATAAATAAGATTGAAGAAGTGAGTCAGAATATTAAGATATATGAAACTAATACTGACCAAAAATTAATGAAATAGAGAGTAATTGTAAGATAGAAATACAGTCAATACAAGATAGCGTGAATGTTATGGACAAACGTAGTACCCAGTTAAAATGTATAAATAATAATAAATGTATTTCGATTGAGCAGAGCATAATTAATGTTAAAGACGAGTTGAATGTGGTGATAAGCCAGAAAGTGGATAATGTTACTGAATGAGTAATGATTACTCGCGATGTAAACAATGACGTTGAGTTTGTAATGGGACAGAAACGGGTATTTTATTTTATTAAAATTATGTCATTGTCAATTGTAATCCCATGCATAAAGAAGGTAGCAAGTCCCACGCAGAAAACTGTTTCAGTAAAACAAAGAACGCAGTCACATAGTTTTGCAAGGTGTGACCGTGGAACGTAATTCAATTCCAGGAAATCAAGTGTTGTGTGACACCCCAGTGCGTGCGAACACGAGCAAGCATGCGGACAGGACACCAAGCAGCTTCAACCAACGCTGCCGAAAAATGGTGAAACGAAGAAAGTTTTGTGCCATGTGGTTTTGATGCTGACGGAAGTCTGACAAAATCACACCCATTTGAGTGACGTGACGAATGGCAGTGTAATTTCGTCAACGCCTAACACACATGAAGAACCCATACTTTCAATAGATTGACGAACATTTTCACCCAAGGAGGCATTGGTTTCTGCCTTGACCAACGGTGGAAGGGAGACCTGTTGGTTGTAACGGTCCAAATTTATGGGTATTTTATTTATTTCATTTTAGGGGATTTATAAAAAATAATGTGTGTTTTATTCCATTGTGACAGACTACGGGTATGGAACAGTTTATAACCAAGGCAGCAACGCAATATTACGCATTGTGTAATCAGTTGAGGTATGTAGCCACCTCAGTTTTCCAAGAACTTTGTTGAATGTGGTCATGCGCCTGTACGCATGACACAGATATATGCGCGGGAGGGGACGCGAGGCAGATCAACCGACGCTGTCGAAAATGGCGCAGAAACGAAGTTTTTTGTGAGACCGACAATCCGAGCTGGAGGATATGCAAATTAAGGTCCGCCTCCTTAGTGACATCAAACCGGAAGCGCCTGAATTTCGTCGGCGCATACTACAGAAAAATCCACTATGTATCATGCACAGAGTCGATCAACTGCAACAACTCAACTATGAGCGTCGACGAAATTCGTTGGCGGTGGACATCAATTTCCGCCCGCTTGCAAGAGACTTTTTAGCAGTTCGTCACTGATCGTGTCTGGCCAGACACCGCCCTAAAGGGGCTCTTCAGATTTTTTCCAAGTTCCAGTCTTAAACTCTATTCTGTGAATTATTATGCGGCAGTGAAACCAATAGTTATCAGTTAACAACAACCGTGGAATCCGGAACTCATCACAAAGTCAAAAAATGAGAAAAACGAACAGTGCGAACTAAAACCGTGTGCCGGCTGGGGAGGGGTATTTTTATATTATTAGATTCAATGTGTTAAAGGTTTGTTAATAATGTGAGAGAGTGTGATGCAGGCTGGGCTATCTACATAGATGTAAGTAACATAACTTAAGTACACTATTATAAGATGTATGAACCATAACAAAATTGGGAAAACCATGTGAGAAAATTTATTGGAAAAATTTAATATTTAACGTTGCAATATTTGATAATTAAAAAATCATAATTTCTCTTCATAAAATGTGTAGCGTAAGTCATTTCACTAACCTATGAAACACATGTTTGCGTCTGGTGTTCGTGCGATCGGATTTCTGGACCCAGAAAGAACCTTTGCAGGTAGGTGGAATAAATTGTATTTTGTATTTTATATATTTAAACTGTAATTAACTTCACAAGTGGCGCTGCCGAAAGGGACGATTTTATAAATTAAAAAAATTTTGTTAATGTAAAATCTGCACCTACAAAGAGGCAAACGTGTGTTTTAGGGTTAGCGTAGTAAAATAAAAATGCGTCATTTACACAAAGTTAATATGAGATAGAAAGTACATTACAAAAAATTAGATTAATTAAAATATTTTAAATATCAATTATAAAGAATGGCAGATAATAACGAGATTGTAGTTGAAACGAGTGAGTCGGCTGGTGTGGGGGAACCAGAGGTTCATTCAACACCAGTAAATCGATCAAAAGAATTCAGCCTAACTGAATCAGCTATAGACAACTCGGACACGCTATCAACTCCAACCTCAAAGAAATGTAATAGCCAATTCGATAACGATATAATGAGTATATTACGAACCATATCAATGGATATTCATGAACAGAAAAACGAAATCAAAGAAATTAAGAGTAGTTTCAATGAAAAATTAGACATACAGAATGACAAATTTGACAGACAAAGTAGGGAGTTTAATGAGAAATTCGAGGCTCAAAAGAAGAGTTTTGATGAATTAAAAAATGAGATCCAAGAAATGCATAAATGATTTGAAAATAATAATGAACTAATGAGAACCAGTTTGAGTAAATCAGAGCAGAGTAGTGAGCGAATGGGAGTAGTTGTAATAAATCCAAATAAGAATAATACGAATGAAAATTATAATGACAAAGAGTTAACAAATGATAATGATAATGTCGAAAATAATGAATGTAATATTGATAGTAGTGTATTTGAAGAGTTAGTATCAGAAAGTGATACGGTGAAAATAAATAATGAAAGTACTGATGAGTTTGTAGAATGTGATAATGAAATGTTGATGTGTGTATATGAGTTAGAGAGAGAGAGAGGAAAGATAGTATAGTGGTAGAATGGGGGCAGAGGGTAAATTTTCCCCTTATTATATATGATGATGATTTAATGTGTTCACAAGTATTGTTTAAGAAGGGCAAGAGTCCCGTGTTGGTAGAAGATTTGAAGTGTTTATTTTTGTTGTATAATTTTGTACCCTCTGTCTGGAGTAATTTTGAGAGTGTGATATGGTATTGTGATGAGAGAGATTTAAATAGAGAATTGTATGTTAATAAAGAAACAGAATTGTATGAATTGAATAGAGAGTATGATGAATGGAAAGTAAGGTTAGAAGTGTGTCTAAGCAATAATGATTTGATTGATAATACAAAAGTAAATAACCTGATAATGAATATAATTACTGATGGAGACTTAACAGATGTACTTAACGTTGACTTGTTTTATGATTATTTTGGTAAAATGAATGAATTTGGTTTTTATGGTTACAACACACAAAACAGTAATTTATGGGGTAATAAAATTGAACAGTGTTATATAAAACCAAGATTAATCTATGACGATGGAGGGTAGGCTATAAAACGATAAAGGACAGTTATAAATATTTTGTTTTATGGTTCTGACCTGGCAGATTTGGACAATGAAGTGTGAAAAAATGGAACGGGTAATGACAAAAGTTTGTAAATAATTGTAGTGTGTTCATTTATGTGTATTGTAGAATGTCAAGTAAACAAGTATGCAGGTAATTGTTGTAACAATAATAATATTAATATTTTGCGATTTAATAAATATCAGAATTAATTTTGAAAACAGTAATTGACTAATTGTAATTGCTTGGTAGCTATGTAGTTTGTATTTTCAATAATTGGTATTTTAATTTAATTAAAACAATTTGATATGTTTTAAATATTTTGATTGATTATTTAAATGTTATATAATTAAATTTTCTGAGGAATCTAAATTATTTTTACGAGATTTGTGAATTTGGTAATTAAATGATAAATTGTTTGATTTAAACTAACATTTGTGTTAAATGTTTCAGAGGTAACGTGAAAGTGTGGTGAATATATTTTGTGTATGTCAATTTGAATGGACTGCAAGTACAAAAATTATATAGTATGAATCAAGTATAATAAAAATGTTTACAGGTGTAACTTAGGTGAAAGGATTTTAATTAAATAATGAGATGATTTGAAATAATTGTGTTAAATAAAAATGATAATTAAAAAATTTAATAACAATTGAAAGATGATATATAATAATTATTAATAATAAATTTGGAATTTTTTGTGTGTGGATCAGGGGGTGGCTCAGATGAGCCACGAATTTAAATTCATAACATAAAAATTGCTAACTCTAATTGTGACCTAATAAAGATGCTTGTATTCCGATCAAATAAATATGTGCTCATACATTCAGTATAAGGTGTTCATTCCATATTTTCTAAATGTAGTATTTTATTGTAATAGGGTAGAGATAAGAATTGATAAAAAATATGTGTTTATATAATTTGTGTATTTTTTAAACTAAGTAGATAACTAAACCGACTGGCAGGTGGTTAACATAAATTATCAGGATCAGAAAAAGGGGAAACATTGATGGTAGATGTAAGTATTGATAAGCATATTATAACGGAACCAAATATTAACTATTTGGGGTTATATGTTTACCGCATACTGAAACCATGTTTAAATAAAAGTAACAGTCAAAACTCCATTTGAATGTAGAGCATTGAAAATAATGCTGTGTAAAGCAACGCACACGTGGTCGTTATGTAATCAGTTCGCTGTACGAGGAAGCGACCACACCCAAACTGTTAATTATTAATATCTCGGGAACTAATAAATAAAGGCGAAATCCAATATAGCCAAAATGTTTGCCGAGATATTAATAATGACGTGTGCAAATTTGATGCAATATAATTAACAAATGTAAGAGTTAATTAAAATAATTGAATAACTTCTGTTAAAATAGAGTTACAGTAAAGAGATTTTACTATGTCATAAAGATAATAATTTCTGACAGATTGTATATTTTAGATTTCACACAACTTGATTTGCAACCAAGTTATTGCAAAATTAAATAAGTACAGGATATCCTTAGCGACAAATTGGTTCCGCCGGATAATTATGTTACATAATAATTCTATTCTCCGTCTGTGGGAACCAGACTTCATTCTCACGGACCGAGGGAATTCTAAATTTTATGTGGTAGGGAGAGTGTTTCGACCAATGAAATCATTTCATGCAGCCCCGGCTAGTGCGGTGTTTTATGGTTGAAAAATCACTCTTCTGTCAGTACTCACGAAGTTAAGACGTAGTCCTTCGATCGTCTAGTA
Source organism: Magicicada septendecula (assembly GCA_034769895.1). Lineage (NCBI taxonomy): Eukaryota > Metazoa > Arthropoda > Insecta > Hemiptera > Cicadidae > Magicicada > Magicicada septendecula. The sequence goes on along the minus strand of CM068376.1, from coordinate 29,354,621 downwards.
GCCAAAGCGGTGAAGATCAACAAGAAGACTCTACGTGGTCAACACACACGCAATTACGAACACACTAACTACAGATCATCTGTATAGCTCGTAATTGCTACGTAAAGGCGAGATACTCTTCAAGACATCAACCAAGCTTATTGTGTACTACCAGATAGTCATAAGCACGCAAGAGATCCACCCGACTTCAAGACCAGACTTCAAGAATACAGCAGAGAGGCCGTCTAAATTATTGGTTAACAGCTGACGAGCAGAGCGACCACTCGAACGAAGCACACACACACACACACGCTGACGTGCGAATCGACGGAGAACAGGAAGCAGTTCCAGCAGACAACAGCAGACGTTAAAATATTCACAAACAGCAGGGAAGCAGAGTGTTGCCGAATTTTGAACTCCACGACCGAATCCAGCAGTTCAAAGCAGATTACTTTCTCTAACCAAGGACTCGAATCGACGAGGGACAAATCGGGACGACATCCTCTTCAGTAACAGGAAAGCAAAATCTATTTATTTATTTTTCAGATCAAATTTTCTATTTTTCAATTAAAACATTGTAATTCAAATAATTCAGGTGCCAAACAAAAAGCAAAGACTCTAGTAATTAAAAAGTAAATTCGTTGTGATAATCTGTATAGCAGTTTAAGGCTTTAGTAAGTATAGTTAAGAATTAGAAGTAGTATAAAAGCGCTATACAAATCTTAACTGACTATCTAATCTTAGATCATACTGCAGTAGATCAGAAGTAGAATCACTAGAAATGAAATAACGTGAACTAGACTGTCACGTCTAATTTATTTTAATTAATTATTCTAATTAATTTCAGAGTTTTATATTTTGTTTCATGAACACTTAGATTCAATTTAATTAAATAAATTTAATTAAATTCAAATCAATTAATAAAGTCAAATTTAAATTGCAATTAACTCGCAAAGAACGAATTCAGTTCTTTCAACTATTAAACAATCGAAAAACATCGATTCATTGTATAGACTATAAGAAAATTCATAAGATTATAACCATTCTATTCTTGTGTGTTGTTGGTGTAATAAACAACGTTTTATTACCCCATATAACAGTGTTTTATTGTTGTACGATAAAGCCTACCAGTCTCACAAAACTCTCCCCCTTTAAAGTAACCCATTATGTGTGTTGTTGTAATAATTTGAGATTACTAGCTTGCGAACTTCAAATCCAAAATCCACACGCCCTAGTCGGAAGAATCTGCAAGATCAGACAGCAGGTGGGTACTCACACACAACATTACATTACAATAACGCATAGTAGAAGTATAGTTATAAATGTCGGCCAACGTGGGGCACGATTATCGTACGTCAAATTGAATTCACGTTCCGAACAAGAGTTATAAATGGCTTGCCCGGAACGTGGGGCACGATTCAATTAAATTAATTAAATCACAACGAGATTGAAACGCCACATTTGTAATAGAGTTATAAATGGCGCTCCAATCTCGTGGGGCTCGAGAAAATTAATTAAATTCAATTTAAATTTAATTTTCACTTTAAAACAAACTTTGCTGTTTTAATTCGTAAAACAGCTGGCGTCCAACTAAACAATCCCCAAAGAGTTTTGTGACTGGTGTGTGTACAACAGTAAAGTTATTGTGTGTATTTGAAACTGTTCTGTGTATTTTAAATTGTGTATATTTGACATTGCTGTGTATTTAAAATGGATATGGATAAAATACTTAAACAAATACAACAAATGAACGAGAAAATGAGTGCGGATTTGACCGCTAATATGAACTCGAGATTTGAGAAAATTGACGCGAAATTTGAACTTAGCAACGCAGAAATAACTTCTAAAATCGAGGCACAAAAAGTTAGTCTAACCGAAGCATTAGAACAAAGTAACGCTGACATAAACGCCGAGATTAAGCAAAGTAATAAAGAAAGTAGTAAAGAATTGACCGCGAAAATAGACGAAATCGCGGAAAGCAATGCAAAAATCGGTGAAAGAGTCGCGGAAATCGCTGAAAGAGTAAATACGGTCGATACTAAAATCAATGAACGGTTTAAGGTTTTTGAGACCACTATGCAAAAATCGTTTATTGAACAAGTAACACGTATGGAGGGCCGGTTCAAGGATCACATAAGCCGTTGTGAAAAGCAAACACTAGACGTCTCTAGGAAGGTCGAATCCCTAGAGGTAAAAATTCACGCGGACGTGACCGAAACGCAACGACGAGTAGATAAATTAGACGCTTCAATTGTAGAGACGCGATCTAACATTGACTCTAATAAAGAGAGTGTTTTACAAACGTTAAGCGACGAGATTCTGAAAGTACGACAGGAGGTACGAAGGAGATCTGCTCCAAATATTTTGGTACAAGGCCCCGTCGACGAGAAAAATCGCGTGTATTTTACGGGGGAAAATAACGAAAACCCCATTGAATTTTTATTAGCATGTGAGAGTGAAATGGCTAGAGTAGGTTCCCGACTAGAAGATCAAGACAAAATACAGTGGGTGGTTAATGCGATGCGTGATTCGGCGCGTAAGTGGTATAACATTGTACGCGATAGAGTGTCCACATACGCGGAGTTCAAACAAAAATTTGAAAGCCGATACTGGAATTCGCATACCCAACGACTTCTGCGCAGTGAACTGGAATATGGCCGTTTTGATAAGAAAATGGGTATTACCGCCGAAAATTATATAATCCAGCAGGTCGAATGCGCGAAGCATTTAACCCCAGCATTTGCGGAGATTGACATAGTCACCAAGCTTGCCTACCATTTTAATCATAACATTAGAGTAGCTGTATTTACGCAGGGTATTCGCACGGTAGACGAACTCCTCATTCTAGTGTCCCAAAGTGAGACGGTTTTTGATTTTGGTGGGTGGCGTTATAATCCCGATTTTCGCCGAAATATTGAAGGGCAGAATACGCGAGAACAATACCAGCAACCTGACCAGAGACCGAGTACTAGTTCTACTCCACCCCAAACATCGTCAAAACCCCCAGATAAGACCTTTGAATACAAAGGCAAACAAAATATTGCTAGATCGAAAGGGCAATATAAGGGTAACGACGGGGCCCCGATTAGAGCTATGCAAACGGTTGAGATAGCTAGGACCGATACAATAGAGCAAGACAGCGATACTCCAAGTAATAAAGATCCCAACGAGAGGAGAAAGAATCGTAAGTTTCCAAAAAACTTGGAAACGGGCGCCTCCAGGGGGGAAGCGCCATAAATTATGCCAAAACCTATCGCAATAAAGTAGGTAAAAATAGGAAAAATGCTAGGTTTAAGAAAAGTGAATTTTATATAGAAATTTGTACGCCAGTTGACAAAGTATTTCAACCGGAAGCAAAGGAAACGTGGTTGCCCGTTAACACAATGCAACAATGGGCACCGACAAACGCACGTCCGGAGGAACAGGAAAGTGACGACGACGTTCCCACACCGTCAGCGTGGGAAGACGTAGAAATCATATCCGGGGACGCGTACGAATTCGACGAGTACGTAGCGGAATATTGTCGAGCCACCCATAAAAATGCATATGATATACTGGATGCACTTTAGAGATAATAATAATTGTATTATAATAATTAAAATTAAAATAAGTAATTTGTGTTTTATAATCGTATTAATAATAATTATAGATAACGTGTGTATTAATAATAATGTTTTCCTAGCGCGATAAATAATAAGCGTATACAACTGAGTGAACGAGCTCGCGGCAGGAAACAGTTACGTCACGCGATAACTACCTGACCCACATATGAAAACTAGGTCAAGCAATTAGACGCGCGCCCGGCGATAACGGTTCTAATGCTGTCAGCAAATTCTTTTGTACGTGTGCCATTGTGTATAAACAAAGGGTACTACTCGTTTTAAAAACATAATACACAGTAAGTTGCGAATATGATAGTTTAATACATGTATTTAGAGTTAAATTGTATATAATGCAATAACATTAACACTTGTGTACGTGTCTTCAGAATAAGTAATACAATGTATAGTTAATAAGAATAATGATTATAGAATATGTGTGTAATGATTAAGAAAAAAAAATAACTGTAATTATTACATTCATTTTTTTTTTAAAGCGGGTGTGGGAATATATAACGGAACCAAATATTAACTATTTGGGGTTATATGTTTACCGCATACTGAAACCATGTTTAAATAAAAGTAACAGTCAAAACTCCATTTGAATGTAGAGCATTGAAAATAATGCTGTGTAAAGCAACGCACACATGGTCGTTATGTAATCAGTTCGCTGTACGAGGAAGCGACCACACCCAAACTGTTGATTATTAATATCTCGGGAACTAATAAATAAAGGCGAAATCCAATATAGCCAAAATGTTTGCCGAGATATTAATAATGACGTGTGCAAATTTGATGCAATATAATTAACAAATGTAAGAGTTAATTAAAATAATTGAATAACTTCTGTTAAAATAGAGTTACAGTAAAGAGATTTTACTATGTCATAAAGATAATAATTTCTGACAGATTGTATATTTTAGATTTCACACAACTTGATTTGCAACCAAGTTATTGCAAAATTAAATAAGTACAGGATATCCTTAGCGACAAATTGGTTCCGCCGGATAATTATGTTACATAATAATTCTATTCTCCGTCTGTGGGAACCAGACTTCATTCTCACGGACCGAGGGAATTCTAAATTTTATGTGGTAGGGAGAGTGTTTCGACCAATGAAATCATTTCATGCAGCCCCGGCTAGTGCGGTGTTTTATGGTTGAAAAATCACTCTTCTGTCAGTACTCACGAAGTTAAGACGTAGTCCTTCGATCGTCTAGTAGCCAAAGCGGTGAAGATCAACAAGAAGACTCTACGTGGTCAACACACACGCAATTACGAACACACTAACTACAGATCATCTGTATAGCTCGTAATTGCTACGTAAAGGCGAGATACTCTTCAAGACATCAACCAAGCTTATTGTGTACTACCAGATAGTCATAAGCACGCAAGAGATCCACCCGACTTCAAGACCAGACTTCAAGAATACAGCAGAGAGGCCGTCTAAATTATTGGTTAACAGCTGACGAGCAGAGCGACCACTCGAACGAAGCACACACACACACACACGCTGACGTGCGAATCGACGGAGAACAGGAAGCAGTTCCAGCAGACAACAGCAGACGTTAAAATATTCACAAACAGCAGGGAAGCAGAGTGTTGCCGAATTTTGAACTCCACGACCGAATCCAGCAGTTCAAAGCAGATTACTTTCTCTAACCAAGGACTCGAATCGACGAGGGACAAATCGGGACGACATCCTCTTCAGTAACAGGAAAGCAAAATCTATTTATTTATTTTTCAGATCAAATTTTCTATTTTTCAATTAAAACATTGTAATTCAAATAATTTAGGTGCCAAACAAAAAGCAAAGACTCTAGTAATTAAAAAGTAAATTCGTTGTGATAATCTGTATAGCAGTTTAAGGCTTTAGTAAGTATAGTTAAGAATTAGAAGTAGTATAAAAGCGCTATACAAATCTTAACTGACTATCTAATCTTAGATCATACTGCAGTAGATCAGAAGTAGAATCACTAGAAATGAAATAACGTGAACTAGACTGTCACGTCTAATTTATTTTAATTAATTATTCTAATTAATTTCAGAGTTTTATATTTTGTTTCATGAACACTTAGATTCAATTTAATTAAATAAATTTAATTAAATTCAAATCAATTAATAAAGTCAAATTTAAATTGCAATTAACTCGCAAAAAACGAATTCAGTTCTTTCAACTATTAAACAATCGAAAAACATCGATTCATTGTATAGACTATAAGAAAATTCATAAGATTATAACCATTCTATTCTTGTGTGTTGTTGGTGTAATAAACAACGTTTTATTACCCCATATAACAGTGTTTTATTGTTGTACGATAAAGCCTACCAGTCTCACAAAACTCTCCCCCTTTAAAGTAACCCATTATGTGTGTTGTTGTAATAATTTGAGATTACTAGCTTGCGAACTTCAAATCCAAAATCCACACGCCCTAGTTGGAAGAATCTGCAAGATCAGACAGCAGGTGGGTACTCACACACAACATTACATTACAATAACGCATAGAAGTGTATAGAGGTGTAGGTGTAGTGTATTTAATGTAATCTGCACAATTTTTTGAAGGGTGTCTTCACTTTATTAAGAATATCAGCTGATCGGT